>JALGBA010001199.1:187500-484582 GCA_023970755.1 Azemiops feae
CTCTCTCTCTCTCTCTCTCTCTCTCTCTCTCTCACACACACACACACACACACACACACACACATCAGTAGAAACATTCAAGTTATCAGGTGCCCCATCTGTCCAATAGAAAAATTAGAACATAGAATAATAGAGTTAGAAGGGACCTTAGAGGTCTTCTAGTCCAACCCCTGCCTGAGCAGGAGATTCCATGCCATTTCAAACAAATGATTGTCCAGTCGCTTTTTGAAAGCCTCTTTCAAAAAAGAGGCCCCCTCTTTCTGGGGGCAAGCTGTTCCACTGGTTGATTGCTCTCACTATTACGAATACTTGATGCACGGTTGAAGGGAGCCCAAAGAATTATGACACAACACTGGAAGGCTACATCTGCATGTGATATGCAGCTGTGGCTTGGCCACATCTAAATTAGATTCTTTATTTTATCAACAGGGGAAGAAAGAGAACATTTGAGAAATCATGTCAAATTTGGACGACTTACTAGTTTTATGATACAAGTTTTCAGTTAATTATCTTTCCTTTCCTTTATAGGTGGACCTAATCACTCTTTTAATTCCATACTCAAGATGATTATTAACATAGGATTGACATCTATGAAAGGTATACATCCTTTTCACTACTAGTAGGAGTGCTATTATTTTTTCTACTAAAACAAAAAAAAAGTTAAGACAGATGCCTGGTATATCAAAGAGGGAACCAATATCGATTAATATCAAGATGGGATAATCAGCAGGCAAGTCAGCTTTCATTAGAGCTTTAAGAGGAAAGAGATGGACAGAGAGGGGAGGGGTGCTTGACAAATTCCAATCTGACAAGCACAGTCTTCTAAGGAGAGCTAACCACATGTGTGTCTCCAGTTATACAGGAAGTCCTCGACTTACAATCGCAACTGGGTCCAAAATTTCTGTTGCTAAGTGAGTTTTGCCCCATTTAACCATCTGGAGGCAGGTTGTTCCACTGGTTAATTGTTCTAACTGTCAGGAAGTTTCTCCTTAGTTCTAGGTTGCTTCTCTCCTTGATTAGTTTCCATCCATTGTTTCTTGTCTTTTGGTGCTTTGACAAATAGTTTGACCTCCTTGTCTTTGTAGGAACCCTTAAAATAGCTTGCCAGCTTCTAAAGCACCTGAGATATCTTCTGGGAAGGGACTCCCACCAAAGCTGAGCCACCTTAAAAACAGAAACAGAATTAAACCAAAATTTTCACTGCGCTCAGTTTTCTTACTCCTAATGGTTATAAATCAGAAATGAGTTCATTTGCGAACGCAAATGGTAGACAACCTTTTCAAAGACCACAGGAGAATAGAATAGAATGGAATAGAATAGAATAGAATAGAATAGAATAGAATAGAATAGAATAGAATAATAATAATAATAATAATAATAATAATAATAATAATAATAATAATAACAACAACAACAACAACAACAACAACAACAACAACAACAACAATAACAACAATAACAACAACAACAATAATAATAATAATAAAGTTGGAAGGGACCTTGGAGGTCATCTAGTCCACCCCCCTGCTCAGGCAGGAAACCCTATACTATTTCAGACAAATGGCTGTCCAGTCTCTTCTTAAAAACTTCCAGTGTTGGAGCATTCACCGCTTCTGGAGGCAGGTTGTTCCACTGGTTAATTGTTCTAACTGTCAGGAAGTTTCTCCTTAATAGAATAGAATAGAATAGAATAGAATAGAATAGAATAGAATAGAATAGAATAGAATAGAATAGAATAGAATAGAATAGAATAGAATAGAATAATAGAGTTGAAAGGGACCTTGTAGGTCATCTACTCCAACCCCCTGCCCAAGCAGGAGTCCCTACACCATTTCTGACTGGTGGCAGCCCAATCTCTTCTTGAAAGCCTCCAGTGATGACGCACCAACAACATCTGAAGGCAGTCTGTTCCATTGGTTGATTGTTCTCACTGTTAGGAAATTTCTCCTTATTTCCAGGTTGAATCTCTCCTTGATCACTTTCCATCCATTATTCCTTGTCTGGCCTTCATGTGCTTTGGAAAATAGGTTGACCCCCCTCCTCTCTGTGACAGCCCCTCAAATATTGGAAGACTGCTATCATGTCTCCCTTGGTCCTTCTCTTCACTAGACTAGCTATGCCCAGTTCCTATAACCGTTCTTCATATGTTTTAGCCTCCAGTCCCCTAATCAGTAAAAGTAGACAACCTCACGTTCCACAATTAGATAAGCAGGATGGACTGATCTCTCCTTGAATTTGGGGGATATTCCATTCTGTTCTGTTATGTTGAATGATTATCATAATCAAGTCAAAATCTACCTTATTGACCCTGGGATCATTTGTTATCCATGCCTCTGGGAGAATTTTTCGAAGGAGATAAATAATGAAATGGATGGATCTACTTTCCAGATGTTCGATCATGAAGGACTTTAAATTGGGTCCCCAAAACCAACTGATATTTTCTCAACTTTCATTGTGGAACATAAATATCTACCCACCTACACACCTCCTGTATGTCTCATTGGAATTCTTTGACGCTTCCCTTAGAATTCTTTCAGAAGTTTCTTAGAACCAAGACACTTCACGTTCCATTCAGTATTTGCTATAGGCAAAACTCAGTGGCAATTCTGATTAGTTTCTCCTAAGATTCATATGTCCAAAATGGACGTAAGATAAATCTGCTTCAAGACAGAACTTTCTTTTTCTGTATGGCGCAGTGTCAGGTAATGAAGCTATGATGTTATATTTATGAATAGCAATTGCATCAGGAATAGCTCTTAGAATTTAAGCTATTCTTTCCCAGTTCATCTCACCACACTTCTCAAAACCTCTTGTCTACAATAACATTCCTGGCTCTGTCCCGCAGGGGTGTCAAACTGCCGGCCCGCGGGCCGGACACGTCACGTGGAAGCCGCGGCCACCCCATTGCTGGCAATGGCAAAACTGTCCCGATACGTTGTGCGACATCATGTAACGTCGCGAGTTTGACATGTCTGGATTAGACAGAGTGCCTCAACCCTTTTGGACTCACAATCCTTTGCAGCTGTTAACTTAGTTCTTTTAATTCTGGAACTACAGTACTGTGATACTAGATTTTTTTTTTTCACAGTAAAGAGCTCACCAAATCGGAGTTCCAAAATAAGTTAAAGATGTATCCTACTCCATGATTCCAATATTGGCAGATCTAGCATTTCATGAATGATCTTGGATTTCTTCAGCAGGTCACCCAAAGGCCAACTGTTCCACAGGCCAACAATCCCACAATTTTAAGCTAGATCACATTTTGTTGTAAGTTTAGATAATCAGTACATAGGTGTTGGACTTCTAAGCATCTAATCAACTTTTAAGATTGCAACAGATTACAAAAGGCACTGCCTGGAAACATAATAAGAATGTGGATAGGATTCCATAATGTTCATCCCAACAATAGGTAAGCATATTCAATACAAAATACAAAATACAAAATAATTGCCACAAATGCTGGCCTATGGGGGGAAAAAAGAAAAACCCATAAGTGCTTTCCATCTTTATTAAGACTAATTCAAATAACAGAAAAAAGTAAGCAAGTACTTCTTGGAGTGATAATCAGGCAAGGTGGTATTAAAAGAGGAAATGGAAAAAAAGCAGTTCCTAACTAGTCCATCTATTTCATGCATAAGATTGTGGTTGAACATCCATCTGAGACTGGAGATTGTAGGCTGCACCAGCTTACTGAATTATTCAGAGAAAAAGACATGACAGATATAGAGAAAATCAGCATTCTATGACACAGAATATACAAGAATATCAGGAACAGATGTTTACCAAGCTGGTATGTGTCGATTCTCTTTTCTCTCTCTTATTATTCTGTTGCTAATAGAACTTTCAAACATGTAAATTGGCTTTTCCATTTTAGTTCATTTGACTTAATCAACCAATCAACCACCCTTTCTTCGTTGTACTTCACAACGATATTACAATTATGATAGACTTCAAACGAGCATGTTAAGTCATAACATAAATGCCAACATCAAACAAGCAGAAGGCAAAGCAAACCAAATCCTTCCTTCTCTTTCCTTCCTTCCTTCCTTCCTTCCTTCCTTCCTTCCTTCCTTCCTTCCTTCCTTCCTTCCTTCCTTCCTTCCTTCCTTCCTTCCTTCCTTCCTTCCTTCTCCCTCTCCCTCTCTCTCTCCTCATTTATGGAGGGACTTTTCTGTAGATGATCAGTTCAACCCCACAAACTGATGACATTTGCATTTTTAACAGATATTTAACTGATGTTAAAGAGCAAAATGATCTCAAATCTATTGTGACTATAAGACATGTTTGAAAGGCAATGTCTGAAATAATTGATGGAATTTGAGAAGATCATTTTTTTTTCCTTCCTTGAGGTCTTTGCAATAAGACAAAAATAAATGATGTGATAAAGCATTTGGAGTTCTTCAGTTCTATGTCTAGTTAGTGTAGTTAATCTACATAGAATAAAACAAACGGAAATTAGTGCAAAGAGCCTCCCAGAAGATGAAACGTTGGAAATTCAAAGAAAAAAAAATAGGGTATTTGCTCTCTCCATGTGCTTTTTACAAAGCTCACCATGCATTTGTTGACTGTAGCAATAAAAAAATCAGCCTGCTGAGCTACAACAGGGGTTCTGATTCTGACTGGCTGCCCAGTTGAGCTGCAGCTGAAATTAAAGGACATACCCAATATGTGAACACAGGACTTCTGGAAATGTGATCTTCCAAAGCAAAACAAAATATAGAGACAAAAGGAGTTCGAACCACCATTTTTAGAGAGGAAGGGGAAGGGAGATGGAATGATCAAAACTTCCTTTCCTTTGTGTTGGTGGTCTACAAAGTTTCACGTTTTAAGAAACAACAACAACAACAACAACAACAACAACAACAACAACAACAACAACAACAACAACAACAACAACAATAATAATAATAATAATAATAATAATAATAATAATAATAATAATAATAATAATAATAATAATAATAATAATAATAATAATAATAATAATAATAATAATAATAATAATAATAAAAATAAAAAAAAAGTTGGAAGGGATCTTGGAGGTCATCTAGTCCAACCCCCTGCTCAGGCAGGAAATCCTATACCATTTCGGACAAATGGCTGTCCAGTCTCTTCTTAAAAACTTCCAGTGTTGGAGCATCCACCGCTTCTGGAGGCAGGTTGTTCCACTGGTTAATTGTTCTAACTGTGAGGAGATTTCTCCTTAGTTCTAGGTTGCTTCTCTCCTTGATTAGTTTCCATCCATTGCTTCTTGTCCTGCCTTCATGTGCTTTGGAGAATAGCTTGACTCCCTCTTCTTTGTGGCAGCCCCTGAGAACACTGCTATCATGTTCCCCCTCGTCCTTCTCTTCATTAAACTAGACATACCCAATTCCAGCAACCGTTCCTTATATGTTTTAGCCTCCAGTCCCCTGATCATCTTTGTTGCTCTTCTCTGTACTCTTTCTAGAGTCTCAACATCTTTTTTACATCGTGGTGACCAAAACTGGATGCAGTATTCCAAGTGTGGCCTTAGCAAGGCATTGTAAAGTGGTATCAATACTTCACGTGATCTTGATTCTATCCCTCTGTTAATGCAACCCAGCACTGTGTTGGCTTTTTTGGCAGCTGCAGCACCCTGCTGGCTCATATCTAAGTGATTGTCCACTAGGACTCCGAGATCCCTCTCACAGTTGCTACTATTGAGGAAGGTACCCCCTATACTATACCTGTACATTTGGTTTTTCTTGCCTAAATGTAGAACTTTACTTTTTTCACCATTGAATTTCATTTTGTTAGATAGCGCCCAGTGTTCCAGTTTGTTCAGATCCTCCTGTATCTTAAGCCTATCTTCTGGAGTGTTGGCGATTCCTGCCAGCTTAGTGTCATCTGCAAATTTGCAAGTTTGAAAGAGACTCTCTATTTTATTTCTGGGGACAGAGAGATTCAAAAATCGCAAGGCGAGCTAGGTTTTCAACATTAACAAAGTCTCTTCGGAGAGAAATGTTATGTTGTTAGGCAGGCCGGCCTTCAGGCAGGTCAGCCCATCTGACTCAGTGATAACTATTTCAGTTTTTAGGGATTTTCTAGGACCTTTGGCAAATCTTTCACGTCGCTTGATATCAGGGGAGCCAAATAGCTCCTCAGTCTCAAGCAATCTCTGAGCAGTGTGCACGTGCATGCAAGCCTACCAACAAAAATCTACGTATTTAAGCCTATTGATTTTAATTATCTTTCACAGAGCTTTTGTGCTACTCCTAGCAACTCATGGGTAGGTATTCCATTGGCAGTAATTGCCACAATTGGGGTTTTCAAACTCTCTTCCAGAAAGCTGAAGGGAGTCCTCCAAACTTTAACAGAATATTAGGACAGGGGTCCCCAACCCCCGGTCCGTGGATCAGTACCGGGCCATGGCATGCCAGCAACTGGGCCGCACAAACAAGCAAAGCCCCCATCCGTGGGATGCAGGCAGCACACAAAACCACACACCTTCCGGTCCGCGGAAAAACCTCTCTCCACGGAACCGGTCCCTGGTGCTCAAAAGATTGGGGACCTCTGATTTAGGAGGCTGGACATGACAGCGATATCCTTGCTCTTGCTTTGGATTTCCCCTGGAAATTTTCATGTATCCAGTCTGCCAGAAGCGAGATGGACCAGGGCTTGAATGACTGAGATCAGGGACTCTTGGCCCAAGGAAAAGTCATTTTGGGTAAGTTGTGTGAAAGGAAATAGAAGTAGAATTTGGGTGGACATATTGTATGGGGTCGAGCACATTAAATTGCCTCTATTTAAACATAAATGTATGTGTGTGTGTGGGGGGGGGTAAAACCTATTCTTAAATCATTTTATTCCAGTCTACTCCAAGCACACATGCTGTATTTGTCCTACAGAAATTCAGGCAAACGTGAGACAGTAAAACAAAAACAGATATAGAAAACTGTCTAGTTGTTATCTGGATTTCTTGCAGCCATGAAGGTAACTTGGAATCTCAGTTCAGGTGGTGCAATGGTCTACTATAATTGTTCCCTATTTCACATGGAGCTGAGTGACCACAATCTTCTGTAAGAGGCAGAAATCTTGTGGCTCAACCGTCAAAAAGGGAAAAAAAAAACACAATTTCCAGGCATTAGAGAGGCTGGTCAGCTTCTGTTGTGATCAATAGTCACTCAATAAATTGAATAAATTAGTTATAAGGAAACTGCTTCTGGATATTCTCTTAGGAGCTTTCCTGAACTAAGTTGCTGATCGCAGTGGGTGGAAAACTTGATAACTCCAAAAAGGATCTATACGTTATTGAATTCTTGTGGCAGATTTCTCACTTTGTATGCTTGTCCTTAGTCCACCAATGATTCAAATTAAAGTACCTTTCATGCTTGAAGACCATTTCTGTCAGACTGATTTCTATCAGAGAGAAACATGTTCATGACTTGAAGATAATCTAGAAAATTTGCAGGCGGCCTATAATTTCTAGGTGACTTGAAACAAAGATGAAAGTTTCGCTTTGTACCAAAAGTTAGGTTTTCCTGGAATTCTTGATACATATCTCTCCCCCAAAACATTATTAGAGTTGCCGGAAAATGATGAATATAAGTAAAATAGACATACTTATACATGGATCAAGGCTTAGGTTTAGGAATATAAAGAAGACAAGATCTCATAAGACTCAGAAGCATGTTGAGGACACAAAGAGTTAAATAGATTGACTAAAGATTAGTTCTGGTTTATTAACCAAAATAGTTTGCTTTTAGTTGCCTTCATTTTTGTCAGCATTATCTATGAATCAATCAGTTTTGTGTATTTGGATTATGTTTGTTTTAAGTAGTTTTAATAACTCTTTTTTTTCTGAACCAGTCAAAAGTCAAAAATGTTTTAGCTTGTTAGGGATGTTTCCTTTATTTATGTAAGCTGAGATCAAGCCTTGCCAGGAGAATAGACTGCCATCATCTAAATTTCTATGTCTTAAGCCAATGTTTCTTAACCTAGGCAACTTGAAGAGTCTGAACTTTAACTCCAAGAATTTCCCTGCCAGCCATGGTGGCTGGGGAATTCTGGGAGTTGAAGTCCACACATCTTCAAGTTCCTAAGGTTGAGAAACATTGTCTTAAGCCAGGTGTCTTCCAACTTGGCCCTTTTATGACTTGTGGACTTCAACTCCCAGAATTCCTCAGCCAGGCATGCTGGCTGAGGAATTCTGGGAGTTGAAGTCCACAAGTCATAAAAGGGCCAAGTTTGAAGACCCTTGTCTTAAGCAATATTATCAGATTGAAATATCAGCACAGGAAGACTGGCTTGGTGAGTTGTGGTCTTGTCCAGAGTTACTTGGCCACCATTGTTGGCCACCAAAACAGGGCCGACTTCCATGCTTGATGGTTTGTTTCTGAAGCTTCTAGAGAATGTCCACAAAGAGATATCTAAGACCTGAGGTCTCCAACGTATTCCTTCTCTATTTCTCTGGGGGAATAAGGAAAGGTTCATTAAGTATGTGACTTTTTCTATTTGTCAAATCTGAACTTTAAAACTTTTGCCTGCAATGTCTTCCATCACCGTTGTGGTGTAGTGGAAAGAGCCATGGTGGTGCAGTGGTTAGAATGCAGTATTGCAGGTGGACTCTGCCCACTGCCAGGAGTTCGATCCTGACCGGGTCAAGGTTGACTCAGCCTTCCATCCTTCCGAGGTCGGTAAAATGAAGACCGAGATTGTTGGGGGCAACAGGCTGACTCTGTAAACCACTTAGAGAGGGCTGTAAATCACTATGAAGCAGTGTATAAGTCTAAGTGCTATTGCTATCAAGACATTTTGCAAATGAAGAGGAAATATGCATAAATGGACATTATGCCAATTATCTCAAGTCATTTCTACAGATTATTAGTGCGTGATGGAACTTAATGTTTTCTCTTTTTGATTTTTTTTATTAAAGAAGATTTTTTTTTTGCAAAGCAGAAGAATAGAAATTTAAAGAAAAATGTAAAGACAAATAGTAAGTAAATACCGTAGAAAAACAATGAAATGGAAAAAAAAAGCAAGAAGGAATCTTCTTTACAATAGTTATAAATTTATCCTTTCTCTTATAATTATAGCGTGGCTCTTTTCCTCCCATATTTAACCCATTCTAACTGTCAAATCCATAAGTCAAAAGTTGTTGTTTTTTTCAACCAAAACTCCATTTAAGGGTTTCCACTCACTAACAAATATAGTTATCTTTTATCTAATCAATCAAATCCATTTTGCCATTACTGCCAATTCTGTCATCTTCACCAACCATTCCTCTATTGTGGGTAGGAATTTAATATTTTCAAGCCCTTCATAAATATTTGTGAACTTTCAATGAAGTTCTTAGGTTCTGTTCTTATCACAGTAAATCTGAAAATACAGATTTCTGCTTAAAATTATATACTGCATTTGGTACTTATCTTTTTTTAAAAAAAAAAAAAAAACAACCTCCATGTTTCTTCCTAATGTATACAACTGAAAAATTTATCTAGAGAAATTTTAGAAGACGGTGTCTCTTAAGCACACGGTTCTAGGATAGCTTGTTTTATACTTACATAATGTTGGCCTAAAGAAATAATTTTCAAAACACATTCTCTGCATGTGTTCAGTTCCTCCTTTGAGACTTGCAACACCACACTGTTCTGCAGAGCTAAATGCACAGATCTTGGTTTCTGTATTTGTGCATATGTTTGTGAGCATGTGATAATAATAATAATAATAATAATAATAATAATAATAATAATAATAATAATAATAATAATAATAATAATAATAATAATAATAATAATAATAATAATAATAATAATAATAATAATAATAAAGTTGGAAGGGACCTTGGAGGTCATCTAGTCCAACCACCTGCTCAGGCAGGAAACCCTATACCATTTCAGACAAATGGCTGTCCAGTCTCTTCTTAAAAACTTCCAGTGTTGGCGCATTCACCGCTTCTGGAGGCAGGTTGTTCCACTGGTTAATTGTTCTAACGGTCAAGAAGTTTCTCCTTAGTTCTAGGTTGCTTCTCTCCTTGATTAGTTTCCATCTGTTGCTTCTTGTCCTGCCTTCAGGCACTTTGGAGAATAGCTTGACTCCTCTTCTTTGTGCAGCCCCTGAGATATTGGAACACTGCTATCATGTCCCCCCTCGTCCTTCTCTTCATTAACTAGACAACCCAATTCCAGCAACCGTTCCTTGTATGTTTTAGCCTCCAGTCCCCTAATCATCTTTGTTGCTCTTCTCTGTACTCTTTCTAGAGTCTCAGCATCTTTTTTACATCGTGGTGACCAAAACTGGATGCAGTATTCCAAGTGTGGCCTTACCAAGGCATTGTAAAGTGGTATTAATACTTCACGTGATCTTGATTCTATCCCTCTGTTAATGCAGCCTAGCACTGTGTTGGCTTTTTTGGCAGCTGCAGCACACTGCTGGCTCATATCTAAGTGATTGTTTGTATGTACGTGTTTGTATGTACATGTTTGTATGTACGTGTTTGTACGTACGTGTATCCTGTCAGTGGTGAGCAAGATAGAAAGAAAGTTTTTAAAGAACAATCTTCAAATCTATAACACCAAAGTAAAAATCAATAGCTCCTTCTATAAAAGTCATGCAGGGAAACAAAATGCCAAAATACTGGGCTTGGGGAGATAATATAAATTAGTGGTTTTTCATAAAAGAGAAATCCGTTGGAATAGAATGTTACAAGAGCAGAATCAATATTCTTTTTTTGGATATGACAACTTTTGAGTTTATAAATCAAGTTCTATTTCCTGTTTCAATTGATAAAATAGTTCAGATTCGCAATTTTTTAATATTGGAGGAAGAACACATATTATTGTCCTGTGAGATATTTCAGGGTCTTTAATATGTGGAAACATATGAGGTTAATATATAATAAGTTGTCCTATATAAGTTAGCCTTTAATTTTTCAGGCATCCAAATGCTTCATTTAGTATGGGAATCTTCTACTACTCTAATTCCAGGATTGCAAAGTCTGGCTGTTCAGAGGCTGGTAGATTCCAACTTACCATCAATGGGGAACTTACCATTATTGAAGGAAAAATCTTCATCAGGGTCCAGTCCAAGCTGGGAATAAACAAAATGGAGACTGCTTTAGAAAGAAGGTTCTTGTTTATTTAAGAGGAGAACCACAGCAGCATGTGGCTCTGGAGCAGCTGACCACATGGTGCTGGGAGTGGTGAGTTTTATGCCTTCTTGGGTTTTTGTGTTTGGTGTTGTTCCTGTTCCTGTGGCATGAACTTTGACCTGAGGTTCACCGTGCCCTTTTGGTATTCTGATGGGGGGTGTGTGTTAATCTATTATGTCCTAAAGGTCATGTCCTGTTTCTCTGGAGCTGTGGCTGATGGCTATGTCCTGTGTTGGATTTTTGGGTGAGGGGTTGCTGGTTCTAATTCTATCACTCTGCTGTTGTTAGCTATCAGTTTTGCTGCAAGGGATTTCAAAATATTTTGTCTTGAATGGGCTTCTGCCTGGTAGTATTTGCTCATGAATGGGGTCTCAGTCTTTCTAAATGGGATTATCAAATCTTCATTTCTACAGAGCTGACCTTATTAGTTTCTGTTTGGGGCTATTAAGAAAAACTGGGCCTGCTTTTCTGCCTTTCAAGATCCTTGGGGGAAATATAATATTCTGCCTTTTTAATATCCCCCAAAATATTTCCTTCTCACGGGGAGGGGGGGGGGGAGGCTGACCTCCCACACCACCAGTGGGGAAATTGTTGCCAAAAGCATCTAGAATGCCATAGACTTCTCATCCTTAAAATGATTCTCCATAATTCTATAGCAATAAGATTTTTTCTTCTTCTTTCAACCTTATAAAATTTTCTACTGATGAGAACTGAAGCTCCAGGTGTCCCTTGGCATGTGATGATCTTCTCCTGGGCTAGGCTATTAGAAAAATCAAGTGGATCCAATAAGGCAGGAATTCACAAAATTGATTGCTTTAAATTCCATTGGCTGAGCCTTTCAAAGAAGGCGGGTCCTCAAGTTTCAAGGGATTGCTTAATTTGCGTAAGGTCTTCTGGGGATTACAGAAGAAATGTTGAGCATTTGTAAGTGGGGCACGGGTTATGGCTTTTGTGTTGCTAGAGAATCGACTTTCGTTTTAGGTGGAATATTTCATGGTCCAAACTAGGACATGTTATTTGGGTGTGTCTGGGATGCTGGTTTCCATTTATACTTCAACTGCTGAAGTATCATCAAACTCCAGGTGGCAGAAAGAGTCAGCATTTCCTTATCCCTCTGCTGCCATCTGGTGGGTGTTTCCTGTCTGCACCCCATCTGTTTCAATCTCTGTCTATTTTTAATGTTTATGAATCAACTGTTTTGAGTTTACCCTCCATCTCTCTGTTTACCTAGACACAAGACCTAAAAAAAAAAGAGTTTTGAAAAAGAAAAGCATGAATCTTCTTGCTTTTAGAAGATTCATGCACATGGCGCATGGACCTCTCAAAAGAAGCATTGTCTCCTCTGTGAACATAGAAGTGAAACTGTGGCAGCAACCAGACATAGCTTTGAGAAACCTTGGGTTGATTATGTATATCAAACTTGCCTCTCTGTTACACTGAGAGGAACCACACTCCCCAATATTTGAAAAGCTGTGATTGCTTGATTTATAATCTCACAGGTACATATCTACATTCTTGCAATTGGTTCATAGATAGGACAGCAAAGGTAGACCCATTGATCAATGGGGTTACCACCCCTCCTAACTTCTAAGACCCCCAAGATGAGCTTCTTGACAGTCTAAATGCCCCATAAACCTTAAGAATCGAGAGCTATGACCAAGATAGCTTCTACAACATGTCACTGGGAGTCTCCTTCCGTGAATAAGCCTTCTTTTCCGGCAACTAACCTGGCTTGTTGATCATCTTTTCATTTTTCTTTTATATATATTATTAATTTTTATAGGGTTAGGGTTAGGATTGGGGTTAGGGTTGGGTTTTTTTAAAATAACATTCTTAATATTTAGCAAACAGCATGTTGTCTGGGTTCATGTATTTTAAAAAAAACAATGAGTAATAATTAATTTCTATATTATCATAATCAATATGTTAGTTAATCGCTCAATAGTCTTCTTCTTACTAATATATATTCAATGTTACATAGTACATATCACGTTCCTTTCTCACTAACTCATTTTTCTAGCCATTGATAAAAATTATCCCATGTTCTAAAGTACACTGAGTCTTCTTTCTTTTTTATCTTTAATGTCAATCTGTCTAAAAGATTTTGGTCAAAAACACACATATGGTTGGAGAAAATGACTAAAAAACATATATATTTCAAGCCAGAACTGTTTCTGTTAGGCATAATAGGAGGAAACTATGAGAAAGATTGTATATGCTTAGTTTTACATGTATTAACCGCAGTAAGAATTGTATTTGCCCAATATTGGAAAAACGAAAACTTACCAACGGAAGAAGAACTAATTAAGAAAATTTTAGATTGTGCTGAAATGGACAGGTCTTTTCATTTTTCTGATGGAGAGGAGGAACCACGGTGGCGCAGTGGTTAGAATGCAGTATTGCAGACTAACTCTGCCCACAGTCAGGAGTTCAATCTTGATGGGCTTGAGGTTGCCTCAGCCTTCCATCTTTCCACCCGACCGATGAAGGCCCAGATTGTTGGGGGCAATATGTAGACATTATAAACAACTCTGAGAGTGCTCTAAAGCAGGGCTTTTCAACCAGTGGTACGGGTACCACCTGTGGTACATTGGCACCTGGCAGGTGGTACGCGACCATCCTAGAAAAGTGATAGCGGGGGAGGGGAATGAGCTGAACCGGTGGCAGCACCGCACAAGCCTGAGCGAGAGATGGCTGGAGCTGCAGGGCTGTCAGAGCTCAGCGGAAGTGCCAGGATCAGTGCCGCTTTCCAGCTGATCGGCGCTTCGGGGCTGTCAGGGCTCAGTGGAAGCGCCAGGATCAGTGTGAGGCTCCAGCTGGAGCTCGGCGCTGATCCTGGTGCTTCTGCTGAGCCCAGAAGAAGCACCAATCACCTGGAAAGCAGCACTGATCCTGGCACTTCTGCTGAGCCCAGAAGAAGCGCCGATCAGCTGGAATGTTGCAGCATCTCCAGGATCTTGTGATTTACATTCAGATGCTTGGCAACTGATTCATAATTATGACGGTCACAGTGTCCCAGGGTCATGTGAAGTGACCAAAACCTGCTGCAACCACCCAGCAGACGGGGGGAATAAAAACCAAACACCACCCACCCCACCCCTGCTGCCAATCCTCAACAGAAATGCTCACAACAATGAAAACCTCGGACAGGAGGAAGAGCGCCTCCGGGCGGGCAGGCAGGTGTCTTGCTCGGCTGTGGCTTGGGGGGCATTTTTTCAGTGCCATTGTAACTTCAAACAGTCACTAAGTGAACTGTTGTAAGTCGAGGACTACCTGTATTTTATCACTTTTTTCTTTTTTCTTTTTTTTGGTCATCAAGTTTTTGACACCTTGCTAGGCGACTGGTGGTATTCGGATATTGCCATATCCTAAAAGTGGTACAATGGGTGAAAAGGTTGAAAAGCCCTGCTCTAAAGCACTCTGAAACAGAATATAAATGTAAGTGCTATGGCTATTGTTAAATGCTGTGGCTCCCCATCTTTTGATATAGCAAAGTGTTTTGGCTTTGCCAAAATGGCATTTTTATTATGTCTCCTTCCTTTCCAGCCGTTTTCATCAACAAGGGGAGAATGTAATTGTATCCAAACAGATCAACAGGAACACATAGGCTTCCACAATTTAAAATAATTCTAAATAATAATTTTATGATGTAATAATCCTGTTAAAAGAAATTATTAGCATACTTACCTTTGCTAACATTTTTCCTAGATGTATCCCTTGAAGAGCTTGATTTTGTATCCCTAGTGCCCTTTGGATATTCTGTCTTCACACCTTCATTCTTTATCTAATCAGCAATCCATAATTCCCAGGCATTTCTTTCCCCTTAGTAAAATGCATTACAGATGCACTGTCTCATTTGTCCCTACAGTAAGCTGTAAATAAAGGCACACAGTTGTGTTTCTGCAGGGGGTTGCCTTTTTGAATAGCCAGATGGCATTATTTTACATATAAGGGCAGAGGACATTTTTTATTATTCCAAGCTGGTCCTATGCTGATCTTACATTGTCCACAGAGTCACTATTATTTGTCTTTATGACTGTTGGCAAGACCGAGACATAAAAATATTACTGAAGCTATCAGGGGATAGGAGCTTACTTTTCTCAAGGAAAAAGGATGTTCCCTTTGTCAGTCTCTTACTCCTGGAAAGAAAGACCTCACGGGCTTCCTTGGGAAAGTAACTCTATTCCATTTCCAAAGTGTGCCCCAAGTAATGTATGTTTCCCTGTCCTTTATAAAGTAAGATCGATTGAAACAGAGAGCTAAAGAATGAGTTAAGTCAGAATATTACGTATGATATTCATTTACCTACACAAAAATTGGGGGCATGTTGTAAATGCCAACATTGCCGCATGCAACATCTTTGCAACAGGTGGTATCTGTTAATCTCTTTGGTTGACCATACTCATGGTTGGTCTGCAAACAGGGAACTTGATAAGGGAGGATTTCCGGACAAGATTAGGATTACAAATACACAAAAGGATTAGACGTAGTTTAAGTGAATCCAACATCTAATTTGGATAGAAAACCTGCTGTTTGAAAGGGGAAAAAAGACTTGAGTTGGCACATTTATACGCCTAATACTCTTATTGCTACCACCAATCATATATAAGGTGACCCAATCTTTAGACTGTAAAGTGACAGTTATGGAAGGAGATTCACCCCAACTGCCATAGAGTAGACAGGGGGACAGAGATAATCCCAAAGTGCTTACATTAGCAATAGCACTTAGACTTACCTAAGAGGTTTACAAAGTCAGCATATTGCCCCCAACAATCTGGATCCTCATTTTACTGATCTTGGAAGGATGGAAGGCCGAGTCAACCTTGAGCCGGTCAGAATTGAACTCCTGGCAGTGAGCAGAGTTAGACTGCAATACTGCATTCTAACCACTGCGCTACCACGGCTCTTATGTTAATCTCAGAAGGGAATGACTCTGAGTGGTAGGTTAGGAGATACAAAATCCATGTCAACTTCCATCTCATCCCAGGCCGTCATTCAAAACCACTATCGGAGGCGGTGACCCTTTGAGAGCTGAATGCAATGAAATTTCATTTTAATGTATGCCGCTTAGTGTACACTGTAAGTGACAATAAAGTTATTATTCTATTCTATTCTATTCTATTCTATTCTATTCTATTCTATTCTATTCTATTCTATTCTATTCTATTCTATTCTATTCCATTCCATTCCATTCCATTCCATTCCATTCCATTCCATTCCATTCCATATTTTCTATTCTATTCTATTCTATTCTATTCTATTCTATTCTATTCTATTCTATTATTTATTCTATTCATCTATTCTATTCTCTTCCATTCCATTCCATTCCATTCCATATTTTCTATTCTATTCTATTCTATTCTATTCTATTCTATTCTATTCTATTCTATTCTATTCTATTCTATTCTATTCTATTCTATTCTATTCTATTCTATTCTATTCTATTCTATTCTAGCTTCCTTAATGATATTCTGAACAAAACACTTTGACAGTTCATCCCTTTGAAGACTTTGGGGCTCTAGAATCTTTCAAAATATCCAGGGACACATCTCCATTCTCATCTAAGTTTAGCTTGGCATGTCAGTAGAATGATATTTAATTTAACATACTGATACCCTTGACACACTTCTATAATGTTTAGAATTTCTATCCCACAGGCATTTCATAAATATATTCCAGCATGATAAACACTCACATATGGCGTATCCTGGCAATTAGCCACGGGAAGGAAATTTTTGCTATAAAATAATAAACCCGTAATTTTCTTGCTACCAAACAAATCTAATGAATACTTTCCCTTTTTTCATACTTGATTCTTTAGGGATATATTACTTAAGTACTTATTGAACAAAAAGAATAAAAATAAGGATTTTTCTGTCTTGCTTTTTTATTATTAATAGCAAAATTTGTATACTTTCTATTTCTTGGAGGCCAACAATTATGAATTAAGACTATGAAATTCATTGTCTATGGAGATTCTCAGTCATCCAGGTCATGGTTGTCCCAAAGGTGCTTTTTCAAAAGGCAGCTGAATGTTCTGTGTTTATCCCTTGAAGTTGTTTTGCTTCTCATCCAAGAAGCTTCTTCAGTTCTGAGTGAATGGTGAAGGATGGAAGGATTTACAGTATATTCTTTGCAGTCCTCTGGTCGTTAGCATTCTATAACATTGATTGTTCAGTGAAAAGCTGAATTTACTGTTTTAGAATGGGGGAAGGAAATAAGGACAATAAGATCCAAGAATGAGGATGGAGCAATTTAAGCATTTGATGTTTTTCTGAAATATAACAAGAAAAGGAAGGTAGATATAGTACACCGGTATATAAAAGCTTCACCTCTTTAGAAAAGCAAATGAAGCTTAAGAAAACAAGATGAATGAAGGTGCTTATCTTGTTAAGTGTTCTGAATCCTCAAGTCTAAGCTTTTTTCCCCGAAGTTTGCAACTGATTAAAGAATGGATTGCGTGACAAAAATGTCAAAACATTCCATTTCTAATGAGATACGATGGTTTTATTGGACAGCACAGAAGAAAAGGTAATTTTGGGAATATTTCTTTAGAATGGTACATATAATCCACCTTCCTGATGTTAAGCTTTCAGACCAGAGAGAATTTAGATTTTACTTTACGTTATGAGAAATGTCTATTTTTTTACCTTATGTGTCCTGTGTGATGCTTTTATTGCTTATTGCTTATATTGCCCACCAATAGGTAGTTTGTCATTTTGGGGACTCGCAAGATATACATAGCTGCAGATCTTCTGATGTGCATAGCCACCCCAAAAGGGGTGATAAATGTCATTTGAAATCTTCTTACAGCTCTTCAAGGAAGGATCAAACTAAGCATAAAGTACCAATTTAAAATGTGAAATATATCAATACAATGCTAGCAATAGAGAGAACAGGTTTAACTGGGAAAGTACAAAGGGGAAGTTAAATTACCTTCTTCCACCCAATCTTTGAAAGTAGTATCTGATTTGGAAGGAAACATTGATTAAGCAAAACGCTTCCAATCTCCTTCCAGTCCCACCAAACTGAAGATTGTAAGGCTTGATGTGAGATCTTCTTCACATACCAAGCAATGATTTAGAATAGCGAATAAGCTTTTATTTAATTTTTTTGAGACAGGTGTCTTAGTCAACTTTCTGAATATTATTGGGGCCCTGAACTAGGTGAAGTTGGGATGAAAAGTGTGTGAGACAAGATGTGAGAACACTTCCGGGAAATGCCACATTTATTTCTCCATTGCTGGCTTCAACATATTTGACTCAGTGAAGTTGCTATTCCAAATGAGTCACTCACAATCATCTCTGTCAGCTTTGCATGGATTGTCCCCATATTATTGCACACAGTTTTAAGCTTGCTTTTTTGTTTCAGCAGTGCTACCTATTCAGACCTAGCTGGACTGGAAAACAAAAAATAATCGCACCAGCCATAGTGTAAAAATGTGGCAATGCAATGAAGAAGAAAAGGCACCAAAATATTATTGGTCAGTTGCCTTTTGTAGGAGAAGAGCAGGCAGAGCTGGGGGAAGCAGAGTTAAGTAGGTCATCATCTTAGAATCATTACGTTGCTACAAATGACCCAAGTCCAACCCCTCTTGAATTCATTTGATCCTTATCTGGCACCAATTTAATACTGTATTTTAGTTGATTAGATTCTTCTGCATCGGCTTGAGCAATAAATCTTTTGAACTGCAATTGAACATATGATCGTGATCCTTTGCCTGAGACTTTTGTTTCTATGGTCTACTCTGCATTGCCTGTTCCCCTGGTTGAAAGGCATACAGTGTATTTTAAGCCACAAGAAGAGACAGTTAACTATGGAAAATGCCATGATGGATCATAGGTCTAGAGGCACATCTTTACATTTCTTTCAGATGTTGCATCAGTGTAACTCTCTAACACAGGGGCGTCAAACTCGCCACATCACATGACGTGTCGCGACATATCACAACTTTTTCCCCCTTGCTGGAGCTGGGGTGAGCGCATCTGGCCCAACTTCTGGCAGTTTGACACCCCTGCTCTAACACATACAATGTGTGAAGGGTAGTGTGTTGTGGTCCGAAGGAGGAAACAATCCTTGAAAACGGAGACATTAGTCTCTGTTTTAGTTTCTTTATTTTGCATTCCTTGCCAGGAGTTTTGCTACAACCCTTCGGTACATTACGAAGCGGATGCCAGAATCTGGATTTCTCTGGCTGGCGTCTTTCTTATCTTGCTAACTCCTCCCTTACTTTACTGTCATGATTTACGTCTTCCAATTAGGCTGGAGGCCAAAGATTCCCTTCCCTTCCCAATCTCCCGCTTTCTTCACAATTCTCCTCCCTCTGTTTTGTCATCTGATTTAACTCCAAAAATACCAAACAGTTCTGCATATCTTGTCAATGCAATAATATCCCATATTAACAGCGTTGACATAGTGTTTAAGACAGCTCCTAATATTTTTTCTTGCCCAAATACACACATACAAAAATTTTGGGTTAACCCCTGCATTGTCTCTATGGCCCACTTCGAGAAAAGCACACACAAGAAGTGCCTAAGAAACTCGTCCCTGCCTCTTGACTCCTTAAAAGCTCTTTATTTTTAAATGCAATAACCTTTTTAGTGTAGACTTCAGGAGCTACAGGAAAACATGCCAGCCAATATTAAAATCTGACCTTTATTTCTTCAGGGTCTGTCTTTATTCATTCAAAATTCATCAAGGTTTGCAGGCTTCCCAATAATGAACGATGTTGTGAACTCCTTATGGCTGCAAAACAATCTTCAAATGTTTTCCTTCCTCACCCTCTACTGGTGAAAGTAACGACGAAGTTTTATTGCAGGAGGAAAATAGGAGTGGAAGTATTTTAAACTTTGATAACACTGTTGTCCAAACAAACTGGGATATAAAGTAAACAAAGCCTTCTCCTAGAGGTCCTCAATGTAATTTATACTGGGCTGGTTACTGAAGAAGGTTGGAATAACTGTTAATATTGGGGAAAACTTATTTACTTAGTTACCTGGTGATATAAACCTGGTGTCTGAGAAATTTATTTTAAAAAAAAATAAGTGGTGAGGTCAATTATTTAAAAGTCTCTTCCAAGAAGAGATCAGGTAGAATTTCCTTTGTGTACATGCTTATGTATGTTTGTTTAATGACTAGATCACAATTGGCAGCAATCTCAAACAGCCTTAGGGCTACAGAGAAGTGAGAGGAAGCATTTAATGTTGATTTTCCTTTTTCCGATTCTTTTAAAAATTTCTTTCCAAAGCTTTTGTTTATACAGTTTGATCTTGCATTCAGGTTCTCCTTTGGCACCTTTTATCAGCAAGTGAAAATGTATTTTTTTCCCCCATTAATCTCTCCTGAGTTAATACTAAGAGCTTGTATGTACCCAATGGCACATCCACAGTCCTCGTTTACAAATTACCAATGAGCAATTTGAAACACACAGAGACAGAATTTCATCTTTCAGTATGTCCTTTTAAATGCTGTTTCCTCATAAAGTGCACATTTAGTCCCCAAACACACATTTCTGAATATGTCTTATCCTAAACATTTTATGTGCATTCTGGTTTTTAATTGCTGTGGGTTTTGTCCTGACATAACCATCCTTTCCTTTGGAGGAGAATAAAATCTGTGGAATGGTTTTCTTTCAATCCATATATTAGTCCTCCAAATATGAACCATTCAGTTTACTTTGAAAAGCAGACTTACAAGTAATCCGTGGGTTTCACTAAGAGTGAGCCACAGAACCTGACCTAGTAATTTTATTTGTACATATTTTCCAATTGGGCGATTTTGTCATTGCTGTCTTCCTTGATGCCATTGAGAATACTATTTCCATTAATGCTTGTCTCCCAAAGAAGTACAAAATGACATTAATGAACCCAATCTCCATTTCATCCCTCAATTGTTACCCACAGGTTTCTCAGTGATGCCAGCAAATGCAAGAAGACACCAGATTAGGGTAGTGTTGAAAGAAAGTCTTCATCAGGGTCCAGTCCAAGCTGGGAATAAACAAAATGGATACTGCTTTAGAAAGAAGGTTGTAGTTTATTGAAGGGCAGAGCCAGACAGAAGTGTGGCTGTGGGAAAACTGACCACATGGAGCAGGGAGTGGTGGGTTTTTATACCTTCTTGGACTTTTGTGTTTAGAGTTGTTCCTGTGGCATGAACTTTGACCTGAGGTTCAGTGTGCCTTTCTGGTATTCTGATGGTGTTTGGTTATTCCTATTATGTCCTAAAGGTCATATCCCACTTCCCTGGGGGTGTGGCTGATGACTATGTCCTGTGTTGGATTTTCTGGGTGTGAGGGTTTGTTGATTCTAGGGATCTTTGTCTTTCTAATCCCATCAGCTTCTAGCTTTCTGGCTCCAACCTTCCTGAATGGATTATCACATCTGCATTTCTGCAGACCTGGTTTCTGCTGAGTTTCTGGCTGGGGGGAGGGAGAAATTTCTGCCTTTTTAAAGATCTCCTCCATTATTCCTTTGGAGAAATATATTCTGCCTTTTTAACATTCCCCCAAATTTTCTTTGTCTGGATTCTTCCCACAGTAGCATCTTTGTATTCACGTAACATCTTGAGATCTTGTCTATGGGGAATCTCAACCATCCAGCTCATGGTTGTCTCAAAGATGCTTTTTTCAAAAGGCGACAGGATGTTGTTTTTCTTTGAGGAAGAAGTTTCGCTGGTCATCCAAGAAGCTTCTTAAAGTTCTGAATGAAGAATCAGAACTGAAGAAGCTTCTTGAATGACCAGCGAAACATCTTCCTCAAGGAAAAACAAAGTCCAGTTGTCTTTTGAAAGAGCACCTTTGAGACATCTTCAGACCTTAGCACTGAAGATGTCACCAACTTGGTTAATGAAACTTCTGCAAGAAAACAACCAAACTCAGACAGCACCAAGGACCCCACAGTAATAGATTCTTCTGATTCTTCTTTTCCCCCCCTTAAACGTTCACATGCCCTTATTGATTTCTTTAGTAACAAAACTCAGAATTTTCTTCTGGGCTTGTAGATTAGTCCATGGCAGCAAATATCCAAGGGTCTGGTGACCCTTTAAAGGCCATTACATTTATCATTGTTTGCATTTCGGTTGATTAAATTTAGGAATTCATTTTTTTGTGTATTTGTCTGAAAATACTTCACCCCTGAAAATACAATCACCCTGCCAACAAAAGTACGTATAGTCAAGGCCATGGTTTTCCCAGTTGCAATGTATGGCTGTGAAAGCTGGACCATAAGAAAGGCTGAGCGCCAAAGAATTGAGGCCTTTGAACTATGGTGCTGGAGAAGACTCCTGTGAGTCCCCTGGACTGCAAGGTGATCAAACCGGTCAGTCCTAGAGGAGATCAACCCCGACTGCTCTTTAGAAGGCCAGATCCTGAAGTTGAAACTCAAATACTTTGGCCACCTAATGAGAAGGAAGGACTCACTGGAGAAGAGCCTAATGCTGGGAAAGATTGAGGGCAATAGAAGAAGGGGACGACAGAGAATGAGGTGGCTGGATGGAGTCACTGAAGCAGTAGGCGTGAGCTTCAATGGACTCCAGAAGATGGTAGAGGACAGGAAGACCTGGAGGAACGTTGTCCGTGGGGTCGCGATGGGTCGGACACGACTTCGCAACTAACAACAACAACTTTTTTTTTAACTGTCTGATACATTACAATGTATTTTACTTTTTCCAAATGCCACAGGCTACTTAGGTTTTAGATCGAATAAGGGAAATCTATTTACAAGTCCCTGTATTTTAAAAAGCAAGTTGTTGGCGTTGGTGAAGAAATCCCTCTGCTTAGCTAATATTAATCTTCCCTACAATATCACCGTTGCCTTCTTCGTGGTTCCCACCGGCTTTATTTTATTCTCAGTCTTCAAGTCTTTCTCTTTAGTTTTTAATGCCAAAGTAGGCTGAAGAGAGAGAAATGACCTGCCAGCTATTTCTATTTATTTCTGCGGTTCCTGTTTGAACTCTGGCCATCTGTTAGAAAGGGCCTTATTAAGATGGCTATCCAAGTGCTTTAACAATGCACCAGCCGTTCTTTGACATATTTCCAGGGCAAATTCTAAGGTGTGTAAAAAATATGTGAGAAAGGGAGGGGAAGAAAAAAGGGAAGGAGAGGGAGAGATAGACAGAGCCGGAGAGGGAATTAAAAGAAAGGAGAAAGGGAAGGGGAAAAGAGGGATTAAATGGACGAAGAAGGGAAGGGGAAGTAGAAACGGAAGGAAAAAATCTGAAATGATCATGAATTATTATAATGAACCATGCAGTTTAGCAGATATTGTGATAATGTGCCATGCAATTTAGCATAAAGTATGATAATGAACCAAGTAAGGTAGGACACATTGTCATAAATTATGATAATATCTAGGTAAATTAACAAAGGTATCATAAATTGTGGATTTCCAGGTAAATTACAGAATCTAGAAATAATGGCTTTGAGCTTTCTCTAAAGCCTCTGTTTAGCTTGATTTAATTTTTAACTAGTTTTTTTGCTTTAACTCTTCCCATTTTATTCTATTTTATTCTATTCTATTTTCGTCTCTTTTGTTCATCTGCTGCTGGAGGCCTGCATTTTTACTGTTTTTATTGAAGACTGATTTTTATTTTCTTTTATTTTCTCTGCCTCTGCATTTGCTTCTCAGACTTCATTCAAGCCTGCTAAACAGCTCATCTCCATCTTTTTTATTTTTATTTCTTCTTACTTTGTAGTTTCTCTTGAAGAAA
This sequence comes from Azemiops feae, assembly GCA_023970755.1. Taxonomy (NCBI): domain Eukaryota; kingdom Metazoa; phylum Chordata; class Lepidosauria; order Squamata; family Viperidae; genus Azemiops; species Azemiops feae. Next base: position 211,316 of record JALGBA010001199.1, read on the forward strand.
GTAGGGGAATAGAGTGTGAAAATACGTTTGGTAAATGCAGATCAGGAATAATTTTATAAAGACAACACATCCCCCCATTTTTTAAAAAAAACAATGCTTGGCTTCTGGCAAATACATATAGACATTTGTACATATACAAGTTTGTTGCATGTATACATGCATTTTTGGACATGAAATCTTCAGGATTGATTTATTATAGAATTGACACCTGCAGGTTGTTGACAAGTTGGACAAAGTAAGCATTGCATAGAACTAATGAATATGAAAAAGTGATATTACAAGATTAGGTCTCTCTCTCTCTGTGTCTTTCCGGGGATCTTTTCAAGTCCAAAGTTTCCCCCCCCCACCCAAGCAGATAAGTAATTCAAGAGCAGCACATTATTGCTATCCCAAAGATGCTTTTTAAAGAGGCAACTGGACTTTCTTTTCTTTTTTTCTCTTTGAAGATGTTTCACTTCTCATCCAAGAAGCTTCTTGAATGAGAAGAGAAACGTCTTCAAAGAGAGAAAAAAAAAAGAAAGTCCAGTTGCCTCGTGAAAAAGCGCCTTTGGGACAACCATGGCTTGGATGACTGAGAATTTCCATAAACAATATTGCTAGGCTTCCACCCCCAAACCCCCCTCCTATATTCTCCCAGTTCTAAATATTGCATACAATCCTGTATGATTACAGTAATTCATATATGTTATACATTTACAACACGGAGAAGGATGTTTGACTGATAAATGTGTACTTTGTGAACTATTAACACAGATAAGGAGGGGGGGAATCTACTTGTTAATTATTTGTTCCTTGAGGATTATCGCCTTGACAACCACACTGATTTTTGTGTGTAGGTGTGAGCATCCAGTGCATTAAAGCAAATTAAAAAGTGTTATAACGGTTCACGTAAACCTTGTCCTTCTGAGATGCTGAAAATATTAACATGAGATGATCATGTTTACTCTGGATTTATTCATCTCAAGTTAATATTTCAGCACCTAACCTTTTGTTTACTTATACTCAATCTACAACTGAGGGGAGTCAATCAGAATAGAGCTGGAAGGGACCTTGGAGGCCTTCTAGTCCAGCCCCCTGCTCAAGCAGGAGACTCTATACCATTTCAGATAAGTGGCTGTCCAGTCTCTTCTTAAAAACCTCCAGTGATGAAGCACCCACAATGTCTGAAGGCAAGCTGTTCCACTGGTTAATTGTCCTCACTGTTAGGAGGTTTCTCCTTAATTCCAGCTTGCTTCTCTCCTTGATTAGTTTCCATTCATTGTTTCTTGTCTTGCCCTCTGGTGCTTTGGGAAATAAGTTGAACACCTCTTCTTTATGGCAGCTCCTCATATACTGGAATACTGCTATCATGTCACCCCTAGCCCTACCCAATCCCTGCAACCATTCTTCATATATTTTTGTCTCCAGGCCCTTAATCATCTTAGTTGCTCTTCTTTGCACTTTTTCCAAAGCCTCAACATCTTTTTTGTCATGTGGTGACCAAAACTGGATGCTATATTCCAGGTGTGGCCTTACTAAGGCTTTATAAAGTGGTACTAATACTTCACATAATTTTGATTATATGCCTCTGTTTATACAAGCAAGGATTGTAATAGCTTTTTTGGCAGCTGCTGCTGCATGCTACTGGCTCATGTTTAGGTAATCATCCACTAGGACTCCAAGGTCCTTCTCACAGTTACTGTTTTTGAGCTCGTTTCACCTAATCTGTACTTGTACCTTTGGTCTTTCCTGCCTAGATGTAAAACCCTGCTTTTCTCCACATTAAATTTCATGTTGTTGGATAGGGCCCATTGTTCAAGTCTGTCAAGATCTTTCTGGATCCTGCAGCTTGTCTTCCGGGGTGTTGGCTATTATAAATATCCATTCAAAACATTGAGAAAAACATCAAAAATCATCCAGTTCCCTACCATTATTTCTCATTCTAATACTCTGCACATTGAGAGCCATTGAAAGTCTCTTACTTGCAATAGAAGCAAAGAAGTCATGTCTGTTATTGATGAGATCAGAACTTCAAGAAGGTATGACTTTTTAAAGCATCTTTTTAAAGCAGTTATATCTTTGTGAGAGTCAGAAAACAGAGATGTTGTTTTTAAGAAGTCACATTAAGGAATGTGGCTGCTTTAATAAAGTAATGGCCTGCCATTACAAGTATAGTAACAAATGGAACCCTAGCCCAGATTTTCTATCACTAGTGAAAAATGTTTAGTAAGTAGTGTGGGAGGATAGCGCCCACCCCCCATGGAAAGAATATTAAAAAGGCAGAATATTGTATTTCCCCACAGGAATAATGGAGAAGATCTTAAAAAGGTAGAAACTTCTCGCCCCCACCACCCTTAGCTAGAAACCCAGGCAGAGGCCAGCTCTGTAGAAAAGCAAATTCAATGATCCTTTCAGAAAGGTTGGAGTCAGGAAGCTAGAAGCTGATGAGATTAGAAAGACAAAGACTCCTAAAATCTACATACCCACCCAAACTCTAAAAACATGAGCTTTAGGACATAATAGGATTAATCCATCAATACCAAAAAGTATACACTGAACCTCAGGTCAAGGTTCATGCCACAGGAACAGGAACAACTCCAAACACAAAAGCCCAAGAAGGTATAAAAACCCACCACTCCCAGCAACATGTGGTCAGTTTTTCCCAGAGCCACGTTTCTGTCTGGCTCTGCTCTTCAATAAACTACAACCTTCTTTCTAAAGCAGTCTCCATTTTGTTTATTCCCAGCTTGAACTGGACCCTGATGAAGATTTTTCTTCCAACAGCAGCAATGAACATTCTCACTACAGTACACCACCTGTGAATTCTGATGTATCTGGGATAATGGACTTATAATACAAAAATATTTATTCAAGTTTATGAAAACCATGAAGCTAGAGTATGATCTCTAGCTCTTAACTACAGTATGATCTCATAATTCATTACCTGAAATTCTCCAGGGTTATGCTTCAATTTGTACACATATGCTGGACAATTATTGTTGGGTGCCAAAGATGCATGGACCAAGTTAAAGTGTTTGATGCATTGATAAAGTCAGCATTGACTCATAATGACCACACAGATAGATTTTCTCTTTGACAATCTGTCCTTAACCTGGTCTTTCAAGACTACCAATACCAAGCCAAATAAAATTAGACAAAATCTTAAGAATTGATGAAGATAGTTTGTCTGATTTGTAAAGCTAAACAGGATTATCCCTTTTTAATACTGGGAAACCATAAACTAGGATTACAAAGTAGACTAGTAAGTATTTTTTTACAAAAAAAATTAAAATAAAATCCCGGAAGAAAACAAAAGGAAAAATGCTTCTGTATTATTGCCAAAAAAATAAATAAATGCAAGAACAGGTATCCAAAGTTCCACAAGTTCAACCTAAAATTACCCTTTTAATTAGTATGTTGATATGATGATTTCCTCTGTATGTTATACTTTCAAAGTATAAGTTATACATGCTAATACAGCCTGGGCACTCTCCTTTCTAACAATCTTCATCACCTTCTATTAAATTTATATGATATTATCAGTTTTCACTTTCCTTCATTTTTTAAAGAGTATTAGAAATTTAGAGAAGATGTAGCTGCGAGCAAAATATGCTATGCAAAATTTAAACTAACTACATCAAGGCTTTATTATACCTATCTGACTATCGCTTACATTTCACCCCATTCTCTCTCTCTCTCTCTCTCTCTCTCTCTCTCTCTCTCTCTCTCTCTCTCTCTCTCTCTCTCTCTCTCTCTCTCTCTCTCTGTGTGTGTGTTTGTGTGTGTTTGTGTGTGTCCATGAGCTTCATTCATGTATATGCAAGATGTTTAAAACCTAGAATGTCTTCCTCTAAGTACAAAGAATTAGCAAGAATTTTGTTTTTTTTAAGCTTGTACTGCCATCGTGTGGATAAATTTATATTAGTAAAAATAATTACTTTTAACACACATACACACGCACACAAACATAACGAAGGTATATTCAGTAGCTTAATTTAGATTGAACTTTCTCTTTGAACAGAAAATTATTTGGAGGAAAAAAGTGCCCTTTCCTGATTAGGCATTTCCTTGTTTCTCCATCATTCCTACATTGTTCCTCACCTGTCCAATTTTTTCCTTTTCACTTAAAAAAAAAAAAAATCCTTAAAGTGTCATTTGTAAAATTATGTATTTAAAGGTAGAGAGAGAAGAAGGAGGTATAATATGTGATGATGGTGGTGGTGGAGAAGCAGAAATGCTACTTTCACTTGCTTATTATAGTAGGGGGGATTTTGAGGAAAAATTGTACCTTGTGCAGATTCATCACACGCAAAGAGATCAAAATTATTATTTTTTTACCAGTCATTAGGAAAACAATTAATGTCTATTAGTAGCATCTCTTGAAAACTCAGATCTAGCCTGATAAACCAGGACAAACTCCGAGTGCAGATCAAACCAACTTAGCATAGGGGAGTAAGCAAAATCTTTACACTTTTCCATATAAATTCAGCATTGCAGCTTTCTGATTGTTTAAGCCAGGGGTCTTCAAACTTGGCCCTCTTATGACTTGTGGACTTCAACTCCCAGGATTCCTCAGCCAGCCATGCTGGCTGAGGAATTCTGGGAGTTGAAGTCCACAAGTCATAAAAGGGCCAAGTTTGAAGACCCCTGTTGTAGGTCATCTAGTCCAACCCCCCCCCCCAAGCAGAAACCCTACACCATTTCTGACAGATGGAAGTCCACTCTCTTCTTTAAAGCTTCCAGTGACGAAACTCCCACAACACCTGAAGGCAAATTGTTCCATTGGTTGATCATTCTCACTGTTAGAACATTTCTCCTTATTTCTAGGTTGAATTTCTCCTTGATCAGTTTCCATCTGTTATTCCTTGTCTGGCCTTCAGGGCTTTGGAAAATAGGTTGATCCCCTCCTCTCTGTGACAGCCTCTCAAATATTGGAACACTGCTATGATGTCTCCCCTGGTCCTTCTCTTCACTAGACTGGACATATCAATTCCTGCAACCTTTCTTCATATGCTTTAGCCTCCACTCCCCTTATTATCTTTGTTGTTCTTGTCTGCAATTCTTTCTAGAGCAGTGGTGGTGAACCTATGGCACAGGTGCCAGAGGCGGCACTCAGAGCCCTCTCTGTGGGCACGCGTGTCATCGCCCCAGTCCTAGGCCTTCAGCTGGGTTTTATAAAACCTTTTCGCTTTAGGCCTCCGCCGCCGTGTGCAAAAAAAAAAAAAGTTTCCATCAGTCAATTTCAACTTTTCACGGGAAAAAAAAAGATCTTGCAAAGTTGGAATTGATTGATTGAACTTTTTAGTCCCACCCAGTCTGCCGTTACCACCGTAGCCACGCCCACCAAATGGGCCATGCCCACCAAATGGGCCACAACCAGCCAATGGGCCACACCCACCCGGCACTCGATGATACATAAGTGGGTTTTCGGTTGCAGTTTGGGCACTCAGTCTCTAAAAGGTTCGCCATCACTGTTCTAGAGTCTCAACATCTTTTTTTTATATCATGGTGGCTAAAATTGAATGCAATATTCCAAGTACGAAAAATGCAAGCATTTTATGTTCCCACAGTTGTAAAGCTATATATATATATATATATATGTAAAACACAGCCGGCTTTTTCACTGGGTTTGAATGGGCACTTTAAGATTGCAACTGAACGAGTTTGATTATGTAGTCAGGTTTTGAACTTTCCATACTAATTTGTTCTATGAAATATAAGAAGTGTGCTAGCAAAATTATTCTGGCTGCCACTAGAGAGAGCTATTGTAAAAATATAGAGAAAGTCTCAAAATTGCACTGTTTACATGGCTGATGATGAAAATGTGATAATAATTTTTAATTATCTTATTTTAGTTCTTTTAATAGATGTGATATGCTTTTCGGAACAGTGTTTAGATTCACATGTTAAAATAAAGAAATGATCTGTAGGCATGCTTATTATCTATTTAGCTAAAGACTAGCAAAAGAACCTGGGCATAATTAATCATTTGCACAACAATCGGCTACTCAAATATTTCAGTCTGAAGGATAGAACTTTTCTGTTAAAATATTATCAGACAAAATGGAAGAGAAAGAATTGGGTAAAATAAACAAAGACCTGCAAGTAGAAGTAGAACAATAGTGGCTAAAAAACAAAGATAGTATAATAGGTGCCTTGGGTGCAATCCCAAAACATCTGGAGAACCACTTGAACACCACTGGCAATTGACAAAATCCCTATTAGTCAATTGCAAAAGGTAGTTTTACTTGGACAGCTTCCATCGTAGGATGATACTATCAAACAATATCTGCCTATTCCAGGTCCTTGGTTAAGGACTCAATAGATGGGCAAAAATGCAAAATCCAGTCTGAACATCTGAATGTGCAACCCACCCTAATAATCTAATGCAAGATATTCAAAGTATTTTAAAGTGTCTGTCGAAAAAATCGAATCCAGTTTGAAATGGTGAATAACTGGATGGAAGTCCGCAAAGAAAAGCAGGAAAGGAAAAAAGTACATTGACCCTAAACCAGGGTTCCCTGAAGTGGTCAATATCAACCCCCAAGGGTTAATAGGACTATCAATCATTGTTGTTAGTATTAGTTAAAGCAGTATTTATTCAATTATTTTCATATGGTAAATATTTGGGGTCAATGAACAATCTGAAACTTCATTAAGGTATCAAGGAGGTGAAGAGTTGAGGCCATCTTCTCAGGCGTGAAAGATCAGGCCCACACATGAAGATCCCATTAAACTGATTTATTGCTACTCATGTCTATGCACAGGAATATTCTCAACTAATGGTTAGCACCTGCTAGGAGTTAGATAAGGGTCAATAGAATTCAAGGGAAGTTGGAGTTAGGTCACTTGTGGCTATGTAGAGATTCTAGGCTGATCCCTCTTTTGACTCCTCCCCCAGCTTCTGTCACTCTTTCCCCTACATTCCGGCCTTAAACCCTCATTTAGCAAGATCACCTGGTTTGTTAATATATGTTGCTTAAACATTTACCTGGCTGGTCAACCGTAATCATAGCTAATTGACATTCTCTGAAAAGCAAAATATATGGCACCCATATATGAAAAAACTTTCAAGTAACTAGAACTAAATTAAACCACACCCATTCCTTATTTTATTTGTCTAAAGTGTCCGTTATCAGTATAAAGTAAGGCACCTCCATAATCGTCACACAAATTGAGGGAGGGCAACGTGGTGACTGGGTTAATCAATAATTCAATAACATACATAAATCTTTAGTACAAATCTCAAGTTACAACATCAGATATTTCCTTTCTTTTTCCTTTAATAACTACTATCTCACATTAGGCTAATGTAGTTCTTATTATTATCAACTAAATAAAAACATCATTGTTACATTTATCAATATTTTTTAGCTTATACATATCTTACTTGTGTTTAGATTCAATCCTTATATACAATCAATGTCCTGTTATTGCTTCCCCCCCAAGCTTTAATTTCCCATCAATATTCAAATTAACATTTGGTATTTATAATTTCCAAGCTTTAGGTAATCAAAGTTTCCCTTATCTCAACTTCTTCCTTTTTCCCTTTTCATAACAAAATCTAATATTCTAAGTACACATCTTATCTATTTATATATAATCTTGTTCTGTTTTCTAAAAGTTATCTATTTCCCAACATATTAAACCAAAAATCTATTAGTCTTGTTACACATCTTACCTATTCAATTATAATATTACTTTATTTTCTAAAAAATATCTATTTTGCACCATATTCAACCCTTTAATTAGTAATATGAAATCCCCTTTAATAAATCAAAACCCTAGTTTTCTTCAGCCTTACTCTGGCTTTCTTCCTTTGCCAACTAACCTTCCATGTCAGTACTTTTGAATCATTAAATAGTTCTCCCTCTATTATTATATATATTATTTGAAATAAGAAAGACCATTTGGTTGCAGCTTTTTTGGAAGAACTAGCCCATTGGTATTCATTAGATCGCCTCCCTATTACTCCAATTTCCCACAATTGTTCTAATAGATTTATCTTCCATTCAGTCTGTTCTTCTTCCTTTTCCTCAAATTTCTTCTGATTTATGTAAAAAGTCTTTTCCATTTTCAGTGTTGTCACTCCCTTTTCTGATTTTTCCATTGGCTGGATCTGTTGGTCAATTGAGTCCTCTGTCTTGGTGTTTAGTTGTTCCACTTCTCCTCTTATTTTCTGCATTGTTAGTTCTTTGGTTGTAGTCAAGATCTGGGTTTGTATATCTAAGCTGGCATCTTGTTTCTTTATGTTGCGTCTTATTTTGTCACAAGCTGAAAGAATGGTTTCGTGTATTGATTTCAACATGAAAAGGATTTTTTTCCTGATCTTCATCCATATTCTCTTGATAATGTGTTAAGTTGAAAACTTTAAAATCAAACGTTAAAAATAGTTTTTTTTTGTTTTTTATAACTGGGTATGGGACATCTATTTCACGTGTTGTAGGTAGTCTTTATAGTGGAAATTGTTTGCCAAGTAAGAATTTATAGTCCAAGCTATTCTTTGAGCCACTGAAATAGTCTATGAGCCAGTCTATTATTATGAGGGGCTGAAAAAAACCCCCATCAAATTTCTTTGAAAAACAAAGCCTTTTATAATTGGAATCTTCTTTTAAAAAAACAGAACAGTCCTAATATAAATGGTTCCTGGTATTCATCTTTTACACTTTAGTTCATGTGCAATAACAATGCATACTGAGAAAAATCAACATCACTCTATTTCTTTCTAAACAGTTCCTGGAAATTAAAAATAACTGCTCTTTACAATTATTAGGATTACAGAGAATTGTACGTGATTTCACATTTAATCAAGGATGTTGTATTTCCTTATAGAAGGGGATGAAATGGTAATCTTCTGAAGTCTTTGCAGGCCTTGGACATAACTCAGTGATTTTATGCAACAGCTTCTCAAAACACCTCCTAAAACCAAATTTCATTATTTGTGTGTGTGTGTCTCTCTCTCTCTCTCTCTCTCTCTCTCTCTGTGTGTGTGTTTAGATGGATGCTCTTCTCCTGCACTCTTGCTGTTATATTTTAAGTTTGTTTTTAACAGCTGTAATATTCTTTTAATCGCTGGTTATATACTGCCCATAGTCACCTTGAGTGAGATGGGTGGCCACATAAATTTATTAAATAAATAAATAAAAATATTGCCCCAAAACATTGTAGAAAAGATACCAGAAAGCTCAAGATTTGAGAAAGTCCTATTCGTTTGGACATTTGGACAGTATGTGGACATTGTCCTATGGGAAAATGAATAGCTTTGATACAAACTATTTCACAAATCATATCCTTCCTTCTTTCCCCCAATTGTATTAAAGAAAGAACAATGAATCTGGAGACAACTAAGAATTTTTTTTTTTCAATGGTTCTTCAGCTGAAGCATCCATCCTTCTGTCACATAATATTTGTAACTTGATTACTGAATGAATATGTTTTTGGAGGCTCCGTAATTTCTGGAACCATAAAAAAGGGAACGCTGGCTGAGGAATTCTGGGAGTTGAAGCCCACAAGTCATAAAAGGGCCAAGTTTGAAGACCTCTGACCTAGAAGGTAGTGAAATGTTAACAAGTAGGTAACAAGAAGAAGGCAATCAGGATATAAGTCCAGCCACTTGGTCTTGAAGAGAGCCAGCTCAGATAAGGAAAAAAAAAACATTAGAGTTCTATGTATCTCTTTGTTGCCATCCAGTGGTTTTCTGGACTTTTGCAGCCCAAATAAGATGCTTTTCTTCTTTCTCCCTTTGATCCTTCACAAAGAGAAAAAGAAAGCAAAGTGAGAACTGGTCAGGCCTGTGTAGGAAGTCAGCACCCACCCACCCTCCTAGAGAAGGAAATATTGTGGGGGATATTTAAAAAAGGCAGAATATTATATTTCCCCAAAGGAATAATGGAGAAAAACCTTAGGCAGAAACCAGCCCCCAGTCTCCTTCCCCCAGGCAGAAGCCAGCTTTTAGAAATGTAGATTTGGGGCCACCTATTCATAAGCAAAATGCCTTCAGCCCCAGCCACAGAGAAGGTTTGAACTGATGGGATTAGAAAAAGAAAAACTCCAAAGAACATAACCTTTAGGAGGATTAATCCACCACCATTAGAATACCAAAAGGGCACACTCAAGCTCAGGTCAAAGTACATTGCACAGAAACAGGAAGAACATCAAACACAAAGCCCAAAGAAGACATAAAAAGCCACCCACTCCCAACTCCATTTTGTCAGCTGTTCCAGAATCACATGCTGTTGGTTCTGTTCTTCAATAAATGGAACCTTCTTTTCAAACAGCCTCCATTTTATTTCCAGCGTCTTAGCCTCCATTTTGTTTACTCCTGGTTTGGACTGGACCTGAAGATTTTTCTTTCAACACCAGCCATGATCACCAAGACCGATGATGCTCCACAGCTGATGGGTTGACTCCAGAAGCAGCAGCATACGAAGCATAATTGCTCGTCTCTTCTATTCTCTTTCATATTTCAGTCCACCAAATGTCACTTCTACAAAGGTCAGATAATTGTTGGACTCATTGAAGGCTTAAGACCTTTTCCAAACTAGGCCCTTACCTTCATAGACCTAAAAATTTACTGGGAAAACTTTAATAACTGTGCATAAATCCCTAAATCTGTATTTCCATTGTCCCTGTATTGATTTTGCGCAAGAATAAGCAGATAATTTCTAGTGCAATTAATCATATTTAAACACCCCAATTATACATGATAATGTACTAATGTATTTATGGAAAGTAATTAATTTCTCTGCTGAAAGTAAATTGAATCATATTAATGTTATGAAGATTAATTTGAATGTGATGTAGTTCCATTGTTTAAATACTCAGTTGCTGGAATTCACGCAATACACAGATGTAAATGTCCCCATCTACAACAAGGAGGAGAGCTACAGGTCAATCAGACTCATGCCAATACCTCGAAGACTGCAGAATACCTTATAGAGCACCCAGACTGAAAACATTGCAATTACTAGAACTCAACATGGATTTGTTAAACAACACATCTTTACAGATTGCCCCATTGTTTTGATCAGATAACATCTTAATAGATTGCAGGAATGCTTGTGAAGTATCTCGTGACACGCTGATTAATATGCTGCTTACGTCTGGCCTGGATGGCACATTAATTAGATAAATGCAAAGCTGGCTAAAATAATAATAATAATAATAATAAATACCACCCAAGTAATTTGTAATGCTTGCTCAGGCTCTCCGCTCTTCAGTGTGGCAGTCAAAATTGCAGAATTGACGTAGGACATTGGAGAAAACAGAAGAAAAATTTAAAAACTGGACTCTGTTAGAGAAATGGGTTGAAAGCAACAGATTGCCCCTGCCTCTGTTAAACTTCAGAACTTCTCACTCAGGAAAGAACAAATCAAATGCACAGCTATGGGGCTGCTGTAACAATAATTGTGCAAAGTGTTTGGAATAGCACTTGATTGCCAACTGGATATGAGTCAGCAGGCTGATATCGCTGGCAAGAAAATAAATGTAATTTTAGGCTCTATTGGAAGTAAGGGAGATAATATGCTCTCTTTCTTCTTCCTTGAATGAATGAATGAACCTTTATTATCAAAGTATAACATGTATACAGTGAGATTGGCTGAGCCAATGTGTCCCCCCCCCTTCATAATCTTTGAGTATTGGGTCCATTTCTAACAATGAGAGACATGTTGACATGTGAAATGAAGAGAAACTACTTGACATTTGGCACTGTGTGTTCTGTGTGACTTGGCGTTTAGGTCTTTACCTAAAAGAGAAAAGTTCTCTGCCATATCCCTAGTCCAGGAAATATATTTATGCCCTATTGTGCTGCATGTGCACCTGTTTTTGTATACAGTTGTGATCCAATAGCATCACATCTGCCCCAAGTAAAAAAAACACAGAACTGATTTTACACTCTCAACTTGATGTGTTGGGTCAGGTCAATGGCTGTAATTGTATTTGGCGCAGCTGGACCAGTTGATAGTTCCTTCCCAAAGGAAGGTTGGTTGAAGTTCCCCAAAGTTAAAAATTGGAGAACTCCATCACCACTCCTGCAGTGAGGCCAACTAGCTACAGGAACAATGTTGCTGTGCATCAAGGGGAATGGAATACAGTAACAACTCATCAAGACTCTCTAGCCCAGCTGCACAAACTGGTTCTCACATCCCATTATCTATGACATGGCACCACTTCAAGGTACTTGATCAACAGTTTATATGAACAGAAGAAGAATCAGAATATTTAAGCACACAAATACATGTTCACATACATGCAAACATTCATGCAAAGTAAGAACCTTATAATTTATTTTGCTGGAGAATGCCATTTTTCTTCCAATGCCCCAGCCTCCCATTCCACATTGTCAGTCTTGTACCATTCCCATGGATCCTCCAGTTGGTCAGCCCTTGAACGTTGAACAACTGGAAGGTCCATGGGAATGGCACAGGATTGAACCCTTGAAGCTGAGCAACTGGAGGGTCCATGGAAAAGGTACAGAATTGAACCCTTGAAGTTGAGCAACTGGAGGATCCATGGGAATGGCACAAGATTGAACCCCTGAAGCTGAGCAACTGGAGGGTCCATGGAAAAGGTACAGAATTGAACCCTTGAAGTTGAGCAAGTGGAGGATCCATGGGAATGATACAGGTTTGAACCCTTGAAGTTGAGCAACTGGAGGATCCATGGGAATGATACAGGTTTGAACCCTTGAAGTTGAGCAACTGGAGGGTCCATGGGAATGGCACAGGATTGAACCCTTGAAGTTGAACAACTGAAATCATGCACATATTATCCCTTTCTTTGCCTGAAAAATGTGCAGCAACCGATCTGGAAAAACACAACAACAACCGTGGCTTAGTTAGCATTTTGCCAGCCCTGTTTATAAGGCTCATATGTGTTTTCTTTTAAGCCACTCAACCCCTGTGCTTCTGAAATTTATATTTTTGATTTAAACAGTCTGAGGACCTGGATGAAGATGGACTATTTGCTTGATCTGCAATAGATTAGTAAGATACCTTGGAGAGCCGAAGCTGATAGCCCGGCACATCTGTGTCTTCAGCTCTATGGCTTGGAGCCACTGTTCTCTTTTCTGCATGACCAACTGACTAATTACTATTCTTCGCCTCTTCCAATCTCTCCAATTAATGCAATGCACAATTGCACACAGCTACAGAGTCACCCATCATAGTGAAGAATCTGGGCCAAGAATCAGACGCTAAACCCCAGCAGCACCTGTTACCCAGCCAAAACATCCAGATGGTGCACTCTTTTTGGGGAAGATGCATTTGTCTTTCTTAGTTTTGGTTTAAGGTTATCGACACAATTGCCTCCAAGGCGAAAGAGAGAGTATTTCATAAAAGAACAACACAAATCCCCGCTGGTAGATCCATGGCTTATCCTGAGAAACCTTCAATTTGTTTATCTAAATCTTTACATCCCAAGGAGGCCCATTGTTCTACATTTTAACCCCATAGGTATACAAATTGGATTAGCTAGTGATTACCAGGCAAGCTTTGGCAAAATTAGGAGGATTTATACACAGCTGTAAAATTGAAAAAAAACAACAACAACCCTTGAATTGTTTTATGGCACCATAGTATACATTCCAAAGGAAGGGGTCCGATGAATTATTTTGCGACGTATTTTGTGGAACTGGTTAGAAGCGGAAAATGCCTTTGAGTATCATTCTGTTAGTTAGTTACATTACAACAACTGTGTTATCAAACACCACATGACCTCTATAGATAGACAGATGGAGACACTAACAGAGTGCTCACACTTCAGAGACCAGTGTGCAAAAGAGATCAGATATTTATGGATGTATGTGAGCCCTGGTCATAGATAAATCTTTTCATTAAAATGCATAAAAGTCTGGAATAAATGCTAATGGCTAAAAGCAAGATGAAAATTTCCAAGTGTAGCAGTAGCAAAAGTTTGTTTTAAATAGTAAGTCACAGTAAGCCATACACACAAAGAAAGACACAAACACACACATCTAAACTCTTCTTAGTTAAGAACAGGCCCCAATGATTTCATTTTAATGTATGCCCATTAGCGTACATTCAAAGTGACAATAAAGTTATTCTATTCTATTCTATTCTATTCTATTCTATTCTATTCTATTCTATTCTATTCTATTCTATTCTATTCTATTCTATTCTATTCTATTCTATTCCATTCCATTCCATTCTCTTCTCTTCTCTTCTCTTCTCTTCTCTTCTCTTCCCTTCTCTTCCCTTCCCTTCCCTTCTCTTCTCTTCTCTTCTCTTCTCTTCTCTTCTCTTCTCTTCTCTTCTCTTCTCTTCTCTTCTCTTCCCTTCCCTTCCCTTCCCTTCCCTTCCCTTCCATTCCATTCCATTCCATTCCATTCCATTCTACATTCTCTTCTCTTCCCTTCCCTTCTCTTCTCTTCTCTTCTCTTCTCTTCTCTTCTCTTCTCTTCTCTTCTCTTCTCTTCTCTTCTCTTCTCTTCTCTTCTCTTCTCTTCTCTTCTCTTCTCTTCTCTTCCCTTCCCTTCCCTTCCCTTCTCTTCTCTTCTCTTCTCTTCTCTTCTCTTCTCTTCTCTTCTCTTCTCTTCTCTTCTCTTCTCTTCTCTTCCCTTCCATTCCCTTCCCTTCCATTCCATTCCATTCCATTCCATCTCACTGATTTTTCCCATTTTGATTTCTTTCATATTGACTCTCTCCCTGTCCCCTGTCTTCACATTAAGGCCTTTCTTCCTTGCTTTAAATAAACCTGTAACTATTGGTAATTTGCCTGAAAAGAAATGACAGAATATCACCAGAAGTAAATTGTTTCCCCCAGTGAATGGAGTATCAGATCCTGCTTTCTAATTCCGAAAGAAGGTAGGAACTTTTTATATTTATTTGATGTTGGGCAGAGGCAAAAAAAATCTATGGGAAAAAAATAATTTTTAATGTATGAAATCCCTTCTCCTGCTTAACTACCTGGCAAGCGGCAATATAGATCATAACTGGTATTTGTCTTCCTAACCTGATGTAAATAAATAAGTATAATTACCCCCGCTCTCTGCATCATTTGTCACTTTTTGGAGCTGTGCCTTAATTACACAGTGGATGGAAATCACAGCCAAGATATTTATTATCTTGTAATAAAACACCAAACCAATGAGCAGTTTTTGAAATGTATGTTAAAATGCAACACATTCTTTCTTGCTGCTCTAATTAGAACTCGCAAATATTTGGTTTCGTGTCAAATATATTTTGTGGGGTTTCACCATCGAGTTTCAGGCTTGAGTAGAGAAAGTTATCAAAGCACGTTGCTTTAAGTAAGCCAATATATTTAGTTTCTTTACTGGATAGTACATCCTTTTGGTAGTTTTAATCCACGGATGACACTTTTTTTAAATTTACTGTTTTCTTATTATTTGTAAAAAAAATATCCTAAGTAGTGTGCTGCTGTTCAATCGTTACAGAAATACCTACATTCATATTGGAGATCTGAATTCTTGTCCCTCTTAGGTTATCCCACCTTGCTTGCTCTGATGACCAAATGAACACTTCCATGCATTATTCCTGGGACTGTTAAAGACATTGTTTGCTATTTTTCTTTGTTTTTTTTTTTATAAACTTTCTAATCTAGCCTAGACTTTCAGATTTCATACAAGTACTTACAAGATCTAAATCTGGTTATCTATCTATCTATCTATCTATCTATCTATCTATCTATCTATCTATCTATCTATCTATCTATCTATCTATCTATCTATCTATCTATCTATCTATCTATCATCTATCTATCTATCTATCTATCTATCTACCCACCTACCTACCTACCTACCTACCTACCTACCTACCTACCTACCTATTTATCTATTTATCTATCTACCTACCTACCTACCTGTCTGTCTGTCTGCCTGCCTGCCTGCCTGCCTGCCTGCCTGCCTGCCTGCCTGCCTGCCTGCCTGTCTGTCTGTCTACCTACCTATCTACCTACCTACCTACCTATTTAAGTTTTTCAGCTAAACTCACCTGCCTGGTGTCCCTTGCTTGGATTAAATATTACAAATTTCCTGGAAGGAAGTTCATTTCCCAGGGACTCCTAAGAACTATCTACCAAGAAGAAGATGTTTGTTCATGTTATGGAAATAGTTTCCCTGTTGCCTTCTAGGGTTTGTGGTTTGTTTGCAAGGTTTGGGTGGAGAACTTCCTAGTCTAGCCTACAGCCCTTCGATTTCCCCGCATTCCCCATCTGAGCTGACAAAGCAGTGACACTTGCTGAGACACAAAATGCAATAGGTGCACTTAGTACCCTCCCAAGCCTTAGTCTTGGCCTCATGCCTACAAGGACAGTTGTTTTAGGTTGGTTAAGTAATGGGGAGGAGAGGGGGAGAACAAACCTGTTCCTAATGGAGAAGTAATTGGATAGAATGGAAAATAGTGACAAAGAGGTTCTAACACTCAATTTATACCAAAGAGGAGCATGGTTCCACTTGAAGGAGAGAGAAGAGTCCTCTAAGACAGGGGTCCCCAACCCCCGGTCCGTGGACCAGTACTGGGCCGCGGCATGCCAGCAACCGGTCCGCACAAACAAGCAAAGCCCCATCTGTGGGATGCAGGCAGCACACAAAATTACGCACTCTCCGGTCCGCGGAAAAACCTTTCTCCACGGAACCGGTCCCTGGTGCCCAAACGGTTGGGGACGTCTGCTCTAAGACCCATGCTTGCTGCTAGGGCAAATGCATTAAAGAGGGATTGAGAAATAAAACTGGCAGTTCTTCCAAAGATTTTGGACCATACATTCATTTTCTGTAAGTGCTTGGCCTCGCTACTGGAGACCTGACTGATGGTCTTCCTGAAACAGTCAGAAGAAGACTTATCCAAATTCTTCAAGAATAGTTACTTGGGTGATGCCAGACTTAGAAGTGCAGGGCCTGGCAGCCAGTCCAGGTGTCCAAATAGTTCAAGAGGGCTTGCCCAAAAGAACAACACCTGAGCTGGAAGCATGAGAAGAGCTTGGACAAACAAGTGCTAGAAGCATTGACAACTAGATCAGGATAGGACTTGAAATTGTGGAAGCTGAGAATCTACAGTAGTTTCTTACACAAGTATATGGATTCACTGCTTCCATTGGTGACAAAACACACCACTGGCTCTTTAGTTACAGAATGTATTGTTTAGTATGTGTGTAGCAGAACAAAGTAATGCTTTTCAAAAGATAGCGATTCACTGGCTTCCATTTCTCTTCCTACGTCTATTCTGAAGCTCCCCGTCATCATCTACATCATATCTTCTATCAGAAACCATTTTCTTTTCTCACAACAACTGCTGGAAAATATTTCAGTATAAATAACTACTCTGAGAAGAGGCAGCCTCTGATTATCAAGACTGACTAATAACAATGCCATAAAAGGTTTGGACTCAAAATAGATTTATTATTAAGCTATATATTTTCTTACATCCCCCTTTCCACACACTCTACATCCCAGAAGTGCATTTATCATCAAGCAGATGGCAAAACTCTCTGATTAGTTGTTTTACTGCTCAATTTTTTTGCTTCTAGATTTAAAGGAAAAGCCTAAAAGGATAGAAACAATTAGTCCACGCATTATTTTGTGGTCAGGTAATTCTCCAGGATCTGGGGAATTACTGTCTAATAGCAGACAAATTGATGAGAAACGAAACCTTGAATTAGACCCCCCCTGTGCATTCTTAACTGAAAGGCATCTTCCTTGAATTAGCAATCTACAGAATAAGGTTCCAAGGGATTCACAGAATTTTTTGCACCCTACACAAAATAAAGTATCCAAATCTAGATGTTGCAGTTTAGAAGAAATGCTTATATTAGTTGGATGTAGTACCGAGGTCCCTGGGACTTAAGGCTGTCTGAAGAGAAAAAAAAATCATTTCTTCTTCCTTTCCTTATCTTGAAGTAGCTCAACTTAAAGAATGTGGGACAGGCCAAATGTCACACTGAGCACCAGCTTCTGTTACCATATTGCTACTCCCCTGTTCTGTAGCACATACCATTTCACCAATTATAGAATTGTAGAATTGGATCATCTCGTCCAAGCCTATGTAAAATGATGGGAACCAATTTTTAAAAATCCAGATGAAGTGGCTGTCCAACCCCTTCTTAAAATTCTCCAGTGATGGTGGAACCAAAAGCACCTTATAGACCAGGGGTGTCAAACTCAATTTCATTGAGGGCCACATCAGCATTGCGGTTGCCCTCAGGGGGCCTACTGGGTGCGGCCAGGGTGGGTGTGGCCTACTGGGTGGGTGTGGATGGAGTGGGTGTGGCCTACTGGGTGGGCATGACCAGCTCTACATCGTTCATGTCAAGGGGGTCTGTGGGGGCCTGGGCAGGAGTGGGACAGATCTGAGGGTCTCTGGCAGAAGGGGGTGGGACCAGGGCAAGTGCCAAGGCATGGTCCACTGGACGAGCATCCCCAGCATGCACCCAGGGGACGGGGCCGACGCGGCAGGGGCTGGTTCCTCACTGTTTCCAGACGGCCTTGTGGAGCTAAGACTGAATGCATTTCAGCATAGATGGCCACCACACAATTGTACATTGGCTCCTGGCGGGCCTGGGCCAGGGCCAAGGCAGCGGGGGCCGTTCCCTCACTGTTTCCAGGATGGCTTCGCGGGCCACATGAAACCACTTTGCAGGCTGCATCCGGCCCCCGGGCCTTGTGTTTGACATGTCTGTTATAGACAGTTGTACAGATCTCAGGAAGTTCTTCCTTATATTTAGCTGCAATCTGTACCCCTAACTTAGATATGAGCCAGCAGTGTGCTGCAGCTGCCAAAAAAGCCAACACAGTGCTAGGCTGCATTAACAGAGGGATAGAATCAAGATCACGTGAAGTATTAATACCCCTTTACAATGCCTTGGTAAGGCCACACTTGGAATACTGCATCCAGTTTTGGTCACCACGATGTAAAAAAGATGTTGAGACTCTAGAAAGAGTACAGAGAAGAGCAACAAAAATGATCAGGAGGGGACTGGAGGCTAAAACATATAAGGAACAATTGCTGGAATTGGGTATGTCTAGTTTAATGAAAAGAAGGACGAGGGGGGACATGATAGCAGTGTTCCAGTATCTCAGGGGCTGCCACAAAGAAGAGGGAGTCAATCTATTCTCCAAATCGCCTGAAGGCAGGACAAGAAGCAACGGATGGAAACTAATCAAGGAGAGAAGCAACCTAGAACTAAGGAGAAACTTCCTGACAGTTAGAACAATTAACCAGTGGAACAACCTGCCTCCAGAAGTGTGAATGCTCCAACACTGGAAGTTTTTAAGAAGAGACTGGACAGCCATTTGTCTGAAATGGTATAGGATTTCCTGCCTGAGCAGGGTGTTGGACTAGATGACCTCCAAGGTCCCTTCCAACTTTTATTATTATGATTATTATTATTATTATTATTATTATTATTATTATTATTATTATTATTATTATTATTATTATTATTATTATTATTATTATTATTATTATTATTATTATTATTATTATTATTATTATTATTATTATCATCATCATCATCATCATCATCATCATCATCATCATCATCATCATCATCATCATCATCATCATCATCATCATCATCATCATCATCATCATCATCATCTTCCGGGTGCACCATTTCTGTGATCATGTAATATAATTCTTGAACATATTCCTTTAACTTTCCTTTACATACCGTAGATGAACATGACTATCATAACTTCTCTTGGTATCTTCTCTCTGAATATTCCAAGCTGTAGGTGTCTCACTTGACCAAAGTTGGACCAGCCTTACAGAGTCTAGAAAAGAAATTTGCAACTCACATTACTTTAAGAATCACATTAATTTTCATGTGCTATTTTAAGAGCCATACTGCAAAAGAGAGAAGAGCTGGATTTTAGTAAAAGAGAGTGAGGGATTCTGTTTAGATGTGTTGGCAGTATATGACATAGTCAATACTGAAAGCTTGAAGATTAGCAAAATGGATAAGTCAAAGCAGCTATCATACTCATTGAAGATGCTACACTAAACATCTCAATGTAAGTTAGATATAGTGACCAAGACCATCTATTGACTGAGCTCCATATAAAAGAATAAATATGTTAGGCTCACTATATTTTACATTACATTAATGTGAACTCTGTAGTGCTGCGTTGATTAAAACAGAAACACATATCCAGGTAGTGACAGATCTATATAATTACATAGACTTTATATGTTGATAATGCATGCACTTTGTCTACTCTATAACACAGTTGGGTTGGAAAAGAAATATTTTGACCTTAGCAATTTATTGCAGTGAGAAACTGAGGAACAGCTAAATATAAATTGCTCAAAACCAACATCAAGATGTTTTCAAAGAGTCAGTGCAGTGTAATCAATAGCATTTATATGGAAAGAATATAGTCAAGACCTTTAAATATTTTGCAGTCATCTTTCAGTTGAATGGAAAGAACAAATTAAATCAGTGGAGGATGAAGAAGAGAAAAGTGGTAAAGCTATTTTTTTTCTCTTTCTTTCTTTCTTTCTTTCTTTCTTTCTTTCTTTCTTTCTTTCTTTCTTTCTTTCTTTCTTTCTTTCTTTCTTTCCTTCCTTCCTTCTTTCTTTTCTTTTCTTTTTTCTTTCTTTCCTTCTTTTTTCTCCTTCCTTCCTTCCTTCCTTCCTTCCTTCCTTCCTTCCTTCCTTCCTTCCTTCCTTCCTTCCTTCCTTCCTTCCTCTTGCAATAGAGAGAGAATATATACTTGCCACCCTTGAAGCAAAGGCAGTTAGCCAGACATTGGTTACCGTGTGTGTGTGTAAAATCTTCTACCCGCTGGACATTGTTTTTGTTGTTGCCATATTTCAGTCACTAGGATGTTTTTGTTTTTGTTTTCCTTTTGGAGAGGGTCAGTTCTGTAGCCTCAGATCTATGGCTAAGGATCTCTTTCTTTGTTTTTATTTTAATCTGCTTTGATTTTCCAAGATAATTATATCTTAGTCTTGAAGAAAGAAAGAAAGAAAGAAAAAAAAACCGTGGCTTTTCAACTGAATTTTTGGTACCACTGGGGTTTAATCAGGCAGGAATAGAATTCAAATAGCTAGTATTTTATATGAACTATGAAAAAGATCTGGGCATATATTCTTTATTCCATGCCAATGGTGCATTCTCGGAGCTTTTGAAAAGTACAGATGCTAAGGTCACCATTTATCTATCTATCTATCTATCTATCTATCTATCTATCTATCTATCTATCTATCTATCTATCTATCTATCTATCTATCTATCTATCTATCTATCTATCATCTAACTATCTATCTATCTATCTATCTATCTATCTATCTATCTATCTATCTATCTATCTATCTATCTATCTATCTATCTATCTATCTATCTATCTATCTATCTATCTATCTATAATTAAGTTAAGCAAGCACAAAAATGGTCTGTTTGTGGATACTACTGTGGATACTACTATACCCTAGTGCAGGGGTAGGCAACCTTGGCTCTTTTATGACTCGTGAACTTCAACTCCCAGAATGGAACAACCTGCCTCCAGAAGCGGTGAATGCTCCAACACTGGAAGTTTTTAAGAAGAGACTGGACAGCCATTTGTCTGAAATGGTATAGGGTTTCCTGCCTGAGCAGGGGGTTGGACTCGATGACCTCCAAGGTCCCTTCCAACTTTATTATTATTATTATTATTATTATTATTATAATTCCTGAGCCAGCCATGCTGAGGGGAAAGGGAGAGGTTTCCAAGCTGAGCCATGCTGGCTCAGGAATTCTGGGAGTTGAAGTCCACGAGTCATAAAAGAGCCAAGGTTGCCTACCCCGGCCCTAGTGTGTGTTCTTAGTCATTTTATGATTTATTATAACCCCTTCCTTTTCCTTGGAATTTTGTTCATTGACTGATTTATTGACCAAAATATATGAAGACAGGAAACCATACAATTCTTTGGTATTGTAAAATTAGAAAACTGAAGGATCAATTCCTTAAGAAACTGTGCTGCAGCTGTTAAAAAAGTTCCAATATTTGAGGGACTGCCCCAAAGAAGAGGGGGGTCAACCTATTCGCCAAATCGCCAGAAGGCAGAAGAAAAAGCAATGGATGTAAACTAATCAGGGAGAGAAGCCACCTAGAACTAAGGAGGAATTTCCTGACAGTGAGAATAATCAACCAGTGGAATGTCTTGCCTTCAGAAGTTATGGGTGCTCCATCACTGGAGGCTTTTAAGAAGTGATTGGAAAGCCATTTGTCTGAAATGGTATAGAGTCTCCTTCTTGAGCGGGGAGCTGGACTAGAAAACCTCCAAGGTCCCTTTCCAGTGTGTTATTCTGTTAACTAATAGGATAACTCTATGGATGTCTACTCAAACATACACAACCAGGTTTATTCCAAATATGGCTTACAGGGGGGCAGCCCAAAGAGTCCATTTATATTAAACATTATATTAATAGCAACTTGCATCTTGGAATCTTGAACAGATGTTTCCAATAACTCATTTTTGGCCTAGAGTCTCCACAGGATGATTATTATAATTGTGAATGATATTTCCAATGACTAGATGAAAAATTCTACTAGCTGGGTCGGTCGGATTATTTCAAACAGGTGCTCCCATTGTTAGTACTAAATATGACAATTAGGGATATTTATAGATTTAGCCCAATTTAAATTAGATGTAACTAATCTTTTTTGGCACTTCAGAAGTGCGGCGAGGGGAAAAAAAACATTTGTATTTATTTAAAGCAATTTTAAAATACATAATCTATCTTTCAAAAGGCAGAGAGAATTTATTTTTTTAAAATAGCTCTGTGCTATTCAGCATACAAAAAAAAATAAAAATAAAAAATGGATAACTTGGGATGCTGTGAAGTACCATGTTCTTTTGTTCCAGGATAGAAAAATTCAGTGTCGTATTTTCAGTTTCAGTTTAGTGTTCTGAAAAAGCAACAGACTTAAGAGCATTATTATTCAAAATCTGGGCAGAAGTGAATGGGTGTGCAAGTTAATCCTCTGTCAAGTGTTTCATTAATTTGTTTTTAAAGTAGAGAGAGTATTAGAGGATCTTTAGATCAGAGGTCCCCAACCTTTTGGGCACCAGGGACTGGTTCCACAGAGAAAGGTATTTCCGCGGACCGGAGGGTGCGTGGTTTTGTGTGCTGCCTGCATCCTGCGGATGGGCCTTTGTTTGTTTGTGCGGACTGGTTGCTGTCATGCTGCGGCCCGGTACTGGTCCACGGACCAGGGGTTGGGGACCCCTGGGCTAAGGGACTTGATCATTATTGTTGAAGTCTTTCCTGAACAATAGGGAAGTATTAGTTATCTTCTACTTTTTAGCTGACCCACCAAAAGTCCTTTCAGTAGAATGGTTTCTCCTCACTGGTACTAGTCCACGGCCCAGGGGCTGGGGACCCCTGCTTTAGATGATGCTTAAATTACAAGTCATGACTGGCCATGTTAAGTGAAACTACTGACAGCTAAATTTCCTCAACATCCAGAAGACTACAGATGGACTTCAGAAATCCAGATGACCATAAAATGATAGCAAAAAGGTCCTTGCCACTGTCTAATCACTGCCTTGAGTTTTGGAGCAAAGTTTGGATAACGTTACTACAGGTTTTTATCCATGTTTTCAATCTCCCTGTGATGTTAAGACCATTGTCAATATTCAACGTATGAAATATCTCGAAGCCAAACATCAAACATATGCAGTAAGCAAAAGGGTGTAATTTCAGAAAACTTAATTTTTCTTTTAAAAAGGTCATCAATGTTCGACATTAGGATGTCTCAAGTTTAAAAAAAAAAAAAACCAAGTAAAAATAAAGTGTGCAAAACAAAATAAATAAAGTAAATTTGGAGCTAGTGTCAAGCATAAAGGTAAAAGAAAGGAGAATATTTGTAGCTGACATGAGGGGTCCTTGGTGCTCTCTGAGCTGGCTTGTTTTCTTGCAGGCATTTCATTACCCTAACTAGGTAACGTCACCAGTGCTAGTAAGGAGTGCTGTTTGCTGCCAGTTTATGTTCTGGTGTTTTGCCTGTCTGTGTGGGTGGGGACACAGACACACAAAGAGCGCCCCCACCCACCCAGACAGACAGGCAAGACACCAGAATATAAAATGACAGTAAACAGCACTCCTTACTAGCACTGATGATGTTACCCAGTTGGGTAATGAAATGTCCGCAAGAAAACAAGCTCAGAGAGCACCAAGGACCCTTTATCTGTCTGTCTGTCCATCCATCCATCCATCCATCCATCCTTATATCTATCTATCTATCTATCTATCTATCTATCTATCTATCTATCTATCTATCTATCTATCTATCTATCTATCTATCTATCTATCTATCTATCTATCTATCTATCTATCTATCTATCTATCTATCTAATCTATCTATCTATCTATCTATCTATCTATCTATCTATATCTATCTATCTATCTATCTATCTATCTATCTATCTATCTATCTATCTATCTATCTATCTATCTATCTATCTATCTATCTATCTATCTATCTATCTATCTATCTATCTATCTATCTATCTATCTATCTATCTATCTATCTATCTATCTATCTATCTATCTATCTATCTATCCTCAAAAAAGGTTTGAGAATATATGGTTATTAGCATTGGTGATGTTGCCCAGTTAGGGTAATGAAAGTCTGCAAGAAAACAAGCAAGCTCAAGAGAGCACCAAGGACCCCTCATAAAGATAAAATCTCCCACAAGTTGAGTTCAAGTGATATCCATTTGGGGTATAGAGCACTTTGATTTGATCTTCAGAAAGTACTTCAAAATGTACAAGGCTACAAAAGAAGTGTCTATGTGCAACAGAGTGATACCTCTTTCCTCGTGAGAACACTGTCCCTGTTGCTTCTGTGGCAACAATACGGAAGTACTCTGTCCTTCTCTTCTTCTAAGATTTTTCTTTTTTAGCTTCCGAGTCTAACCCACTATTGTGAGTTTTCTTGGTGTCTCCCAGTCAACTACTAGTAACATTAATTTCGCCAAGATCAGTAAGGCCAAAACATCTATTTTATTGCCTTGTTCTCACAATTCTAACTGGAGCTATCATTGCAATGTGTTGCCTGTTTGCACTGCATAAACAGGACCCAATAAAGTATGCTTGTAACAAGAGTCCTGGGATGTTAGTGGGAAACATAGAATTACAACCATCTCTTTCCTTACACACTGGGAATTTGAAGGAGAGTTAAGTAACTATTCAACTGCTAGGTTTCATGGAAATGTAAGCAAGCAAGACCCAAGGAGCTACCCTCTTATTTAATTCTTTGAACAAAAATGCATCGTGCATATTTTTACAGTTCAGGAGTCATAAAACCATAAGACTCACTCCTTGGGTGAGTGAGTCTTCTGGTTCAGGGAGCAGATTGGAAGGAGAGCAGAGTGCAGATATTCTCTCCTGCTCATCACAAATGACAGCTCACCTGTTCCACCACCTTCTTGATGACCATCGATTTACTTGCTTGCTATTGCTGCTACTACTTTTTCTATCTCCCCCGAGCTCCAAAATTGAGCATCTTCTGATTGCATGGTGACAGCTGGATCCTGTCAGCCAGGTTTAAACTTGCTCATCTATTAATAGTAGTAATACTAGTAATTACTCAATAGTAGTAATTGTGAGAGGGATTTTGGAGTCCTAGTGGACAGTCGCTTAAATATGAGCCAGCAGTGTGCTGCAGCTGCCAGAAAAGCCAACACAGTCCTAGGCTGAATTAACAGAGGGAGAGAATCAAGATCACATGAAGTGCTGATGCCACTTTATAATGCCCTGGTAAGATCACCCTTAGAACATTGCATCCAGTTTTGGTCACCATGATGTAAAAAAGATGTTGAGACTCTAGAAAGAGTACAGAGAAGAGCAACAAAGATGATCAGGGGACTGGACGCTAAAATATATAAAGAACAGTTGCTGGAATAGGGTGTGTCTAATGAAAAGAAGGACTAGGGGTGACATGATAGCAGTGTTCCAGTATCTCAGGGGTTGCCACAAAGAAGAGGGAGTCAAGCTATTCTCCAAAGCACCTGAAGGCAGGACAAGAAGCAACAGATGGAAACTAATCAAGGAGAGAAGCAACCTAGAACTAAGGAGAAACTTCCTGACTGTTAGAACAATTAATCCGTGGAACAACCTGCCTCCAGAAGTCATTGGGCTCCAACACTGGAGGTTTTTAAGAAGAGATTGGACAACCATTTGTCTGAAATGGTATAGGGCTTACTGCCTGAGTAGAGGGTTGGACTAGAGGACCTCCAAGACCCCTTCCAATTCTGTTATTCTCTATTCTGTATCAGTCCAGCAGAAGGTGTCCAATGCATTCTCTAAATTTACAGAATGTGATAATCTGCGGATTGTGGATTTTCCCAACATATCAGCAGTGGGATTTCTTCTCTTTGACAGAAAATGCATGAACTGCCCAGTCAAGAATGGTGGCCACCATTGTTTTGTTTTGTTTTGTTTTCCCATCCAGAGGAAAAAAATGAAGAGGAAGAAAACAAGTGAGATGAAAGAATAAGCAGCACTCCAGAGGAGTGAGATGAATTTACAGGAATAAGTGATGGTCTGGGAAGGTCAATTGTCTTATAGAGCAATCATAATTCAGTTTTAGTAGCCTTTTGAGTTTGTTTGAATGGGTTTTTTTTTGGGGGGGGCATTAAAAAAAATAAGATGACGTGGCAACATGCTTACTTCTCATGCCAGCCTTACTGTCTTAGTAGCACAGACAGCTACAAATGGAAACACCTTCCAAGTGACCTTATATTGATGGAAAATATGAATTCTTAAGCTTAGCAGAAGAACAAAAGAACAGGAGATGCTGCAGCAACCTCCTTAAGTAGCAAGGTAAGAAGGAGCCATTAATGATTATAAAAAAAGATTAGAAAATGCCAACAGCTTCATTTTTTTATGATGGTAAATGTAGTGTACTGAGTTGTTAAGACAGCAGGTGCAAGGCGTGCACCAACGACGCTAGCAGACCACGTGGCCTGCTAGCTAGACTGGGTGTCTGAAAACCCAGGAATGCATGTTTAGCGCGGGAAGAAATCGTGCATCTATTGGTTAACAGTTCCCTGGCTCCTTGTATAAAAGGGTGGAGTCAGTTTTGCTTTCTATTCTGTTTTGTGTGTGTGTCATGAATAAACTAAGTTCCTTTACTACTGAGTCTCTTCACTGTCTACCTCCGTAAGAACAGAACAGTAAAGCTCTGTGGGAAGGGCCAGAATAAAATATTCTATGGGATATTAAAAGAGGCAGAATAAAATATTTCCCCTAAAGGAAATGAGGAGAAAAATCTCCTTAACAAAGGCAGAAAGCAGCCCCAGTTTTTCTGCTATAGGAAAACAGCCTCAAGCAGAAGCCTGAAGAGGCTAGGGCCTAGGCCAGTGATGGCGAACCTTTTAGAGACCGAGTGCCCCAAAACCATCCCCTCCCCATCCCGCCTGCTCTGCCCCTCCAGCTCCACTCCGCCCCTCACCCTGCCCACCTACAGGGCCACTCACCGCCTCCACGGCCCGCCGCAGAAGATTGCCCAGGCGGCCCAGCAGCGCCATGGCGGCTACACCGTCCACCCATGCCCCGCAGCATCAACTGCGCACGACGGTGCGTGAGGGTAGAGACCTTTCGCCGCTGCCCGGCTGCCATGTCCTTGCTGCACTGCTCCGTGCGGGCCACGCCCGGGGGTGACTCTCCTCCAGGGGGACTGCTGGTGAGAGGGGGCCACAAGAGGAGGCGGGGCTGGGGTGACGGTGCGCGTGCCCACAGACAGAGCTCTGAGTGCCGCCTCTGGCATGCATGCCATAGGTTCGCCACCACTGGCCTAGGCTTTATGAATGGATATTTTGTATCCATTCATAAAGCCAGACCTCTCTATCCATAAACAAAGGGCAGCCATCAGCTCCGAATAAGCAGCACAATAGGCAAGGATCCAAAACTGACAAGTTTAGCTCAGAGAAATAAAACACCTAGGATTTGCATTTCCCCATTTGCCTGTACGGCCAGTCATGACCCCTACATGACCCCATAGGAATCTGACAACAGCCATTAAAATATTAAAGGACATATTCTTGAACAGGAGCAGGCATCTCAATCACAAAGCCCCCAAAGTTGTATAAAAGCCCATCTACTCTCAAGCCCAATTTGTCAGCCATCCCAGAAACATGCTGCTGTCACTGTTGTTTCTGGCTACCAAAGACCTCCTTTCCAAAAAACTGCAGCCTGCCTCCAATTTATTTCCCTGCATCTCTGTCCCAGCTTGGAATAAGACATGGACCAGATTTTGCTTCCAACAGCTTTTTAGCATACAAATGGTGAACTCACCATTTCTCATTCATTGCTAACATTTTCTTTTTCTCATTTTTTTTTCCACAGTGATGTACATGGCATCATCTTTTAGTGTGGAAAATTGGAACAAATAGCATGTAATGGCACATGCAGAATTTAAATGATTCCCCCCCCTCTTTTTTTGCTAATATCTTAGGCTATTCTTCTCGTATTACATTCCTGCCATGACAGCTATAGTTGAACTTTATGCTTTTTCCGATGGGAATGGAAACAGACCATCTTTATTTTTTTAATGATGTGACAGCTTAAATGTATTTCCTAACTACAAAGTCAAATTTTCAAGGCAGGAGGAAGAGACAGATCAGGCACCGGGAGAAGAAAAGTTGGAGAGATAATTTCAGTCGTATAAATGAAAAATTCTGCACCAAGAACTTCTAAGCTGCCTATAATTACTTGACATGAAACTGGGGTTTTTTTTTTAGTCCAACTTTACTCCCTATACAGCTTTATCATTTGAAAACAACACTATTAAAATTATTTTTTATTCCTATAAATGAGAGAGGGTATAGAGATAATAATATATTATAAAATATGCATATAGGTATTAAGGAAAAGGTGAGAAAAAAAATGAATTCTTGCTTATGCTCTGTATTAATGAATTTCCTAGCACATTTGTGATGCTCTGTCTGACACGGAATGCTATAAACAGTATTATTTCCCAGGAAAAAAAAATGCAACCGGTTTTCAGGTAATTTAACTTTGTGAAGCTGCTGCAAATTAAGTGAAAAATATTGTTGGCAAATTAGAGTTGTGGGTTTAAATAGGTTCACTGCAGTCTAGCAGCAGAAGAGACTCCCTCCTTGGCATATCAGTAGAAGGTGAAAATTCCGTACTTGCGTTGGAAAACGGAGGAGTAAATGCCCATGTAAAAAGATGTTGGCATGATTCACAGTTGAAAGTTACACTAACCCTGTCCCCAAGAGAATTGAGCTAATACAATCTCTCCAGCACATAATGGTGTGGGACCGAAGAAAAATGTGAGTTAATTTGTTTTATTGTGATACTACGTTGCTATGATAACAACATCATATGAACATAGGTATTGAGCTAGGTCAGGGGTAGGCAACCTTGGCTCTTTTATGACTCGTAGACTTCAACTCCCAGAATTCCTGAGTCAGCATGGCTCAGCTTGGAAACCTCTCCCTTTCCCCTCAGCATGCCTGGCTCAGGAATTCTGGGAGTTGAAGTCCACGAGTCATAAAAGAGCCAAGGTTGCCTATCCCTGAGCTAGGTGTATAAACTCTTTAACAAATACCCAGCATTAACAAACATGGAAATTATTTAATGCTGTTTTAACCATTCAGTTGTACCCAACTCTTGGTGACTTTATAGGCAAGTGCTCTACATGCTACTCTGTTAAGCACAGCTTCTTTAAATTGTTCTTTCAATGATTTAATAGATTATCAATATAACAAAGACTGGGATGAATAATTAGTATCCTTGACCTATTCCCATAGTCCAGGGGTGTCAAACTGCAGGCCCGCAGACCAGACGCGTCACGCCGAAGCCGCGCCCACCCCATTGCCGGCAATGGCAAAATAGTCCCGATACGTCGCGCGACGTCACGTGATGTCGTGAGTTTGACATGTCTGCCATAGTCACTCATCTTTATTGCCCACTATCTTACTTTTTTCTGACCAAACGTTTGCTAAAGGTAATGGTAAAAGTTTCCCTGGCAGTCGTGAGCTACTCTAGGGCAGTGGTGGCGAACCTATGGCACACGTGCCAGAGGTGGCACTCAGAGCCCTCTCTGTGGGCACATGTGCTGTTGCCCCAGATAGAGGGATGCGGGGTCGGGCTGCTCCCCTCCACCTCTCCACGCACGCAGAGTCTGGGAACAGCTGCGAGAGCTAGGCGGGGAGAAAGGAACCTATAAAAGGAGCAGGTTTTGGTGGGAGAGTGAGTGAGCGGCCTTTGGAAGAGACGGTGGGCAGCGAGTGAGCACGTGGCCTTTGGAAGCGACCAGTGGTAGGTTTCAAATAATTTAACAACTGGTTCTCCTGGCCGTCCCACCCACCAGAGACCCCCTGGAACTCTCCCAACCCTGCCCGGCCCCCACCACAAGTACACTGAGGTGGCCACGCTCACCCCGGCCCCCGAGTTTGGGCACTCGGTCTCTAAAAGGTTCGCCATCACTGCTCTAGGGCATGGTGCTCATCTCTGTTTCTTGGCTGAAGGAGCCAGCATTGTCCAAAGACAATTTCCATGGTCATGTGGCCAGCATGGCTATACACCAAAAGTGCAAGGAATGCTGTTGCCTTCCTACTGAAGTGGTACCTATTTATCTACTTGCATTTTCATGCTTTTGAACTGCTGAGTGAGCAGCAGCTGGGAGAAGTAATGGGAACTCACCCAGTTGCATAGAGTTTGGTCTTGAACCTGGGCTGTCAGCTCTCCAGCTGACAAGCTGAGTGTCTTTAACCACTGAGCCATCATAGTAGCAAAAAAAAAACAACCTTGCTACCATTCCACTTATTCCATTTTGTCTTTCACTCCTCTCTTTTCACATGTTTGAATGCCTCCTTATTCAATTGCCCTCATCCTCCAGGCAAACATATGGATGTCATGCCAGGATGGGGGAAAAAAAATTCCACGTTTTCTTGTGAAAATGCCTGGAATGCAAAAATTCAGAGGTCACTTCCTTCTTCCTCAAAAGCAAAGGAGAGCAGAGACTGTAAATATTTTTTTTTTCAGAGATTCATTTATGAGATTCTTTTTGCCTCCAATTCTGGAAAACACACATTACTATGGATTTTTGGAAAAAAGAAAAAAAAATCTAATCATTGCCAAACATTTCCAGATGCTGAAATCCAATACATCTTTCTTAACTATTTTCCAATGAAGTAATGGCCAGAATATTTTATTTGAAATCCATAAATAATGGGCTTCACTTAGACGCAGTCAGCAAGAATCATTTGCTGCTAAGTATAATGAATGCACCCAAATGTTACATTCAGCAAACTAGCAAACTGTGAAGAGTTTTATGGAGAAAATCAGTCTTAGTGTGTTGATCTTTAACTTGCAAAACTTTACAATTCTGAAAATTAATAAGGGAGCCAACATTTATAATGATATGTTTATTTTAGTTCACTAGTCTAGAGTCTCTCTGCCAGTCTTCAGATTAATCAGCTTACCAACCCATATTATTAAGTGCAGTGTCAAGATAATGATTGACCCATTCTGTTTTTTCCCCCCAGTACAGATTTCAATGTTATAACCATTGATTTGAAGAGAAGGACTTTATAGGCACAAATAGGAGGGGATTGATGCAGGAGTTTATACTTGATAAGATACTTCCCATTTTATATTAATTCAGGTCATCTTCTATTTAACTCATATTATATGGCCACTCTTCAGGCCCAAAGGAAAAGCAGGCTCTGTTTGATATTATCATATTTTTGTGAATGTAGCCAAGTCTGGTTTTCGATTCTGTCTTGTATCTTCCTTCCTTCCTTCCTTCCTTCCTTCCTTCCTTCCTTCCTTCCTTCCTTCCTTCCTTCCTTCCTTCCTTCCTTCCTTCCTTCCTTCCTTCCTTCCTTCCTTCCTTCCAATGTTCTTTGGAAACAAGTCTACAGGGCATTTGTGAGCATTAGACAATCAACTGGAAGTTGTGTATAGCCTTATCAATAAACTGTACATGTTATCATCTCTCCTTTTCCATTGCTTGATTTAGATGTTTCTCCCAATAAGAAGCATGAACATTTACCTTGGGACTTCACTGTAGTGACATAAGCTGGCAAATATGGTTTAAGATCTCAAGCACTTTATCAAAAGGGTAGGAACTCCTTCATCAGCAATAGATTCCTAACAGAATATCCATGGGAAAGAAGAGACCCACAAATACCAATAATGTCACTTTAGTTAATGTTAATCTTTATCTGAAAGATTGAGGGCAATAGAAGAAGGGGACAACAGAGAATGAGGTGGCTGGATGGAGTCACTGAAGCAGTAGGCGTGAGCTTAAATGGACTCCAGAAGATGGTAGAGGACAGGAAGGCCTGGAGGAACGTTGTCCATGGGGTCACGATGGGTCGGACACGACTTCGCAACTAACAACAACAATCTTTATCTAGGTCTCAAACAAAGAGGGAGAAAACTTAGTTTCTTTGGTCAACCATAAAAACCTCAAAATGCAAACTGCATTGATTCTAGAACATCAAAGTCATTGATAATCATTTATTTTGCATGCAATAAATTTTGATCTCATGTACGGACAATCTTTTTTTAATCCCTTCTTAAATCACATCATCCTGCATTATCAAATACCCAGCCTAAATTATGTAGTGACTTAAATATAGATTATATAAATTATATAGTGAATTCTATAGCACATTAATTGAAAGCATTTTAAAGCTTTCTGTAATAAAGTATGTGAAACATTTTTGGCACTTTAGATCTCTGTGTCAATCATTATTACCACTGGTGTTATTCAATTAAGCCTATATTAATTTATAGGTTTGAGCTAGTTATTTTTCTATCTTTATCCAAGCTACTGATGAAAAGCATCGTGAAGAAAAAGAAGGAACGGCAATAAACTTTTATAAAAAGGCAGAAATTGTTCAAATTCAATCAGCAGTTGTGTTTATTCTTTGTTAAACGTTTCACTATTTACTGTAGAGACACAGAAAAGGTGCAATTGAATTGGGAGACAAACTTAATTTAGGAATGTTCTGCAGAGGTTGCTAAATTGCATAAGAACACATGAGAATTGAGGTTCTGCTGAAATGAACAATTTAAGCCTCCTGTTCTATAGAATAAGCAAGTTTGCACTATGTTACAAAACTGCACTTTTGGATGCATGTGTATTACAACATACCTACAAAGATTAGAACACTGCAAATGATGTATTTCCTGTGACACTGTGTGGAAGTGAAGACTAAACTCCACTTTTAAGCAGGAGGGTAAGAATATCAATGCTTTTGAACTTTGCCATTGGAGAAGACTTCGGACAACCAATGAAACAAGCAAGTGGATCATTGAATGAATCAACCCATCCAGTCGAGGCACAAATGACTAGATTAGACACACATTATCCTTCTTTGGACCCACCTTCTGGAGAAGGCTCTGAGACCAGGAACAGTAGAAGAAAAGAGAAGAAGATGATGACCAGTAGCCAGGTGAATGCAGTTATGGTGACCATAGGTGTATTGTGAGACCTAAAGGACCAGGTTAGGAACAGATCTCCATAGAGAAGATCTACCTGTGTGGTTGCTAAAAGTCAACACTGACTTCATGGCACATCAATGTATTACAATAGAAATGAAGACATCTCCCTTAGTCTTCAGTGGTGTATTTTTAGTCCACTGAAATTAGGAAGGATTTGACACCTCTCCTATGAGCTGTATTACTTTTATGAATGTGCCATGTCAATGGTTTCAAAACTATTAGCTACTCTCTTGGAACTATTTTTTGATGAAAAGGATGTTTTCTTCCAAGCCCGATAGACAGAAATAGGGGTGGGGAAAAAAAAACCTCATACCTCTGGGCACTTTTTTCTTTAACGTCTTCATTTGAAATTTCCAAGGACTTAACTTACAAGAATCAATACTTCTCTAGAAAAAAGGCTGGTCAGTGTGACATATATCTCTAACTATATAACTTTTTTTCATTTTATTTAGGATTTTGTGAAATCCAGTTGAATACCTTCAGTTTGACACTTTCATTTTCCCCCTCCCCATTCTTGGTCTAAAGATGAATCCTTCACTTCAGCACAAATTGACAACAGGGTGTTCGGCCCTCCCAAAAAACCAAACACCTCTGAAAAAATAATAATAAATGGACCCTCGTTATTTGTACAAAACAATAAACTAAATATTTTAAGGGTTGGACTGTCCAGGAATTGCCAGTCTTTTTCAAAATTTCAGTGAAGTTACAACCATTCTCATCTCTGAGAGAGATCTTAGCATTCTTCTCGGGAGCTACTTCATCAAGAGATTTGTAATTTGTAAGTGCATATTATCAGAGTGTCAAGATATGGTAATCTTGCAAGATTTGGGGTAATATGGGTGGAAGGATGCATAATTCACTGTGCAAGATTGCATGAATACAACCAGATCCTAAAAAAGCTTCTCAACCTTTGAGGTAACAACTCACTTTTCCAGCTGATTAACTGAAAGAGTTGAAAGAGAGCAGAACACAAGAAGGGTTATAATTGTTGACTACCCCAAAATCACTCTGATGAGATGGGCAGCCATAGAAATTGAATTCAAATAAATAAATAATAAGCATTATGGACATCTGTCAGAAATGGTGTAGGGACTCCTGCTTGGGTAGGGGGTTGGGCTAGATGACCTACAAGATCCCTTCCAACACTGTTATTCTATTCTATTCTTGTAACATTCCAATTTACGATATAATCATGATTCATTGAACCAATTCATTGATTTGCAAATCCACCCTTTCTCTTCTATTGTTGTTCATTCCAATCAAAAATACGTATGGGTGGTGATCAATTAAGGGCCTACAACAATTAGCCCTCTGATTTCCTTTCTATTGTTTTATTGCTTTGATTTCTATTTTTGATTTATGTTACATGACAGTTCTTTAAGCGTACTGTGTTATTATGTGCATTCATACTAATAAAGAATTCCAGGGACAATCTCTAATCATAGGATTAGACCCTCCGCAAAAGTATAGGTTTTTGACCCCTTTTCTAAAATGTGGTGCAGTGATCCAGATCCTTTAAAACATCAGGATCTCTAGCAGAAATCAATTAACTGATTAAAGAGCCTGATTAATTCTCAATATTACTCAACTCTTCAATGCTCGAGGCCATCAAAGAAAAATAAAAAAGAGGGAGGAAAAAAGGTGACTATATTTTATAGACACCGTAAATTAAAGTGGAAGCTTTAAAGGCAGAAAAGAAAAGAAAATCTATTCTTAACGAAAGAAAGAGAGAGGCAAAATATTATTACTTTGAAAATCACAGATCAGCTTTCAGTCCAGCTCTACAATTAAAAAAACACACACATTCATTTAATGAATAGACGGATTAACAGAACAAAACTACCTACTCTTCACAAAAATTAAGAATTAGGAACTTATGTCAATAGCTAGTTATCCACCTTTTTGAAATGCACATTTCCATAACAATAAGCTGTGTCTTCTTTCACAGTCTTCTCTTCTTATCAAGCCACACTATGGTGGCACTTATTGTGAAATCTCACAGTGCTTAATGAATTAAAATGTGTTTGCTTAAGAGTCTGCTGTAAGAACATAATACACATTTTGATAAGGTTGAAAGGCAAATGTTCTCAAAGTAATTTGGCTTATAAAGAGTAAGTACATGTTTGAGGGGACTAAAGAAAGATTTCTGAATTAAATGCAGGAGTTGGAATCTTTCTCTCCTTGGTAGATGTATTGTACTTGTCTAATCTCTGTCACAACTTTAGACTTTTCTGGACTTCTTACCACTAGTGGTGAATGACTTAAACAAGTGTATATTGAAGATTCTCAGTCATCCAGGTCATGGTTCTCGCTAAGGTACGTTTCAAAAGGCAGCTGGACTTTCTTTTGTTGAAAGAAAAATCTTCATCAAGGTCCAGTCCAAGCCGGGAATAAACAAACATGGAGACTGCTTTAGAAAGAAGGTTGTAGTTTATAGAAAAGGAGAGCCAGACAGAAAGATGGCTCTGGAAAAACTGATCATATGTAGTGGGGAGTGGGTTTTTATACCTTCTTGGGCTTTTGTTTGGAGTTGTTCCTGTGGCATGAACTTTGACCTGAGTCTGAGTGTGCCTTTCTGGTATTCTGATGGTGGTGGGTTAATCCTATTATGTCCCAAAGGTCATATCCTGCTTCCCTGGGCTGTGGCTGAAGATTTTTTGGTGTGAGGGATTGTTGATTCTAGGGATCTTCCTTTCTAATCCCAGCTTCCTGACTCCAATCTTTCTGACAAGATTATCACATCTGCATTTCTGCAGACCTGGTTTCTGTTTGGGGCAGAGACACTTGGGGGGGTTGGTTTCTGCCTTTAAAATCCTTTGGGGAAATATATTCTGCCTTTTTAATATTTCCCAAAATATTTCTTTCTCTGGATTCTTCCCACACTTTGTTTCTGGAAGATGTTTCACTTCTCATCCAGGAAACTTCTTCCGTTTTGAAGACAAAATCACAACTGTGTCTCACTTGCTTTGGCCATGTCATGTGGGAGATTTCACTGGGGAAAAAAACAATTATATTTGGAAAAGTTAGTACTAAAAGGAAACCAGGCCATCAAAGAACATGGTGGGTGGACACAGTGAAAGCTGATACCAACCAGAGTATAGAACAACTCGAAGAAGTAGTGCAAGATAAGAAGATGTGGAGAGACCTGGGCCACAGAATGGCCAAGAGTTGGACACAACTGAATGGATAACATTATCATCACTTGGGTGAAGAAATAGAGAGAATGCTTGTCAGATTTGTAGATGACACAAATTAGCATGAGCTAAATTCTTTCAGAAGCGTGGAATAAAATTCAAAACAATTTCTATGGGGGTAGAAAAATGGGGTGAGATTTATAGAGCAAAACAATTCTATTTAGTGGGGTTCAAACAGGAAAAGGGATTGGGATCCAATGTGGTCATATTCATATCTGTTGGTGGGTGGGACCTTAAAGAAGCTGTTGGAGAGCTAAACAAGATTAGAATAGAATAGAGCTGGAAGGGACCATGGAGGTCTTCTAGTCCAGCCCCCTGCTCAAGCAGGAGAACCTATATCATTTCTGACAAGTGGCTGTCCAGTCTCTCCTTAAAAATCTCCAGTGATGGAGCACCCACAATTTCTGAAGGCAAGCTGTTCCACTGGTTAATTGACCTCACTGTTAGGAAGTTCCTCCTTAACTCCAGGTTGCTTCTCTCTTTGATCAGTTTCCAACCATTGTTTCTTGTTCTGCCTTCTGGTATTTTGGAGAATAATTTGACCCCCTCTTCTTTGTGTCAGCCCCTCAAATACTGAAATACTGCTATCATGTCACTCCTATTTCGTCTTTTCTTTAGACTAGCCCAGGGGTAGGCAACCTTGGCTCTTTTATGATTCGTGGACTTCAACTCCCAGAATTCCTGAGCCAGCATGGCTCAGCTTGGAAACTCTCCCTTTCCCCTCAGCATGGCTGGCTCAGGAATTCTGGGAGTTGAAGTCCACGAGTCATAAAAGAGCCAAGGTTGCCTACCCCTGGACTAGCCAAACCCAATTCCTGCAGCCATTCTTCATGTTTTAATCTCCAGGCCTTTGATCATCTTAGTTACTCTTCTCTAAATTTTTTCCAAAGTCTCAATATCTTTTTTGTAGTATGGTGACCAAAATTAGTTGTAATATTCCAGGTGTGGTCTTACAAGGGTTTTATAAAGCGGCACTAATACTTCACGTGATCTTGATTCTATGCCTCGGTTTATACAATCCAGGACTGTATTAACTTTTTTGGCTGCTGCTGCACACTGCTGGCTCATAGTCAAGTGATCGTCCACTAGGACTCCAAGGTCCCTCTCACAGTTATGTTTTTGAGTCAGGTCTCACCTAATCTGTATTTATATCTTTGATTTTTCCTGCCTAAATGTAAAACTTTGCTTTTCTCCACCTTAAAGTTCATTTTGTTGGATAGGGCCCATTGTTCAAGTTTGTCAAGATCTTTTTGGATCCTGGGGTGTTGGCTATTCCTGCCAGTTTAGTATCATCTGCAAATTTGATGAGTTCCCCTTCTATTCCCTCATCTAAGTCATTTATGAAGATATTGAAGAGTACTGGACTTAAGACAGAGTCTTGTGGTACATCACTGCTTACTCTTCTCCATGTAGATGTAGTACCATCGAGGACTACTCATTGAGTACAATTTGTCAGCCAGCTACAAATCCATCTGGTGGTGATGTTGTCTATTCCGCCTCTTCCTAGTTTACCAAGAAGATCCCTAAAGCCAAGCTACATCGCAAGGCTGCTATGAGAATATATATGAAGAAGGAGTGCTATTTACAGCTCTTTGGATACAACAGGAAATGCAGGATATATGATTAATAAATAATCAAACAACAGTTGCTCAGCTGCTGGCCTGTAGTTGTTCTGATAGGAAAATATATTGATTTTTTTTCCCCTTTTTTAAACTATTTAACATTGTATATTGAAAAACAAAACAAAAAAGCATAGAAACTTCTGTCGGTAAACTTTCACCTAACTGCAAGCATAAAAGTGTGATAAGTCAACTCTGATAAAAATCAACTTCCACAAATCAAACTTCTTCTTTCTTCACCGCCCCAACCCTCCATTGTGATTAATATCAGAGGACTCTGGCTCTGTAGGCACAGAATCATATTTAGCAATTCCCTTGGCTTCTGATATTTTACCTGATATGAGACACATTATTTTTAAAGCTGTCAAAGCTGTAAGTTTTTAAAGAACTTTTGAGGTCCTTCGGAAACCCCCTTCTGCATGCGAGACCATGTCCCCTTGTTTGTACACTCTTGCATAATCACGGCATTTCTGCAATCCGCTTTCTTTTCTGTCTTGAGCAGTTCTACCCCAAGACAAGCAACGGGGGCTGAGATAATCTTAGTTGTTCCTTTGTGAGTTTATTTATTTCATTATTCTAGCTACCCATCTCAACAAGGGACTCTGGGCAGTGTACATCATAAGATATAAAAAAACAATTCAAGATTATTAAAAAAAGGCAAGCACTCACCTAAGAAAGAGACAGGTTTGTAGTGTTTCTTCCAAACTGGTTTGAGAATGGTTTAAACCAGGGCTAGGCAACCTTGGCTCTTTTATGACTCGTGGACTTCAACTCCCAGAATTCCTGAGCCAGCCATGCTGAGGGGAAAGGGAGAGGTTTCCAAGCTGAGCCATGCTGGCTCAGGAATTCTGGGAGTTGAAGTCCACGAGTCATAAAAGAGCCAAGGTTGCCTACCCCTGGTTTAAACATTTATGGACTTCAGAGTTAGCCCACATCATCAGGTTCTTAGATTTATTGTTATTTTTGTTATTACCCTCATCCGTGACAGTTTACTGAGGGTCTCATTATAATTATTTGGAGAATAGCTATCTTGATTGGCAAATATGTCGCCTACTTTACTGATTGACTTCATTTACCATACAAAGAATAAGAGAGGCAGATTTGTTCCCCAAATTATGCCCGTATTTCATTGCTCAGCTTTATATGTCATCACCGAACACAAAGAAACTTGCTGAATATCAATGAGCTAAGTGGGAAAGCTTGGCTCTGTTTCGCTGGAATGTGATCCTGGCCCATGAAGCCCTTTGCTCCACCCTCCTAAGATTTGCATCAGATTAACATGCAAAAGGATATGGCTAGGGGTATTTTCTCCCCTCTGCCTAGTTAGTAGCAAATGCCAATAACATTTAGTTTTCTGTCTGCAGATTCTATAGTAAACTGCAATGTTTCTTCCTTTACTATTAATCTTTGATTGCCCCAAATAGGCAATTTTTAAAAAGAAAGAAAGAAAGAAAGAGAGGGAGGGAGGGAGGGAGGAAGAGAGCAAGCAAGCAAGCAAGCAAGCAAGGAGGAATTAAGGAAGGAAGGGAAGGGGAAAGGAAGGGAGGGAGAGGGGAAGGGGAAAGGAAGAGAATGAGGGAGGGAGGGAGGAAGGGAGGGAGGGAGGATGGGAGGGAGGAAGGAAGGAGGAATTAAGGAAGGAAGGAAGGGAAGAGGGAAGGAAGGGAGGGAGGTGGAAGGGAAGGGGGAAGGAAGGAAGGAAGGAAGGAAGGAAAGGCGGGAAGGAGGGAAGGGGAAGGAAGGAAAGAAGGAAGGCGGGAAGGGAGGAAGGGGAGAAGGAAGGACGGGAGGGAGGCAGGAAGGAGGGAAGGGGGAAGGAAAGAAGGGAAAGGGAAGGAGGGAAGGGGGAAGGAAAGAAGGAAGGCGGGAAGGGAGGAAGGGGAGAAGGAAGGGAGGGAGGGAGGGAAGAAGGCAGGAAGGAGGGAAGAAAAGAAGTAAGGTGGGAAGGAGGGAAGGGGGAAGGGGAAGGAGGAAGGAAGGGAGGGAGGGAGGAAGGCGGGAAGGAGGGAAGGGGGAAAGGAGGGAGGGAGGAAGGAAGGAAGGAAGGAAGGAAAGAAGGAAGGAAGGAAGGAAAGGAAGGAAGGAAGGAAGGAAGGAAGGGAGGGAGGGAGGGAGGGAGGGTGGGAGGATGGGATCTCTCCTCCTTTGAGATGAGCTTGATCCTGATGGCACAATAGACACATCCATGGACTTTTCCCCATTGATTTCTTCCGGTAAGGTGTTTCTCGACCTTTTAAAACCTGAAGATTTCCTGGGAGTGTTTCCTTTGAGCACTAACCAGGCCCTCTTAGCTTCTGTCCCTTTTTGCCACGATAAACTAGCCCACTGTTGAAAGTGGAGCAATATGGCAACTGCCGTACTTCTTTGTAGCCCCAGGTATTAGCAGGAACCGGCCAATGTTTCCAAAATCTGTGTAGTTTGTTTTTGTTTGGCTGGCACAAGCTGTCTGTGTGAAACTTTAACAAGAAACTGCTCTTCCTTGTTTGCCTGGAACTCCAAATGATGATGGCTGTTCAAACATCTGAATAGACAAAGGTTCTTCTCATGAGAGAATGAGAGAGAAATGAAGCCTTTTTCAAAAGAGACTTGTGAGATCAGACAAACAAAATGCAAAACACTGGGCAACCAGACAAGTAAACACCATTAATCTTTAAGTACCAGGTTTTTTTTTTTTTAATAGGAAGCCAAGATTTTAGTAAGAACAGAAAGGTATGTTCTCTTTTTAAGAGAAATCCTGCAGATGGCACTCTTACTTCATGAATTGTTTGAGAAAAGAAATAAAACACAAATGTATATATATTTTTTTTCTCCATCCATCCCGTACTCTGTTTCAGTCTGCTCCAATCTGTGCACTTTGTTTGCTTAAATTGTTATTTATTAGATAGTGAGTTAGAGATAGAGGTAATTTGCATCAGTTAAAACTAATTTTACATAAGGTCGTGGATTCATTCATCGGGCTGACCTGAAATTTAGGTACCACTTCAGAGCAATATGCTGTGTTTTTAATATAATCTGTCCTCGTGAACCGAGCAAATATTACAAAATGAAAGTGTTATAATTATACTAATTACAGAAAACAATTGCCCTGTGTCATGTCATTTTTAAATATTTGTTAGCATTTCCTCTACTAAAAAAACAAGATTATTGAGGTTGGTAATAAGTGAACATGCTTTATTTCCATTTCTTAATGTACACCCAAAAAAGTTGATCTTTTGTAGCTCAGTATTAAAAAAAAAGTAAAATAACATTTCCATTTTTTCATATGCAAATATTAGAGAAATAATTTCATCCATTATCCAATGGCTAATATTATAAAAGTGTGATACTAGCAAGGAACAAAAAGTCATAATACTGTTGTTCAGGGTTTGTTTGTTTTTAAATCAGCTTACATTACAAGGAACAAAGGAGATGTATTGTCAAGTTTTACTATTTGAGTACGTTAAAAAGGGGGGAAATATAAAGGATTTGTATTCAGTTTTTCCCTGAAAAGATATAAAAAACCCCTTAATATTGAGATAATTAAAATAATCAAAACAATTGATAAAAATATTGAAAACAAGTCATACAATAAGCATAAAAAAACCTTAACCATGAAACACAAAACATAAAAGAAGCATAAAAAAGCAACAAATGAAAAAGAGAAAAAAAACAGCAATCAAAAAAATCATAAAATAGCAAAGAAAAAACAGCAATGAATGTGAAAGCTTCAGATTTTACCCCTATTCCGTGCCATTTTTTCCCTTATAAATTTACAAATACATTCCCAGTTTTTCCCTTACTGAAAGAATAAATGGCAGTTCAAATTAATGGCTAATATGATGGCTAATTGACTGGGATTTTGAACACTTAACTCCCAATGTTCAAAGATCCATTGTCCCAACCAATTGTCATATTGTTTAATTATATAGCTTTATTCTTAGCAATGATGTGCAGGTCTATAACATTCGTAGCTCTAGGATTTGGTTAGTGGTAGTCCTGACTGTGATCACAAAAGAATATTCTAATGACCCATCTTGGTTAGTTTCCAATTCTGAAATTTCATAGTCTCTGGACTTTCCATTCTAAAGCAGTATTGAAAGAAAAATCTTCAGGTCCAGTCCAAGCCCGGAATAAACAAAATGGAGGCTGTTTGGAAAGAAGGTTGTTGTTTATTTAATTGCCAGAAACTTCAGTGACACAGCCTGTTTCTAGGGTAGCTGACAAAATGGGGTAGATGGCTGGGCTTTGTATCTGAGGTTCTTCCTGTTCCTGTGGCATGTACTTTGACCTGAGCTTGAGTGTATCCTTGTGATATTCTAATGGTGGAGGGTTAATCCTATTATGTCCTAAAGGTCATGTCCTGCTTCTCTGGGGCTGTGGCTGAAGGCATTTTGCTTATGAATAGGTGACCCAGTCTTTCTAAATAGGATTATCAAATCTGCATTTCTACAGAGCTGGCCTGCTCAGTTTCTGCCTGGGAAACCTGGGCAGAAAAGCCTTTTAAGATTTTTTTCCTCCATTATTCCTTTGGGAAAATATAATATTCTGCCTTTTTTTTAATATCTCCCAAAATATTTCCTTTTCTAGGAGGGTGGGTGGGTGCTGATTTCCAACAGCAGTTGCCTTTGGTTTCAAATTCAAGCAATTATTTTCTGCTTCTGATTTCAGAATGAGCCAACCCTATTTATTACTCTGAATATATTTCCCTTCAGGTCTACGTAGGCTGTTTTCTAAAAGCATAAGGCAAAGAAACCTTGATGGACACCATTTTAAGAGCAACATTTCTTCCTCTGCTCTCCCAGTTAGACAATGTGATTAACCAACAG
This sequence comes from Azemiops feae, assembly GCA_023970755.1. Lineage (NCBI taxonomy): Eukaryota > Metazoa > Chordata > Lepidosauria > Squamata > Viperidae > Azemiops > Azemiops feae. The sequence continues at coordinate 254,363 of JALGBA010001199.1, forward strand.
AGCCCAGAAGATGGTATTTTCAGCAACTTTGCAATTTTCCACATAGCTGGTTAAAAAAAAAAAGTCCTTTTATTTTCCTTTTCGGCAATAATGAATATTTAACCATTTGCCCACAAGCTGCTGAAACATCTGTTAGTGAAAGTTTATAGAGCACATTTGTCTTGAAAAATATAACAGACAGAAATCTACTTTCAAAAGAAAGTTTGGTCTACTCAAATGGCCAAATCCCCATTAAGTGGGAAAGTGGAAAATAAATTGCTGAATCCACTTGAGCATTTTTGATGACCTCTAGTGCTAAATAGTGTAAAGCAGTGGTGGGATTCAAATATATGAACAACTGGTTCTCTGTGTCCAGAAGTCCATTCTGGGCCTGGGCAACAAAAAATTAGCTACCGGTTCTGCCAAAGAGGTGAATCCCACCACTGCCTTGGAGGTCTTCTACTTCAGCCCCCTGCTCAAGCAGGAGAACCTATACCATCTCAGACAAGTGACTGTCCAGTCTCTTCTTAAAAACCTCCAGTGATGGAGCACCATGATTTCTGAAGGCAAGTTGTTCCACTGGTTGATTGCCCTCACTGTCAGGAAGTTTCTCATTAATTCCAGGTTGCTTCTCTCTTTGATCAGTTTCCAACCATTGTTTCTTGTCCTGGCCTCTGGTGCTTTGGAGAATAATTTGACCCCCTCTTCTTTGTGGTACCTCTCAAATACTGGAATACTGCTATCATGTCACCCCTATTTCTTCTTTTCTTTAGACTAGCCAAACCCAAGTCCTGCAGCCGTTCTTCATATGTTTTAGTCTCCAGGCCTTGGATCATCTTAGTTGCTCTTCTCTGAACTTGCACTAGAGTTGGAAGGGACCATGGAGGTCTTCTAGTTCAACCCCTTACTTGAGCAGGAAACTTTACCATTCCAGATAAGTGGCTGTCCAGTCTCTTAAAAGCTTCCAGTGATGGGGCTCTCACAATTTCTGAAGGAAAGCCATTCCACTGGTTGATTGTTCTCACCATTAGGAAATTTCTCCTTAGTTCTAGGTTGTTTCTCTCCTTGATTAGTTTCCCTCCATTGTTTCCTGTCTCACATTCTGGTGCTTTGGAAAATAGGCTGACCCCCTCTTCTTTGTGGCAGCTTTCAAATATTGGAACACTGCGATCATCCTAGTAACTAGTAACTGGAGAAAGACAGGGAGAACTAACATTGTTATCCATTCAAAAGAACAGCGCTTATATTTAATTGCCCAGATATTTTGTTTCATTAGGAGTTACTTACCATGTGTTTGCTATAGTTGTGCACTCATCCCCATTCATTCTTTCATCTGCCAATCCAAATCACTATTGGGCATGATATGCACAATTGCTTCTTGACTGTAAAATCTGGTACTTGTGCAGGTTCCATCTGTGAATGCCAAAAGGGCGATATTTACATCATGAGAATGGGAAAAAAAATCACATCTTTACTTGAAAGCACTAGGGTAGCTTCTCAAGCTGAGAATGTTATTAACTTTATTTAACATCTAAAAAATGTTGCAGCATCCCATATTTCCTGCCCTTGTGCTTTATGTTCTAAATTCATAGTATGACCTGTTGCAACTTTATCTACAGTGATTTTTCTTACTGGCAGCTTCCCTTATCGGAACACAATGCTATATTTTTGTTAACTCAGTAACTAACTGTGCGGTTGTAAAATAAATTTATGACACATTTAATATTTATTTTTCCATCTCTGGTTCATTTTTTACGGAGATATTAGTTACTCCAATTTATTTTCACCGGCTGTGTTGTCATATTTCTATATTATTCAGCTACCAACTTTCTATCTTGCTTTTTGATCTTAGCCCATATTCTTTCATTCTGGCTTTGGGGGGTTGCGTAGTCCAGTCTGCAGTTATTCTTTCCAGGCCCGCCAATACAATGCAAACATCAAAACATGGGTTTTTGCTGTTAGATTTGATCAGGTACCTATTGACCAGGCTATGGTCTATGAAAGAGATCTTCAGATGCAGACCCTCACTGAGTCATAAATGCAGCAGATAAACATATTCTGGAGTTCTCATATCTTCTAACATAAAATATGCCTAAAGAGGTTGAGAAAATCACTCTTTTTTTTTTTGGGTGGGTGAGAGGTGATATATGCACTAGACTAGACCTTTGTGTATTGCCTCTGATCTGATTCAGTTGATAAATTCTGTTGGGAGTATTGATCCATTGGGAATGGACCTTTGAATCAAGTAGTAAATTCATAGCTCCAACTTGGGTCAATTCTTCCATTGATTTGGAAGAATTCAGTTTGATTCAACTTTCGATTCAGTTCAGAAATACAAATTCATTTGGAGAATGAGCCAAATATCTCCAACTCGGAACTGAAACTTTGCACAGTTCTGGAGCAGAGGATAGAATTAATTATTCAGAGGCATCATTTCTTACCAAATAGATGATTGGTGTGTTGAATCTTTCAAAGGACATGTACCGTATGTATTAGGATCTGAATGAAATGTATTTTTTTTAAAATGCCATAGCAGATGGGAGCCTTGGACAGTATAACTGACCTCTGTTTGTCTGTCTATTCTCTCTCTCTCTCTCTCTCTCTCTCTCTCTCTCTCTCTCTCTCTCTCTCTCTCTCTCTCTCTCTCTCTCTCTCCCCTAGTTAGCCCATTGATCTAGTGATTAAGGCATCAGGAGACTGTGAGTTCTAGTTTTTCCTTAAGCACAAAACCTGGCAGGATGACTTTGGGCCAGTCATTCTCTCACAACACACATCAGGCTTGGGTGACAAGCCATCAATTAATTCCTACCACAGCCAATGGATTAACACTTTGTTAATCTAAAAAGCAGAGCCTGCACCTGCAGACAATGATAGGAAAAAAAAAAAGTGTGTGTGTGTGTGCACCTATGTATAATATATGTGTGTGATCTGACTTCCATCAAATTATTCCCTTTTAACAATTTATAAAATGCCACACATTTCTCAACAAATACTGAATATCTCAATATGAATGGTGTGGCGGCCTAAGGGTGAAGACACTCGCCTCCTACTAGGAAGGTTGAGAGTTCAATCCTAGATAGCGACAGTTGTTTCTCTATCTGGGTGCAAAGAGAAAGTATCTGTTGTGAACTCTGTGTAGGCATCAGGAAGGGCATCCAGCCAGTAAATGGTAAGCTCCATTCATTCGCCGTGACTCCACCCCGATAAAAGGGATTGCAGAGTCGGGAAAAAAAGAAAGAAAAAAACATATGAATATCTCAATACAAAGAGGCTGGGATGTGACTGTGGAGTAATAAAACAAGTGAATCAAGGTTGGTTGTGAAAATCAAGAAATGTGTAGATGGCTTATTTTTAGTTTATTATTTGTTATTGTTTTGAAATGTACCCCACCAATTTCATAGAATCGGATGGATCCTATATCTAATAAATAATAAAATAACAATAAAAATAAAACCAAATGCTTCCACTGATGTTCTTATGATGCAACACCTTTTCTGTGCCCCCTTTAAATTTCCCACTCAATAGTCATGAAACATAGAAGATCAAACTAATAACTCACCACTGTATTATTTTTAGGGGCTGCAAAGTTCTAATAAATTTGATTGGCAGGTAATAAACTTGACCACTAATGTGTGATTTCCTTTAAAACTTCCATAAATGCATAATGATTCTCCTTTCATTTCAAATGCTGCTGATGGGAAATTGGGTCCTTCTTCATAGAAACCATATTTCATATGCATGATCAGATATTGTCCTTCAACCCATCAATCTTATAACTATAAATATATCCTTAGTTTCAGGCCAATGATAGGTATTATGTGTTTTCCAAATGCTTTATTATATCATTCATAGTGCCTCGGTGTCAACCATGCTGCTTGGTGTTGATTGATGCCACGTCATAAACATCTAGGTGAAGTCTGTTTGTTCACTTCTCCCTATATCCCAGTTCTAGTCCATTAACTACTCATCACCCATTATACTATCTGGGACAAAGAACTGAATGGATCCACTATATTTGTTATAGAAGATCTGACTAGAAAATGAATCTTAACTCTGTATTTGAAGCAGGCAGTTCTCTCCACTGAGTCTGAAAGTAGTAAATCTGCTTTCAAGAATGCAGATGTAATTCAGCATCAAGTGGCACACAACTGCAGTACCCAAGGCTCGTACATTGTCTCTTCTGAAGAAATAGGCACAGTTGGGGGGGGGGGGCAATAACATCAATAACCTGCAAAATAGGTTGACGACACTACTCTAATCACTGAAAATGCAAAGAATTTGCAAACATTTTGTATGAGAGGCAGTTTGGTCTCGTGCAGGAGTAGGCAACCTTGGCTCTTTTATGACTCGTGGACTTCAACTCCCAGAATTCCTGAGCCAGCCATGCTGAGGAGAAATGGAGAGGTTTCCATGCTGAGCCATGCTGGCTCAGGAATTCTGGGAGTTGAAGGCCACAAGTCATAAAAGAGCCAAGGTTGCCTACCCCTGGTCTAGTGGTTAAGGCACCAGGCTAGAAAGTGGGAGACTGTGAGTTCTAGTCCTGCCTTAGCCATGGAAGCCAGTTGGATGGCCTTGGACCAGACACTTTCTCTCATCCCAGCTCACCTCACAGGGTTGTTGTCTTGGTGAAAATAGGAGGAAGAAGATGTGTTGGATATGTTTTGCCACCTTGAATTGTTTGTAAAAATAACAATGGTGGGATATAAACAAACAAACAAACAAATAAATAAATGTCAAGGAGTACAGTGAAAACAAACGGGATTAAAATTGAATATAAATAAGACCAAGTGAAATGACAACATGTCAGAGCATGCACAGTCTTATTGTGCTGAGGTAACCCAGGAGTAAATACAGTAAACAGTGGTTTGTAATTAAATGATGGTTTATATTACACTATATCTAAAAATATATACTAGAAGTAAAATACATACACGTGGTGAAACAGCAAGCTCAAATACACAGCAGTTACAGCAGTCAAATGGATGAGAGAGAAAAAACTCCAGGGAAAAAAAAACTTATCTTTTATACTCAGTCTCTTAAAGGCACAGACCCTGCTGAGTCATCCCTAATATTGCATCATCCTATCATTGCATCATCCACATTACATTACATTGTTATATAAGCTGTTTAGCTGTTAAATTATTATCCTGACACAACAGATATAGCAACCGGCCTTAGATGTGACAATAGAGACAATGAAGTGGTAAATAGCTTCTACCTTTCAGATCAACCATCAATGCACCACAATCTAGCACTTGGTCCAAAAGCCCAGGAAGGCCTTAAAAAAGATATTTAGATGCCATGATGTATCTATTCCCACAAAGATCAGGATCATGCAAGCCACGGTATCCCTATGACACTGTGCACAAGTGGACTTTAAAGAAGCAGGATAGAAAGACTATTAAAGTTTTTGAACTTCGGTGTTGGAGAAGACTTGAACAGTCAGGAAAACAAACAGATCCTCAAATGAATCAACCCAGATGTACAAATAATCAGAATAAAATTATCCCACTTTGAGCATATTACAGGAAAATGCACCTCCTTGGAGAAGGCTCTAAAGCTGGGAAAGTTGGAAGAAAAGAGAATAAAAGGACAAACAACGGCAAGATGGATAAACTCAGTTACATTAAAGATCGGTGCATTGTCACGAAGAAAATATACCTTTGTGGTCACCAAGAGTCAAGACACAGTTGAAGACAGATAATCAATCAATCACTCATTTTTATCCTGACCATAGAAGAGTGGGTTCTTCCAACATCACCCAAAAGTTTCATGTATTAGAAGAACAGGTAATTCTGACCTTATTGACATTGGTCCTACCTTGAGGTGATCATACCACCTGCACATGGAATTCAAACCAGTGAATTTCAAGGTTAAACCATTGGAAAAGCCTATCCTGGCACTGTGACACATCTGTTTGCAGCCTATCAATGCTGTTGTGGAAACGAAGTTGGAATGAAACATCCAAAGGTCAGAACATTTTCCCTTCAAAATATTTTATGGTCTTCTAATTGAGATTCTATTGTTGTAAGCCACCTTAGGAATTATGCGTTAAAGCTAAAAGGTCAACAGAAGCATTTCAGAGACTAAAAGACAAACCTGTGTGACTTGATGACAAAAGAAACAACAAATATTGTGGCTTCCTTCAGCCAGCAAGCAAATGGACTAATAGATTCAGTTTCATTCCTGGAGAAAATCTCTAAACATAATCCTATATGAGGAATAGATTGATTGACTTGTTCCTCTGTCTAATGTATTTGTAATAATGATTAAGGGATTACTGACATATAGATTTCCCCAAACTTGTGTACATGACTTGAACATATGAATTGAGAATCAAAGACTGAATGTTGCAGACAAAACTTTTGCATTGATCACTATGGATGCAAATACTTTTTGGAAGAGTTTTGCTGAAAATCATCAAGTGTTCAGCAATCTATTAAATAATCAAGTAATGAGGAATCAATTGATGCGTTTCTCCCCTCAGGTGAAGTCAACTCAATAAGAAATACTATGCATTGAACACATGGTGTTCTCTTCAACAGAGGGAGAAAAAGCTTTGTTTTGCAGTGTATCGATGTTAGTTAGTTAGTTAGTAGTCAGTTTATTTACTTTAAAAAAGGGGAAATATTTTGATTTGTAATGCTCTTGAAATGTGTTATCCAGACTCAGCATTTCTCATTTATATTATTTATGCTCTTTGTTTCCCATACAAGAATACCTTGGACATCTGTAAATACTGTTTGGTTGAATGATCTGAAAATGCTTTGCAAGCATTTGTTTCATAACTGTCAATAGGGCTACCCAAAGTGAGATATTGCATCAATCTTATTAGTTTACCTCTGGATAAGCAAAATTCAAATCAGATGAACCATCTGTGGTCATAAAGAAATTCATGCTAGTTGTAGTAGGAAACAAGTAAAACAGCAAATAAACATACAAGCTGAAATTGAGGTGGTGGTGGTGGTGGGGGAAACAACTTATCTAGAAAAGGACTGGCTGCATAGTCTTCCTTCCTCAGCTCCCCAAGATGACAGGATAGATAAATAGATCATCTCTGCAGGAAAGGAAAGGAAAGGAAAGGAAAGGAAAGGAAAGGAAAGGAAAGGAAAGGAAAGGAAAGGAAAGGAAAGGAAAGAGGAAGGAAGGAAGGAAGGAAGGAAGGAAGGAAGGAAGGAAGGAAGGAAGGAAGGAAGGAAGGAAGGAAGGAAGGAAGGAAGGAAATTCTAGATTATATCCCCTTGTGTCTGGGTTACTTTGAAGGAGCAGAATGTTTACGTAAATATGTTTGACTTGGTAGAACATTTTGGTAGAACATTTTGTAGGAAATTATTTCATCATAAACCACATATTGAAAGTACTGTAAAAAAAACACACACAGAGAAAAAAAGAATCTGTTCACAATTATAGCTCCTTGCCTCAATGTTCTGGTCACCATAAATTGTGAAACAATTATGCTTCTACCTATTAACTTGGCTTGACCTTGTCTTAAAAATAATTTTAGACCAGAAACTAACTTTTGTTAATAGTTCATCCTGGCTTATGATTCATATTATTTTGCCACTGTATTGAATATTGATTTGATTGTAATAATACTTTGAGAAATTTTAATAGACAGCACTGTTCTAATGAAAGTTGAAACAGATTCTTTTTTTTTTAAAAAAAAAAAATCAATTTTATGCAGTTTGTGAATCCGCCTTTTTCTGAAGCTCTGCTTTATCGTTGTTCGTGTATTTACCAACATAGGAGCAAAGATGCAGCTTTTTATGTGTGACTCAAATCCTTTCATTGAAACTCAGCAGGCATCTGATTCTACGCTCTGTTTGGTTCCTTCCTTGATTCCTGTGTTGTTTATATCCTGTTATTCTTGCGTCCCATCGGCAGAAAGGTTGCAGACTACAAGCACAGGTACCTTACAGGTAGATTCATCACCTTGAATGACACAATACTGGTGTGGTGCTTGCTCTGCTGGTTTTAGGGTGTCCTGTGCCTGCCCTTCAAAAGGGGTCCCCCCTTTTTCATAAAGAGGCTTCAGAAGTTGCCCATGGTTGTCTCTGCATCTCTATCATAGCATACACATGAACTTGCATATGTACACATGTGGAGACAGGTGGAAACAGTTTCTACCAGCCTTGGAAAAGATGCACCTATTTAACAATTCCACAAAAGCTGTTTGGTATGTCCTTGCACGGATTTTGAAGCACCTGCTTCCAAAGATTTAACAGTTCCAGAAAAGGCTGCTCTGTATATCCTCGCACGGATTTTGAAGCAGATTTTTTTCCAAAGATTTGCCCAATCCTAGAGTTTAACAGAACCATTTCCATCCTGCTAGATAGTTGAAAATATGTTGTGATGCATGAGGACGATTTTTCTAGGAACTGAAATGTATTGTTATTTAAACTAACATCCCTCTGGGGGGGAAAGGCATTCCTGAAGAGAGATCTAAGCCACCTGAATAAGCTCTTGGGCATAAGGGGTGATTGCATTTCGTAAACGACGGCATTACCTCTTCACTTTGGTGGGAGGTTGTTGCCATCACAAATTTCCCCAGAAGATGTCAATGCAATTCTGTAGGAGAGCGCATTACAATGTCAGAACGGCATTAAATCAGTCTGCGGAGACGTCAAGGGGATGGTTACAAAAATCAAGACAAAATGAAGTGGTGTCAGTGTGAGTCTGCAGAGACTACATTATCATGTCAAAACAAATGGAAATAATGTGAAAGTTATATTGCTGCTAATAAAGATGACACTATTAAAAATGCAAAGGGTGAGGTCGACAAAATCTCCACTCCTCCCCCATTCAATTAAGCAGTGGGGATTCTGGGATTGGAGGCTATATTTATTAATGTACATCTGGTGCAGTCGGGCTGTTGCTGGCTGAATGCTTGACTGTCACCTTTCCTCATGTTGACACATTCAAGTAGTCCTCTCAGCAAGAAGCCTCATTAATTCCAGAGAGGCCAGTCTTGAGATGTGATACGTGTCAATGTCAAAATGGCAGAACGTGGTCAGAGGCAAAGGCAAGAGTATTTCACCCCCTCCTTCTTCTCCTTGACCTTGTTGAATTTTAAATAGGTGCTCAGAAGTTATAACATTAAAGAAAAATAGTAGTGGACATGTTGTAGGGTTTTTTATCAGCAAAAGCAGAATGGCAATGCTAATAAGACCACTTCGGGTAGAGCTGAATTTATTAATGTGATCATCTGGAAGGTATTCAGCAGTTAAATTGGTGCTGTGTTTTTACCCGGAGAGACTATTTCCATGATTAGCTTCACCACAATAGCTACTCTTGGGTGAACTGTCCAGGCCATAAGCAGAGGCTGCTGTAGAAATTGCACGCTATAAATCAATGGGACTGCTGAATCTCTCCAGTTCAATAGTTGCAGTCCAGCTGAGAGCAAATAGTTAGGCTGAATAATGAGACACACATCCCAGTCCCAAGATGGACCCACTTCATTCCATCAGGCTGAAATGAGCATGGCAATGCAGAGACACTGAACTTCCAGCTGCACATCTACAGTCAGGGAAGGATAGGACTGGTAGGAACAAAATGCCATTGCTGACTTTGGATCTCTGAATAGAGAAATATTGCACACTAATGGCTTCTCTCTACAGTGTCAACAGTTGGGCAAAAATGTCAGAACTTCCAACACAAAGTGAGATTGAAGTTAAGGAGGACGCCTCTCTCAATGGCCTCCCATGAGCTGATCTCATTTCAGATGGACTGCGATGGTCAAGTTTTCAATTCATCATAATGTCCTGAAATAACAGTGCGATAGAACCTGGTAGGTAATTTAAGGTATCTAAATACAGCTGCCTGGAAACATCCCAAGTTTTGGACCATCCAAATAATTGAGGAAGGATACTGGCAACTTCCCAAGCAGTCCAGTTGCTGATGCTCTTCATACCTACTCTGAATCCTAGCTGAAAGTTGACTTGCAATAATCTTTGGTATTGCAAATCATAATTGTTCTAACAAATGAACTGTCACAGCAACCATCACTCCCAACACACACAAACACACACAAACACAAATCCCAGGGAAGGCTGTCTTTGAAGAACATATTTCAATAGGAAATTCATTATTTGTAGTAAGATTGGGGTGCCTCTCTCTACTGCTCATTCTCAGAAAAGTTGAATTATAGTGAAGAGTGAGTGAATACTGGCTTATAGCATGATGGGAAGACAAATTTCAATTAAATGTTAGAAATCATTTCTTAACAATAAAGCAATTCAAAAGTGAAGTTAATGTTCCAGAAAGGTAGTAGGTTCCTCTTACTGCAGGCATGTCAAACTGAAACCATGCCCTCCCCATTGCCGGCAATGGGGGAAAAGTCGCGATACGTCACGTGACGTCACGTGACATCGCGAGTTTGACATACCTGTCTTACTGGATTAACAACTACCTACATAAAATACATTAATTTGGATTTCTTCATCAAGAATTAGATAGAGTTTGAATTCAGAAACTATCACTCTATAGCAGTGATGGCGAACCTTTTAGAGACTGAGTGCCCAAACTGCAACCCAAAACCCACTTGTGCATCGTCGAGTGCCGGGTGGGTGTGGCCCATTGGCTGGGCGTGGCCCATTGGCTGGGCGTGGCTGCGGTGGTAATGGCAGACTGGGTGGGACTAAAAAGTTCAATCAATCAATTCCAACTTTGCAAGATCATTTTTTTCCCTGCGAGAAGTTGAAATTGACTGATTGAACCTTCTTTTTTTTTTTGCACATGGCGGCGGAGGCCTAAAGCGAAAAGGTTTTATAAAACCCAGCTGAAGGCCTAGGACTGGGGCGACAGCACGTGTGCCCACAGAGAGGGCTCTGAGTGCCGCCTCTGGCACCCGTGCCATAGGTTCGCCACCACTGCTCTATAGCTTCATACATCCGCTATCAGAAAAATATATACTTAAGGAAAACAGCAGCAAGAAAAGTGGATGGATCCATAGACATTAAGAACAACATCTTAATGAATATCAATTGCTAAGGAAAAATAACACTATATGGTTTAATAGGTACACACCTAAAGTACAGGGGCATCTGGCATAAGACCACAAATGATAGTGATGGTTCCTGAGCAGGTTTGCATAGGAAGAAACAATTTAATGTTTTGTAGTTTGTTTTTTTCATTACATTATTACATTCATTGCAATTTACAGTCTTACTTTAGTATACTTTGTTGCAGTAATTATATTAGATTTGGTCTGAGCATCTGAAGGATCCCTAGCCCCGCCCCAAATGCTTAATCCTCCTTCCCCACCCCCCAATTTCTGGATTAAATAACCTTCTCTTCTGTCCTATGATTGAAATAAAACAACTGAAAGAAAGCACATGTCTAATGTCCATATTGAAAACATTTCAGAAACAACAATTTGACAGGAGCAAAGCACCCTTCGAAACTAATATATATATAGATATATAGATATATAGATATATAGATATATAGATATATAGATATATAGATATATAGATATATAGATATATAGATATATAGATATATAGATATATAGATATATAGATATAGAGAGAGGGAATTCTATTAAAAAAATCCTAATTCCAGGAAGACTTTTGATATAGTTGCTCAGTTATCCATAATCCTTGTTTGTTAACATTTTCTTTTGGTTCCAGAGTCTTTCTGGATGAACCTTAAAGCAAATTTCGGATTGCTAAGAAAACATGGATATATATATGCATTAAAGTGGACCCCAGGTCAAATGTGTAGATCTCAAAGGAAGGGTTATTACAGTTCACCAAATATTCTCAAACTGCCACTCCTGGATTGGTGGGAATTGAATTATTTGTAAGGTAAAAAAAGAGCCATTTCAATCTCAGTAGAGGAGGCCATTTAAAGACGATAGCGCTGTTCTGCATTTGTACATATTATATTAGCATTATATTGATTTTATTTTCTCTGGGGGTATTTATTAAGCAAATATCAGAGCAGAAAATGAAGGCTTCATCCTGAAGTTGGAAAAAGGCAAAGAAAAGCAACCATGATCTTGGCAGCTGGATATATAAAAATACCTCCCCCCCCCCTCTTCATGGTGTCAAAAAAAATTCCTTTAAGTGAAAATGACAATGCAGCTTCTTAATTGCAACAGCACTTAGGCTTATATACTTCTCCATAGTGCTTTACAGCACTCTCTGGTTGGTATACAACGTCAGCACATTGCCCCCCAACAATCTGGGTCCTCATTTTACTGACCTCGGAAGGATGGAAGGCTGAGTCAACTTTGAACCCCATCAGGATCAATCTCAAGGCTGTGGGCAAAATTTGCCTGCAATACTGCATTCTGACTATTGTGCCACTTATTAAGGACTTATTAAGAGTTTTACCAATCATCCTACAGCAGACATGTCAAACTTGCGACATCACATGATGTTGCGCGATGTATCAGAGCTTTTTCCCCATTGCCGGCAATGGGTGGGCTCAGTTTCTTCATGATGCGTCCGGCCCACGGGCCAGCAGTTTGACTCCCCTATCCTACAAGAAGGCAATTGTAAAACGTTTAATCCTGGGACATGGGGTGGGGGTGGGGGGTGGGGGGTGGGGAATAAGCCCACAAGGTCAAACACTTTGAATTTAAAGGAAAAAAAATGTTTTTCAGAGAGCAAGTAAGAGTGGAGATAGTATCTGTCTGCAATTCTTCCTACTAAATGGAATCTTTTCCTCTAGAGTTTTGCTGGTGTTGCAAAAGTATGTTGTATTATCCTAGGGAAAGATGTATCTCCTTTAAAGAATTAGACATGACTGTCAGTAATGCCCGACTACTTGTGTACATGGTCACCACCTTGCAAGATCATTTAGGACCTTACTATTTAACCTTAGTCTGCTTATAAGAGAAAGATACAAATCTAGTTTTCACTTGAATCAGCAGTCAAAACTTTAATTTCCATAGTTATGTCAAATCTATAATTTCTGTCTATCTCTGTCTGTCTGTCTGTCTGTCCATCCGTCCGTCTATCCATCCATCCATCCATCCATCCATCCATCCATCCATCCATCCATCCATCCATCCATCCATCCATCCATCCATCCATCCATCCATCCATCCATCCATCCATCCATCCATCCATCCATCCATCCATCCATCCATCCATTTAAATAGTCTGATCAGTATTCTAATTGCTATAAAGCAGAAATTTATAGACCTTTATCTCTGGATTGCAAAATATGTCCAGTTAATCAATTCTCATGGAGTTCATTTCCATTTTAGTTTCATTCCAACTTTTCACTATGCACCAAGTAAAAAAGGAAGCTTGTTGTTCCCTTGTCCCAAAGATTATTTTTCAGGAGGCAACTGGACTTTCTTATTTTTATTTGAAGACATGTCGCTTCTCATCCAAGAAGCTTCTTCAGCTCTGACTGGATGGTGGGGGAATGGAAGAAAACGAACAGCTGTCTGCAAGGAGTATACATCCTTCCATTCCCCCACCATCCAGTCAGAGCTGAAGAAGCTTCTTGGGTGAGAAGTGAAACATCTTCAAAGAAAAACAAGAAAGTCCAGTTGCCTCGTGAAAAAGCATCTTTGGGATAACTATGACCTGGATGACTGAGAATCTCCATGGATATGTTGTTCTCTTGGTTATTTATTATCTCTATGGATAAATGCATAAGGGATAGTTCCATCGATATGATAAGTAAGTTGAGGAAGTGAATGTATCCAGTTAGTCTGCAGCTGATGCTGTTGGCTGGGTACCCAACTGATTGCTGCAAATGTTAGATGGATTGTACAATGCAATCAGGAGAATGGACCTGAAAATTAATGGCTCAAACTTAAACAAGAAATGGAGTGAATCATATACATGTATATATATCTTTGATAACTGCAAAAATACGAATCCCGGGCATATCTGTTCAATGACACAGTCCTCGATCTCCGGGAGAAATATAAACCAGCTGTTTATTGTTAAAAAGTTTAAAACAATAAAAACAACTATTTACAATATTAAAACAACTTAGCTTTCGCTGGTCCCCTGCCAGCATCCTCAGAGTGAAGTTTTGGGGTGGAGATTAGTTTTTTATAAACCTTGCTAGCCTAATTGCTTACTCATTGACCATGTGATAGGGCCATCCGTCCTGGCTGACCGTAATTGCCTTAATTGTCCTGCCTCCTCTTTTTTGCACTCCAGTTCTCCAACCTCCCTCCCTCCCATCCTTGTCAATCCCCTCCTTCCTGGTGCTGCTGCCGTTGGCATGCTTTCCAGCCGCTCCCCCGTACTCGTTCTGGGCCTTACATCCAGATCCGGTGTCTTAGATTCCTTTCCATTGCTGCTCCCCTCCTTTCCATCCCGTTTGTCTGCCCGTTGTTCCTGTCTTCCACTGTCTATCCCTATTAGTCCTATTTCCTCTGATTTCCTTCCACGCTTGAATGTGGAAGGAAAGGATCTGCAAGAATGAGAGGGGGTGAATTCAGGAGTGAGCCGGCAGACAGCCCGGCTGATCGTAGGCAGACAATCATATATATATATATATATATGTGTGTGTGTGTGTGTGTGTGTGTGTGTGTGTGTTTTTGTAGATTTTCACGGGTACAGGTATGCAGGTTTTGGCGTATTCGGGTCTTTTCCCGTGTAAGATTGAGAGTATCTTGGCGACGTTTCAACGAGGTCCCACTCGCCATCTTCAGGCTGGTGTCTTCGGCTTCGTGCTTGTGCGAGCAAAGCGTGATCGGAGCTGCCGTCCTTCTATAAATATTGGAGGGGTGTGTGTGGCATGTTGGCTTTGTAGCTGTAAGCGGGTTGGTTGGCTGTGTTGTTACATCTTGATTGGAAGATGGAATTGATGTAAGCAAATTAGTCAGTTGTTTGGTAACATCCTGTGTGGCTGAGGTGCTGGCTGTGTGCCCATTGTTCTTTTGTACCTGGGTAATGGGCTGTGTGGTAACATTCTGAGCTCTATTGTAGTGATATCCTGAGTCCTGTGCTGCCACATCATGGGAGGTAGGCTGCGTTGTAACATACTGAGCCTTTGCGATGTAACCTCCTGAGTTCTGTGATGTAATGTCCTGAGTAGATGGCTGTGATGTAACATCACGGGCTTTGGTTTGGCTCCGAGTTTGCGGTCTGGCCATGTGTTCATGGCATGGCGTGTGTCAGTTTGCTTTGTGTGGGGGTCGGCGGGGGGTGCAGCAGTTGGTGATGTCGCCGTGGTGTGGATTCTGGATGATGGTTGCATTTCGTCTATGGGATGGGTTTGGGTTTGAGTCTGGTGAGGGTGATTGGTGGTGGTGTCCTGTGTTGTTCTGGGTCCGGTGTCGGTTTTCATGGTTGGGACTCGTTTGTTGACTAGGGCTAGTTTCCAGATGTTTGGTAGGCGGGAGGTATCCTCACGTTTATTCATGTTGTGGAGGTGTTTCTCTGTTTAGATGGCTTCCATAATTATTCTCTTGTTGAAGTGTTCATATATATATATAAAACAAGAAGAAAGAAACAGAAAAAGAAAACTCTAGAGCAAGTAGATAAATTTGTGTCCCATGATAGAATGCTTCCCAAAGATGAGAAAAGAGATGGAGAAATTTTAAATAGTGCAAATTCTGATAGAAAGGCCATGAATAAATATTCTGTAGCTTGTTCAGGGGAATGAATGTGGTTTTTTTTTTTAAACTGGAATGAAATGGTTACACAGAGAAGCTTGTTTTGCCTACTTTCTTATATAGGAGAGAAAGGTAAGTCGGGAAAATATAAGAGTCAGCTGAATGCAACAGGAAAGGGCCACTCAAAATGTGAGTATGATAAAATAAGAAGAGAAATGGTTAAGAATGAATGGGTGCTGAATGAATGTAGATTGAATACAAAAGAGTTCCTGGGATGAAAGTGATAGATTGCAATGCTTTGGTCATACAGAAAGCCTGAATGAGGATTGAATTGCAGAATCAATATAGAAAGGAAGAATGAATGAGGCGAGCAGAAGGGGAAGACCAAGGAAGTCATGGCTAAAAGGAATTGAGGAGATCCTGAAAAACAAAGTTAGGATTCTAAAGAAGAATGAAAGGCAATTATGAAAGATTTTTATGAATGTGTCAAAAGCAAATATGGTTTATAAAGATGTGCCATATGGAGAGATAGCATGAATGCTGCAGGAACAAATGAGATTTAACTTTCTTTTCTTTTTTCTTTATTCCTGTCTCAATTTATTTCCATGCTACATAACTTATTATTCTTTTTATGTACTTTGCACAATGTTGCTTATCCCAAGAGTGTAGTGGTTATGCCTACATTTGATGATGCCTACAGCTTACCCCCAGAAATCGTGGGCGCTCCATCACTGGAAATTTTTAAGAAGAGACTGGACAATCACCTGTCTGAGATGGTATAGGTTTTCCTGCTTGAGCAGGGGGCTGGACTAGAAGACCTCCAAGGTCCCTTCCAGCTCTATTCTATTCTATTCTATTCTATTCTATTCTATTCTATTCTATTCTATTCTATTCTATTCTATTCTACTCTATTCTACTCTACTCTACTCTACTCTACTCTACTCTACTCTACTCTACTCTACTCTACTCTACTCTACTCTACTCTACTCTACTCTATTCCATTCCATTCCATTCCATTCCATTCCATTCCATTCCATTCTATTCTATTCTATTCTATTCTATTCTATTCTAGGCTACATTTTTATGCATTCAGTCATGTCAGACTCTAGGTTTTCCCGCTTGAGCAGGGGGCTGGACTAGAAGACCTCCAAGGTCCCTTCCAGCTCTATTCTATTCTATTCTATTCTATTCTATTCTATTCTATTCTATTCTATTCTATTCTATTCTATTCTATTCTATTCTATTCTATTCTATTCTATTCTATTCTATTCTATTCTACTCTACTCTACTCTACTCTACTCTACTCTACTCCACTCCACTCCACTCCACTCCACTCCACTCCACTCCACTCCACTCCACTCCATTCCATTCTATTCTATTCTATTCTATTCTATTCTATTCTATTCTATTCTATTCTATTCTAGGCTACATTTTTATGCATTCAGTTATGTCAGACTCTTGGTGATTCTATGGGCACGGTCTCTCCATGTCTCCATGTCTTCTGATCTTGCATTACTTCTTTGAGTTGTTCTATGCTCTGGCTGGGGTCAGCTTTGATGGTGGCCTACATTTACATCCAACATTTTTTCAGAAGTCTATGGAGATTCTCAGTCATCCAGGTTACAGTTGTCCCAAAGGTGCTTTTTCAAAAGGCAACTGGACTTTGTTTTTCCTTGAAGATGTTTCGCTCCTCATTCAAGAAGGTTCTTCAGTTCTGAATAGTTCTGAAGAACTGAAGAAGCTTCTTGGATGAGAAGCAAAATGTCTTCAAGAAAAAAAAAATGTCCAGTTGCCTTTTGAAAAAGCACCTTTGGGACATTTTTCAAGAAGGCATTTGCTTTTTATCAAGACATAATTCCCTAAACTTGACTTATCAATATAACATAGAATGACTGCAGTGAATTTCCTTCTGGTGGTGTTGTGATTCATCCAGGAGCCCACAAACAAGAGAGTATAACCCCCTCTCTCTCAATCTTCCAGTCAAAGTGCCTGATCTGTCAGTGACTGAGATCAGCGGAGGAGAACAATTTTTCTCTCTCCAAATCCTGGCTTATATTCAATATGACATCCATGTAATAGAGTTTCCAGTAGTTACTTCCTTTGTTTCTCCCTTCAAAAAAAATTCTCCAACCCCTTTATCCAAAACCTTATTTTTTTAGCAAGTTTTGTTACCAGTATACCCAAATGCACACAGAGATTCTACTGTTGTGTGGTTTGTAAATTCTCTGGTATCTCACTTTAAAAACAAAGTTACTTTGACACTGAAGTATAACATTTCCTGACCTTGGTGGTATGAAAAAAAGCAAGGAAACGAAGAACGGTTCTCTGGAAATAATCACTTTTTGAACAATGTACACGGCATAAACAGACTGTTTTTCAACATCACCCAAGTACGTGGCTTTTCCAATTCTTTTCCATTTCTTAAACAAAGCACTGGTGAAGAACAAAGCAGATGCAATTCTATTCTCCCTTCTCTTTTCTCTCTTTTATCATGTCTGAATTTAGTGAAACATTTAGCTCTATGATTCTATCTTTGACAAATCTCTCCTCCAGCATTATTGCCCATAGGGAAACTATTAGCATCTGTTGACCTTCAGAACCAAGAATTTAATCACTTGGCATTCAAAGTGGTTTGACAGGGCTTAAAATGTGAAAAATTGCAGCCCGAATATAAGCTGGGCCAAAAAGGAAGATGACCATAGATGAACCAACCAAAGTTTTTTTTTTTTTGTATAAAAATCACAATCAAGTTAGATTACATTGATCTATATCTAATGTAGCATTCTGCATCCAACTGTGGTCCACTAGGACTTTGGAAAGAGAAAACTAGAATAAGATATATTGTTGCTAGAGGCAAAAGAGAAGATTGCACTTCTCTTTAGTTCCCGTGTAAAGCCTGACAGAGCTAGGATTTAAACAATGATAGGGCAGGATTAATCTCCAAAAGCAAATGGCTGATTATCTAAATTTAGGGAGAGGCTTTGTTTTTTTCCCCTGTTACATTAAGATCTACAGAGACTCAAATATAAGAAAACATTCTCCTTTCTCTCCATGATAATTAGTCTTTTTTCCTGACCAATTAACATCATTGTTCTTATAAAAACCTGATTTATTAATCCATGGATTTAATTGATAACATACTTGTACAGTAGCCTGGGTTTACAGAACCGATGTGCCTGATTTTGGATTTCTATTGGGCAAAAAATTTCTTCATTAACAAAAAAGGAGCCACCAAATAAACATGTGTCATCTAGTTATGCACACTCAACATATTACAATCTATAACTGTTTATTGATTTATTGACATACAGTATTGTTCCAGAATGATTAATACACGTTTGCATCAATACGGTAATGGCAGTTATACTTGATCATGCCATTTATACTGAACAGGTAGTGTATTTATACCTGTGTTTCAAAGAAAAAAAATATGTTGTTGTTGTTTTTTAAAAAAGGAGTCCATGGTTTATAATTTAGGTCCAAAGAAATATGCAAGGTGTACGAGCAAAATGAACCAGGAAAAATGTTGCATGGATTTCTCTCCTAAATACTGTATCTGATTTACCTGATTATTATTTAGGTCATAGTGAAGTTGCCTTACCCCATTTTGCAGGTTCTGTGGTTCGATTTGCATTTTCAATATAAATTTAAGCAGCACATATTTATTGAGCCACTAGGCAGACTGAAATGAAGTCACAGTTGCTTTAATGCAATCCTTCAGAAACAAGGATCTGAAATTTCTTATCTCGGCGGTAGCGCTGGTAGAACTCTATAGGTGTATAATTCTGAAAAGCAGAAGGAAAGGGGAAAGGGACCAACACATTTAAAATGTGAGTGCAAATTCTTGCATTGGCCTACATATTTTACTAAATCTGAGAGTCATGCAGATGGGGAATAAAACAGGGCTTGGAGGAAGAAGAAAAAAAAAGAGCAACTGAGCAAAGCCAGAACTGATGGTCTTTTCTCTCCCATAGTTTTGACAAGTCTGCGGTAAAACAGACCCCCTCCCTCCTGTGTTCAGTTCCCCACACCCTGCAGAGTTTGCTGTCAGCCTGCATTGTATGCATGCCAAATCTTTGATGACGCTTCAAGAGTGGGAGCACTTTGGTTGGAGTCTATTTGTGTAGGTTTGGATCCCTTCGATCATCTTTCACGGCTGCCTGAAATAAAAAAGCATAACCACATCATCACGACTCGGACATTAGTGGAGCAACAGTCTTGGAGGCTCGGTGCTCTTTGCAAAACAGCAGGAAGACACTCAGTGCAAGATGGCGTGATTTGCCAAGTGGAAAGGGCCATATTCACCGTATTAACGGGCAGCTGAAGAAATTAGAGGAAGTAATGTCTATTTCCATCCTGTCTTTCAGTGTAATTGTCAAGCTCCAAAGAAACTTATTCTGCTTCGGCCATTGTTGTTTCTTAGCTTGCCAACAGACCCGGGGGGAAGGGGGGATAGATGATTGGGATGCTCCTTGCAGGTGTGAGCGGTCCAGGGTGACAATCGAGATCATCGGAGAAGCGTTGGCTGGGAACTGAAGATTTTTCTCATAACAAATATCTGACACTTAATTGGGGAATGTGACTATCAGAGGGGAAGGGAAGGGAGGTTCTACATTTTAATGTATTGTTCTGGTGCCATTTTAACCAGAACTGGTTTTCTATTCATCAGTGCTGATATACTGTACTTAATAAAGTTTTGCATTAAAGATTTGAATGTCTCAGCTGTGCTTAACTTCGTTGGGATCATCAGTCAGAACCTTGACAATAACTCAAGAAACATGGATTATGCTGCCAGCATAAGGGAGTCACTTATTCCATAAATATAGAGACCTCCTCCTCCTCCTCCTCCTCCTCCTCCTCCTCCTCCTCCTCCTCCTCCTCCTCCTCAGTTTCCATTACAGGCACAATTATTAGCCTTACTAACGTCATGAAACTACACAGCCTGAAAAACATGGAGTACCACAAACCCTTTAATGCAATTTGGCTGGAGCCAAATTACAATCTCCCACAGGAAGATGTTTTTTCTTGAAAAGCAGAGGATCTAATGTTGCTGTGGCCCTTCCATCTCTTCATTTCTAAAGTGCTGAGATCTTCCTTGAACTACGTGCAATCAATCTTCGATGGGGCAGTTGGAAAGTCAAGAATGTCAGGAAA
This sequence comes from Azemiops feae, assembly GCA_023970755.1. Lineage (NCBI taxonomy): Eukaryota > Metazoa > Chordata > Lepidosauria > Squamata > Viperidae > Azemiops > Azemiops feae. Next base: position 275,034 of record JALGBA010001199.1, read on the forward strand.
GTCAAGTAACTGCCATTATTAGGCAGCCCTACATTTCTAGAGTGAAGAGATACAGTCTGTGTACTTTTCTGTGCATCATTTACTCCATGCAATTATGGGATGCAGAAATAACATGAAAAGATGAAAAGCCAGGTGGCTTACTTTAGACCATCAAAACTGAAGTTATAGTTGATGGGAAAAGGAAGAATCGAAAACAATGTTACCAAGATACCAAGAACACCTTAGCACCAGTTTTATTGTCTTTACTCCTGAATGGCTAGTTCACTCTTTTGTGCATATTTACATCAGCCATAGCTGAAATGCTTTCAAGAACAGGCTGTCAGTCTCTCAATTCCTGCTAAGATATTTTGTCCATCTCCTTGCTTTCCCCTCCCCAACGCATTGGAAGAGGCAATGTAAACCTCCTTGGCATCTAATCTTCATCATAAGTTCCAAATGTATCTATAAAGAGACTCTTCTCTATCACTCTAGAAAGAGTGCAGAGAAGGGCAACAAAGATGATTAGGGGACTGGAGGCTAAAGCATATCAGGAACGTTTGCTGGAATTGGGTATGTCTAGTTTAATGAAAAGAAGGACTAGGGGTGACATGATAGCAGTGTTCCAATATCTCAGGGACTGCCACAAAGAAGAGGGAGTCAAGCTATTCTCCAAAGCACCTGAAGGCAGGACAAGGAACAATGGATGGAAACTAATTAAGGAGAGAAGCAACCTGGAACTGAGGAGAAACTTCCTGACAGTTAGAACAATTAACCAGTGGAACAACCTGCCTCCAGAAGCGGTGAATGCTCCAACACTGGAAGTTTTTAAGAAGAGAATGGACAGCCATTTGTCTGGAAATGTATACGGTTTCCTGCTAGCAGGGGGTTGGACTCGATGACCTCAAGGTACCTCCAACTTATTATTATTAGTATTATTATTATTATTATTATTATTATTATTATTATTATTATTATTATTATTATTATTATTATTATTATTATTATTATTATTATTATTATTATTATTATTATTATTATTATTATTATTATTACTTCCGCTGTCACCACAGAAGTCCTATTGACAAATGAGATGGCACCTACACAACAGGAGTCATGCCAGTTAGCAGAAACAATTAGAAATCACATTCTAAGTAAGCTCAGGGCTTTCTTTCAAAGCATTTCAAACCTAGATTCAGGACTGCATAAAACAGCTAACTACCACTTGGAATGCCTTCGTGTTGGATTCTGTAACAATCATGCGCCTGGAGGGGAACAAAAACTCTTCCCAGTTACGTCCACCCAACCCACCATTAGCAGGAAGGCAGGGAAAGTTGTGAGTCTTGGCTCCTAAGGAAGTATATCTGGCAGGTCCCAGAAGAAGGGCCTTCTCTGTGGTGATTCCCTCTCTTTGAAACATCATCCCTGCAGAGATAGGACTGTTCCCCACTTTGACACTCTTTTGCAAGGACCTGAAGACCTGGCTTTGCCAATGGGCCTGGGGAATCCAGAACGGGATGGAGCCCATCAAGTGGCTTGTTTGAATGCTTGTTGTTGCCAGGGGTGGAGGTGTGGAGGGTTATTATATTTACTCTTTATATATTGGGTTTTTATTTTTTTTTGTAAGCTGCCTGTCAGCACCCATTTCTTTGTTGGGGTGGGGTGGTTCTGTTCCTTTCGGTTTCTTTCTGTGGGTTTTGTCATTCTCCTGGGGGGAGGGGGGAGGCTCCAGGGAACACAACTTTTCTCCTTTTTGCTTAGCGACAATGTATCCTCTCTGCCAGTCCTATCGGCTTGCTCTTTGAACTGTTTCCCCTTGATGTCAACCTGGGGTGAGAAAGGAATGTGCCTCCGGCCATCTGGCTTATCTCTCGCTGCAGAAGAGAAAGTTGCGAAGACCCAACAACATCTTCGCAAGCATGGGAACGGACTCTGTTGTCAGCTCTGTTCCCACAGCGGACCTAACACCTAGGGCATGGGTCGGCCAGCCGAAACATCCAACGAGCCGCACGGACCCGTTTCCCTAAAAAAAAAAAAACCCTTGGAGCCGCACCGCCCGCGCATGCGCGCCCGCCAGCGCACCCGCACATGCGCGCGCACCCATGCATGCCCGTTCGCGCATGCGCGCGTACCCGTTCGCGCACACGCACCCGTTCGCGCACTCGCCCGCGCACGCGCCCGCGCACCCGCCCGCGCACCCGCCCGCGCACCCGCCCGTGCATGCGCATGCGTGCCCCGCCCGCGCATGCGCACCCGCCCCGCGCATGCGCACCCGCCCGCGGCGGAGGCTCCGGAGCCGCAGGTGATCCCTCAAAGAGCCGCATGCGGCTCCGGAGCCGCGGGTTGCCGACCCGTGACCTAGGGATTTGAACTGACCGGATGAACTGTTGGGGTGGGGGTGTGCTTGATGCTTCTTTAACCTATTGATTTGAGTGGGAAGCCCTCAGATCCTGCCTTCTATGCCTGCTATCAGCTTCTCCTAATAAAAGTTACTTTGGGAATGGGAATGTTCCAGGAGTCCTGCTTTCTTGGGATGAGGTTTTGAAGTGGATCCTTACACTGCCTAGAGTCCCTGAAAGTGAGTGGGCAGACAGAGAGACAGACAGACAGACAGACAGACAGACAGACAGACAGACAGACAGACAGATAGATCGATAGATAGATAGATCGATAGATCGATAGATAGATAGATAGATAGATAGATAGATAGATAGATAGATAGATAGATAGATAGATAGATAGATAGATAGATAGATAGATAGATAGATAGATAGATAGATAGATAGATAGATAGATAGATAAAACTCTTGAGACCCCTGGGATCTTTTTATGGAACCCCAAGGCCAAGGAATAACAAAGGATGTATTTCACTATGGATGTATTTCATTTTATCTTTTTTTCATCTGATATTTAGTCCTGGACCAGTTTTCAATGAATTTTAAATACCTATTGTATGTCCTTAACTATCTTGGGAACTCTAGAAAAATGAAATAGCATCCCAAACTGATAGATTAAGGATTGCCACTAAAAATATCTGGATGCATCTATTAATTCACCAGGAGGCATTACTTTTTTTTTTTTTTGCACTGTTCCACAGCATTTGAAATCCTATGCAAATGGCTAAATTGCAATTCATCAATCCGGGTAGGCATATAATGTGTAAACCTCAGTGTACAACATTTGCTTTCTGCATTACTATCCAGGGTGGTAATGAATAGATCTCCTCAGAGACTTCGTAAGCTAATTGAAGAAATTTTACAAATTTACACAGCGGTGCTCAAAATGACCTCTTTGCTACCATTCACGATAAAGCAGATAGACGGGTGACTTGCAGCTTAGGGTCAAGAAGGTTGACTTCTTGTACAAATGGCCCCCAGGAAATCAGCCTATTTGGAAATCCTTCAAGTTCAGAAGTGACTCTGATGTCCAGCAATCCTCCCATTCTTTCTGTCCATCCCTTTCCTTAATGACTGTGGCAAGCAAAAAGAGATAGAAAAGAAGGTCAGGGCTACCCACCTCTTTCATGGATGGACATTTGCTCTGCAGGTATTTCTTTTGAGTTCTATCTGACTGCCGTAATTGTTGAGGAACACACATCTCCCAAAAGCTATGTCTGTATGGGTACAACTGCATGATGAGACCTTAGTGGTGGATAGTATCAGTATGATGATGTCAGAGAGAAATGCTTCACCAACTTTTTCATGTCAGCCCAGGATTCAGGTTTTACAGTGCTCACCTTGAAGGAGAAACAAGTATTAGATATTTCCGAAGCTTAAATTTCTGACAATCATAAATACAAGTCTCTGTGACATTGCTCTCTTTTTTTTTTAACTAGAAGAGATATTATTTAACCTGGGTTATTCAATTCTGTGAATCTCATTATTTTTAAAACCCTCCGAAGATTTAAATATCCTTTTGTAGAAATGCAATCAAATACATCTAGCCAATCATATATATATATATTACTCCTAAAACCTAACCTCCTTTTCACTCCAATGTTATATCACCAAGCAGTTCTGGGTGTGTGAAATCCTTTATTTTAAATAGATTTAATATCATATCCGTCTGACCTTTGGAGACCTACATCTTCCTTAGTTAGTCTAATCCCTTCTGTGTTCCCATAATGAGTTCTTAACTTCTGATATTTATATTGGATGTGTTCTTTTATTTTCTCGCTGTGAAGTCTGAGTTGCTTAGAATTAAGATTCATTGAGACATGATCGGCTGTAATTAGACAACACCAAGTTGTAAATGAGACACTAGTACTTGTGGGATTTGAATGCTTGTAGCTTTAAATATTTTGTTACACCGCTACTGTGTTATGTTCAAGTACTCATCTGTAAGCAAATCTTAATGTTTTCCTAATTAATAAAGATCATATACTTGAAAGAGAAAATTTATATCCTTATTCCCCCTGATTCTGAACTGATGCTTCGTTGATGATAACCCATCATAGGATGAAGCAGGAATTATAGAATACTGTATATGATGCATCTCAGCAACTTCTCCTCTACAATCTGGCTTCTTAAGAATTCTCCAAGCCAGGCAAACTGCATTTGCAAATATCCCTAAGCAACATGGAGAAAGAACTTGTCTGAGATGAGGAAGAAAATGTATTATTGTAACCTGTGTGCTTTGTTTGTTTATTTGTACTCACTGTGCACCTGAAAAAACATGTGCTCAGGACCTTTTGCTGCCTGGCAAAATGATGAAATGGTATCTTCTGATTTACAGCCAGTCTTAAAACAAGAGCATATTCACAACCATACCTAAGTAGCAAGCCACTTGAGGAAGCCCAGAACACATGTGCATATATTATAAGAGAAGGGAAAATCCAGGCAGTTCACAAAGCTGCTACTACTGGCTTTCTGCTTTCTGCTCTTTGAGACTGTGGCTTCATATTGCTGAATGATAGAGCTTCTCTTAACATGCCTTATTACAGTAAGCTAGATAATGCATTTATCTGTAAATAGCAAGGCCTTTATATTATAGTCTTCCTGTCTAGCATGCCTCAGCTTCTCACTAAGAGTTTAAATTTAATATCCTTATCAAGGTGTTGTCAATGTAAGTTTCTCCGAGATGTAGAATGGATGAAAAGTCTATCTTTAAAGTTAATTGCATCAACAGGAAAGCAGGGACTAATATCTTTTGGACTCTGAGTAGGGTGCTGCCTTATGATTAGCTAGAGATAGTAATTCATATGGCTCTCTGGAAAGGATGTATGATTCCTTCTCTGAAGAATGGTAAACCAAGATTTAAGAACACACCCTTGTGGTCCCAAAAAACTTAGAAGGAAATATGACCTTGAATTTACTTCAGATTAAAACTATTCTTGGACCAACGTGGCTTCATAACCCATATAAAATTTGGTTTTCTTCTAAATACAGAACCCATGTTTCCTTTGGTTGAGATATTTAGATAAGATAAGATAACCTTTATTGTCATTTTTTTTTTACTGTGGGCATAACGGGCACACATCAAAAATGAAATTTAGTTGCCCGCTCTCAAAGTGAAACATATACATGACACACACCTAAACATACTATATATAACATATGTATAGACCCACACCCCTACATATACATGACAAATAAATATTAAATATTGTACATCTTGAATATATGACGGAAGGAGGAAGTTTGAGAGTTCACAAGGGTAATGGTGTGTGGGATGAAACTAGAGCAGAACAGGTTCTCAGTTTCAATCTATTTGCAGTTTGTAACATTTTTAGTTTATACTGTGTTGAACATAGTTCTGGGCAGTCATTCTTGTTTACAGCTTATTAAAAGTGATTTTTAGTGTTGAGCAGTAATATATTCACTCATTCATAACTAATGATATAGTAGAAATCTACAAGCGCCTTGACATTTTCAGAAGTCTTATTTACCCATCTGTGCTTTATTCATTGTTCTTAATTGTTTGCTATTTTTGGGTGTATAGATATTTTTTTCTCTAAAAGGCTTAATAAGATATTTTAAAAGTGAGGGTTGGTGGTTATGCTAATCCTTATTGTTAACGTTGCGGAACAAGCAGGACAACTAAAGACAAGATGTGGCTTGTGGAGGCAGATAATCGGGCTCTTTTACCCATAAAGGATCAAGGAGTGGAAAGATCTATCACAATACCCATATGCTTGCTTCTTTTCCAGTAGCTGCTAGATAATTTCAGCATTCTTTCCTTCTTTCTTTACCTAAGGTTAATTTACTTATAAAAATCACAATTTGTAATACATATGGATAGTGTGTTCTGTGAAAAGTACCCCAATCTATTCTCCACTAACCAATGTCTGCTTTAAAACAGGGAGAATATGGTAGATTCATAAGTTGATTGTTGTCTATCTGAAAGTCAAGTGCTGCTTTAAAATAATTTGAGGATAGCTTTTCAATACTCCATAAATACATGGCCTTCTCGGACTTTTTATACAAATCAGGAATCGGCTGATGTCACATGCTGTTGAATGTCTATGGAGATTCATCCAGGTCATGGTTGTCTCAAAGGTGCCTTTTCAAGGCAACTGGACTTCCTTGAAAGTCCACTTGCCTCTTGAAAAAGCATCTTTGGGAGATATGCTGTTGAAGTCTCCCTTTGACATAACTACAGTATTGTCCACTTAATTCAGTGACAATAGGAAGTCCTCTTTGGCAAGGTCTCTTAGGACTCCATTGAGAAACATTCAAAAAGTAGGAGATAAATTATATCTAGTTCCTACTTGAATTAGTCTTAAAACTTTTCTTTTATATCTTGCTAAAAATAATAAGAAAATGCACAACGTACTTTAGCTTTTGCATCACTTTGCTCCATACCATAAATCATTTTGTTCATTTTGAATCTTTCTAATAACTGGTAACAAGAACAAAACTGACAGCTATATCCTTAGGCTGTTAGTTGCTCTTTTGATGACTTTCTGATAATTCTGCTACATCAACCATTTGTGTTTGCTTGCCCTTTTCTCTTCTATGCAAAACTCCATGTGCTGAGATTCAGAGAGAATTTTTCCCGCACAATCTGGGTTTACATCTTTTCCGAGTTCTCAATCTGGAAGGTTTTTGAAATCCACATTAACTTTGACTTTTCCATGCTATAAATAGCCATGCTATCCAAACCTCATATTGTGATCTTCTAAATCAACTATTTAAATTTATATGGCAAGGGGGAAAAAAAACACCCCTGAATTAAACATAATTTGTTACAAGATGCAAACGAAAGAGGAGAATTGGGTTTATTGAAAGTGTACTTCACAGAGTGTTGTTTGGTCTGGATGAAAGGATGGATTTGCTAAGAAACAAGAGACTTTTAACTCACGGAGGTTTTTTCCCCCCTTAGCATATAAATTTAAATAATATCTTTCTGCCTTTGTTTAAATCGTATATCAGTTGTCAAAACAGGTACCGTCAGAAACATAAAGGTCATTCTTGTCAAAACCTTAATTTTTATTGTAGAAATTCTCCCCAACAGTTACAATGTGAGTTTCTCCAATAACATACCTTTCTGAATTATGTGATAACATAGTTTTTTGAAAAGCGCACAGTTCATGTTTGTCATAAACATGCCCGTGTGTTACTTCTCAGTCTAAAAACCAGTTTTCTCCATCAGTTCTAGTTGGTTTCATATTTTTGGTTAACACCTTTCTCGTTGTAGGATTCTCAATAAAATACCCCAGCAAACCACCTCTGCTTTCCTACCAGTAAAGATGGTAGGAAAGATGCAAGGCGAATGATGTACCCTTGGGAAGCTGAACAGCCTTCTACTTTGATAATTGAAATGAAAGTTGGAATGAAGAACGTTAAATAAGCATTAGATAATGTCTCTGTATTGAGCTTTTTAGGGCATATCTATGGAGAAAAAATGATTTCCATGTTAAAAGCAGAGGAGAAAGGTCAGCAGAAATTAATAATTTGAAGCATAAAAGAACTAGATTCTGTTTTAGTAACAGCTTAAAGATTGTTTTGTGCCAAATCTGTCAGTCATAAATTAGGTTATAAATTTTCTTTCTTTCTTTCTTTCTTTCTTTCTTTCTTTCTTTCTTTCTTTCTTTCTTTCTTTCTTTCTTTCTTTCTTTCTTTCTTTCTTTCTTTCTTTCTTTCTTTCTTTCTTTCTTTCTTTCTTTCTTTCTTTCTTTCCTTTCTTTCTCTCTTTCTTTTCTTTTCTTTCTGACTTTTCTCTATAATATAATCCTAAACACATTATCTGAAACTATGTATTTCAAGATTTTTCTTATTAAAAAGAATGTTCTTTTTATTTTTACATAACATCCAGATAAAAAATAATTCCATGCAAAAGTATTTAGGACATTTACAAAATAGTAGTAATAACAACAAAAACAACAACAATGAGAGAAAAAACAGCTGGCTTGGTTTGGGGGAGGGTGAAGGAATAATTAGGAGTGAAAAAATTCCTTTTAAATATGAAATGATTTGATTCCTACCCTGTTTGATATTGGCAGCAGAAGCTTTCATGTATGAAACAGAAACTGAGTGTGACTTTTAATTGCATAATTATGGTAGAAGCTGAAGTAATTTGCCCACAGTAGTTTTGGCTGATTGCCACTCATTTGGGGAGAATTTAGAGTTCAGTTTGTAACATGACTTTTGACTTCAAATAGGAAGGCACCAGAATATTAAAAAAAAACAAAAAACCACAGAAATTGCTTTCTGTGTGAGTATACTACATTGTTCTTAATTCATAGAATAGAATAGAATAGAATAGAATAGAACTGGAAGGGACCTTGGAGGTCTTCTAGTCCAGCCCCCTGCTCAAGCAGGAGAACCCATACCATCTCAGACAAGTGACTGTCCAGTCTCTTCTGAAAAACCTTCAGTGATGGAGCACCCACGATTTCTGAAGGCAAGCTGTTCCACTGGTTGATTGTCCTCACTGTTAGGACAATAGTATGTGTATTCTACTACAATGGATGCTTAGCATGATACAAGAGTGATGACAAGCTTCTTGTGTTCAAGTGCTTGGCATAATGAACTAAGAACATTTCTGTAAGTCCCAACTGCACATTTTTCATTGGTAGTTTAATAGCAACTTTGAATTTCCATTTATCCAATCCTTGGCCATGCCAGCCCAATAACTTCTTCTTCATTGTCCCTTTGGTCAATCTATCCTCCCCACCCTCCTGTATAAATTTCCCTTTCCAGTATTATATGGCAAATTTTCCTATCCGGCACTCATTCTGGGAAAAAAAAAAAGCTGCCTGACAAATGTGGAATCACAAATGTGGAAATACATTTGAATGGTGACACAAGGAACTCTGTGTATCAGAAGTATCACAGATTGTAACTTATGTGTTTATTTTAGGCTAAAATGTAAAATGGTTTTAAAATAGTTCAACCTAAAAACAGGATTTTGATTGATATGTGAATTACTAGCGACATTTTTTAAATATATATATAATGATTGAATTTTATCTAGATATGTATTAATATTAGGTTTTAGCTTGAGGGAAACAGAGAAGTAATGTTAAGGAATTATTGAATTATCTATGTTTGATTATATTGTTTCTTTTTGGGATGATTGATCACCCTATCTCCACGGAGATTCTTAAAGCACATTGATGTAAAACTAAAAATACCAATAAAACTTGTTGGGAAAAAAAAAAGTATCACAGATCAACCAATGTTCTTTACAGAGTGGCACACTGATATACGAGGCCAATTTGGAAATAAACCTCCATTTGGTTATCAATGACAGACACTCGCAGATGCAGAACTTATATTATACACTTTAGAAAACTACAACATTACTTTTCGACATAGTCGCCATTCACATTGAGGCACTTGTCATAACATCTTACAAGGTTTGAAATTCCTTAGTAAGTCCCTCGGCACCAAATCTGGGCTATGGGGGGGAGGGGGTGTGATCAAAAACATCCCAACAGAACTGCTTCAAAATTTCTTGGGTGCGTCTAGCGGTGTGTGGGCAACCATTATTGTGAACCGACACTGCACTGGAAGTCAGCATGCCTCGACACTTATTATAGATGGCTTGTCTGAGTTTTCTTAACGTTTCACGTTTGAATTGGTGGTCGAACCAAGCTCCATGAACTTCACCAGCAGTACTCCTTTGGCATCTTCACATTTGGTGGAATTTTCTATGGCACCACTTCTGGTGTGGTGTTGGTTCACGATAATGCTTGCCTGCACACCGCTAGATGCACCCAAGAACCTTTGAAGCAGTTCCGTTGGGATGTTTTTGATCACCACCCATAACCCAGATTTGGCACTGAGCGATGACTGCTAAGGAATTTCAAACCTTGTAAGACGTTATGACAAGTGCCTCAATTTGAATGGTGATTATGTCAAAAAATAATGTAAAGTTGTAGTTTTCTAATGTGTATAATAAAATTTCCGTATCTGCGAGTGTCTGTCATTAATAACCAAACAGAGGTTTATTTCCAAATTGCCCTTGTATTTTGTCCTGGGTCCTAAGTCCATCATTTATATTAATAGTCCTCTTTCCTAACATGGGTATAGGGTAGATAATTAAAGTGAAAGGAAAATTCTCAAAGGTCTCAGAACTATAGCTTTGCAGTTTGAATGGACATCCATCTCCATAATTGCTTGGTTCTTGATCATGCTGTGTGTTATGAGAATTGAATCCCAGATTTCTGGAGAGTGTCAGATTGAAGAAAGCTAACCTAATAATTGTTTTGTATCACTCAAAATATGAGAAATATTTTTCTCTGCACACTCTTACCCTGCTCCAACCTTTCTTTGAACCATCTACTGTGATCCTGCAATGCAGAGTCCATCTAAATTTCACAGGTTTTCCTTTTTTCTATGCTTCCTGCCTAATAGAGAAAAGTAACATATAAAACTGTAGGTAGATATTCTCAGATCATCTTCAGAATAATGATTGAAGGTGATGGCTTCTGGTTTCAGAACAGGAGCCTATCAAAGGAATGTTTCTTTGGGGTTTTTTTTTTGGGGGGGGGCATCTGCACCTGTACTGAAATGTATTGCTACACATTAATTAAATATTGTATAAATGTATTTGTATAGTAGAATTAGGTCAATTCAATTCTGTGTACTTGCAGCTGTCCCTCATTTGCATCAATTGTTTTTATTATTTGCAAGTCAATCAGAAGAACTTTGATTCAATTGCAATTTTCTTCCTTTGTTTCCCTGTTCATTAGGTACTATTTTCACAAGTGACCCCTAGGTTTTGCATTATTAATAATCTGTAAGTAGATAGGAAACAGCCGTGGTTTGTCTCAAGATGTTAACTTTGTACAAATGGTAATTATATTATAGTATTCTTACTATTCTATTGACAATTAATGCTTCCATTTTTTTTAAAGAATTCAGCAAGACAATCATTGCAGCTGTAAAGAAGTCCAAGCCCTATGCATTTATTTCTGCTGTTTTCCTAGAAGCCGTTTCCAGTGGTGCATTTAGACCGGTGTTTATTTTATTTTTATTTATCAAGTTTATTTGCCACCCATCTCATAGTCCAAACACAACTCTGAGCAGTTTTTACTGAGTAGCAAAAATTTATCAATGCAATTCCCACTGGAAAATTGACATGGAAGATCTTCTCAAAGTTTGAGAAGGTATGAAAGGTATTCTAGATACTGTTAATGCCAGAAGTTCTAGAACATATATGACTGAGAACCTCAAATGAAGCATCTGGGGAAGATTTGTTAATTTCGGTTAAATAAAGCTGTTGCAAATCTACTGTACATATCACTGGAATTCTAGAAGAAGCAAAGGAAAGCAAGTTTTATTTGCTTTATTGGTGCCTTGATTCAGAAAAAAAGCTGTAGGAGAATATTAAAGGCAAAACATTAAGTGGGCTATCTTCCAGCTTTTTTTTTTTTCAGGTATCTGGTAAGCTCTGCCCATTTCTTACGAGATTCTTTATATTTTATGTGAGAAATGAAAATGCAAACATGGAACAGTCTCTCTCTCTTTTTTTTGCAGGCAGATATTCTCCTTTCCTTAACTCTTTAGTTCACCGGGAGACAACCTACCAGTTTACCAGTTCAGAAAGCTCGATTTTTCCAGATGTTATCCTAGTCTTCTTTTTTTCTTCTTCCCTTTTCCAAAAGTGGCTTCTCTATTTCAAATTGTAGCAAAAGAAACCCACTTTATGTCAGTTTGTTTACTACAGACTTCCTGAGTTTGGAACCATTAGTTCAAAGATCCATAATTACAGCCTTTGACCAGCTTTTACAGTAAATAAGAGAAATAATTTAACGATCCATTATTGGGGAAAAACAATAGGACAATAAAATAAAACAATATGACAATAAAATAAAACAATATTGTGCACTTGCATGATTTGCTGAAGTTATTTGGCCACCTGATACGTGATTATGGGGTTAGCATCCCTTAAAAACTAACAAATATAAAATGGATCAGCATGTCCCTCATATCTGAAGATGATAGAAAAGTTCAGAGAACTTGGGCTCATGCTTTTGAAACAAGGAAAGAAATACTCAAATTTGATTTAATATGGGAATGTAGATCTCTTCGAACATATCCATCATGGATAATGCAATATTGGACAGTTTGTAAATTGCAGTTTTTAGAAACAGTCCTTAAATGAGGGATTTGCTATTAGATTTCTGGTGTCAAGCTCCAGACAAGAGAAATAACAATTTGAGAGAATTACAAGGGCCAGAATTTGCTCAAGAAGGGTTATCTACTTAATTCTTCAAGGGAGTTTAAATAGAGATGATAGATCTATGATGCTAGGGGATAATTGATTTGATGGCTGAATGACTTCTTCAGGAATGTCCTTTGGGAGCAAAGGCCATCCAATTTTAATTCTTAAAGACACAAAGAGTCCGAGAGAAGATTAATGTACTGGAAGCTCACAGGGATGGCTGTTTTATTTGAAAGGAGATGACATGCAATCAGAAAAGGAAACAGGAAGAATAGCTTTCCAATTTGCATTCCATATAAATACGCTGCTTCCAAGAACTGGATGGAGTGGGGATACAGGATAATCTGATTTAGGCCAAGTTTGACTGCCCGATTATATTCATCCCACTATGGAATTCTGATTTACATAAATGTTCACTACTCTTTTAATTGCGTTTCCATTTCGTGTTATATTTTACAGCCACAATCTATATCTGTAATTGAAAGAGTCTTAATTTTTAATCAGGAATATTTTAATGCATAAAAATATGCATCATTTTAATGTGACAGAAATTTACTATGCTGGGTATAGAGCTGCTGACATGGAAATACATAAGATAGGAAGTTGTTAACTCTGAAGAAATTATATTTGAAAAGTAATAGCTTCCTCGGACTTATAAAAAGATATTTGCCAAAATTCTTTTAACCCCTGAAGTTCCAATGTCATGGCAAGTTCTCAAGACAGCTGAGGATTAAGTATTTTTACATCTTTGGAACTTCCTTGCCAAATTTGATATTTGATTAAAAGTACTTGAAATTTTAGGTCTAAAGTTGCGACTTGAGTTTAGAAACAACCATTATTCCTATTAATTAAGGGTATCCAAAACTCATGCTGAACACATCATTAACTTTAGTTTTGTACAAATATTTTTCTTTTACTGTTAAGATGTATAGTACAATACATTCTTTCATAGCCTTAACAAAATAAGCTAGCAACTTTACACAGCAAACAAATTGCAGGCATCAGACCAGTGGTGGGATTCAACCAGTTCGCACCAGTTCGGCAGAACCGGTAGCTAAATTTTTTGTTGCCCAGGCCCAGAATGGACTTCCAGAAGTGGCATCCACACAGAGAACCAGTTGTTCACATATTTGAATCCCTCCACTGCATCAGACTGTATAGTACAGTGGTGGCAAACCTATGGCATGCGTGCCAGAGGCAGCACTTGGAGCCCTCCCTGTGGGCACGCGTGCCGTTGCCCCAGCCCCGCCTCCCCCCATGGCCCCCTCCTCACCAGCAGCCTCCCTGGAGGAGAGTCGCCCCCCCGGGTGCGGCCCGCATGGAGCAGCGCAGCCAAGAACATAGCCGGGCAGCAGGGACACGACTCCGCCCTCGCACCCCATAGCGTGCAGATGATGCTGCGGGGTGTGGGCAGAGGGCGTGGCTGTCATGGTGCTGCAGGGGTGCCTGGATGATCTGCTGCAGGTCATGGAGGCGGTGCATGTCCCTGCGGGTGGGCGGGGCAGGGGGCGGGCAGGGGTGGAGCAGGCAGGGTGGGAGGCGGAGTGGGGGAAGGGGCGGTTTTTGGGCACTCGGTCTCTAAAAGGTTCGCGATCACTGGTATAGTATCATCAGCACTGTGCTTCTTAAACTGGCTCTCCCCCCCCCAATTCTGAATAAAATATATTTTCATCAAGGGGAGAAGAAAAGGAATGAAGAAAGCAAGTTAATCATCTTTCCTTTCACCACCTCCACGCAGCCCTTCAAATATTGCCTTTTATTTCTTTAATTCTTCTCCTCTCTCTTTCAGATTCATTTCGGTTCCATTCAACAAGACTTTCTTGGTCTTCTCCTTTATCTTCTTTTAGGTTAAATAGCCAGGAGGAAATTACTGCAGGCTTTTGTTTTTAGAAACTTCCTGGGAGACCAGCAGCTGTCTCCAAGGAAAAGGGGGAAAAAAACTGAGTCAATTCAAGATTACGAAGTGTACCATCTGTCGTGGAAAAACCCAATGAAAAAGACAAGAGACAGCAGCACAAAACAATAATTCTTACTTTAAGATTCAGAGGTTTATTTTGCTAATAATTTGGAACATAGCAAGCATAATAACACAACATCACTTACATTAATAACCCATTGCAATGAGGACCATATGGCATAGCAGATTCCAAAAGGACAGCTATAGGCCAATGGCAAATCAATCAGGTCCAGTCCCAACCTTTTATACCCTTTCCCATTGTAAGACTGTAGTCAGATGATCTGCTGACTTTTGCTGACTTCTGCTGACTTCTGCTGACTTTCTACTGACTTCCTGCTGACCTTCTGCTGAACATAACTTTCCACATATACCCGTGTACATTGGAACCCGCATCCATCAGCTACTTTCAGTTCCCTATTTCTTACTGTTCCAGTCCTTATGTTCTAAATATACACAGAACTACCTACTTTGCAATTTCATATTGCACAAAGCTCAGCAGATTACAAATAATATGTCCGTATTGTGAAAACAATAAAGAGTTCGAGTTAAAGCTTTGTTTTAAATCATTACTGTGGGGCCTATCTCAGGTTTCCTCCAGCCTCATCCTGTTATATGAGGAGGGGGCTATATTTTCATCTCCCACACATCCAAGGTTGAGAAAGAAAAATCCAATGCATTCAACAGTTCTAACAGAATAATGGAAGGGACCAACTCCCTGGTCAAGCAGGAAACCCTAAAACATTTCAGATAAATGGCAGTCCAATTTCTTCTTTAAAACCTCCAGTGTTGGAGCATCCACAACTTCTGGGGGCAGGTTATTGCACTGATTAATTGTTCTAGCTGTTAGGAAGTTTCTCTTTAGTTCTAGCTTAATTCTAGATTAATTTCCATCCATTGCTTCTTGTCCTGCCTTCAGATGCTTCGGAGAATAAGTTGACATCCTTTTCTTTGTGGCAGCCCCTAAAATATTGGAACACTGCTATCATGTCACCCCAATCCTTCTTTTCATTAAACTAGACATACTCAATTCATGCAGCCATTCTTCATATGTTTTAGTCTCCAGTCCCCTGATCAACTTTGTTTCTCTTCTCTGCACTCTTTCTAAAAGTTCTACAGTTCTATAGTAAAAGTGGTAAATAACCTGGTAGAATGTGTAACGATTTTATTTTGTATCTGCTCAAAGCTTCAGTTGAGTCTTCAGTGTTGTGAAAGATGGAAAATGGGCTGAAAACTGTATGGAAGCCACACTCATTGGCTTTCAGTTTATACAGTAGGAAAAGTTTATAGGAATTTTGAATGGTGACACCTTTAGGGTCCTGATTTGCTGCCGGTATTCCTGGGGCCATAGAAGTAAAAAAAAACTGATTTGACAATGTAAAAAGCTGTATTATTGTTAACCACACACTTCAGAAGTGGCAGCAATGTCAGAAAGAACTATTGTATACTTGCTTAATGAGCAGTGAAAAGTTTACAGGATTCTGTACGTGTCTCTAGATTACAGAAAACATTTGTGGTTTTGCTAAACTACATTGTTGAGCTTTCCCTTATGACAGTGATGGCGAACCTTTTAGAGACTGAGTGCCCAAACTGCAACCCCAAACCCACTTATGCATCGTCGAGTGCTGGGTGGGCGTGGCCCATTAGCTGGGCGTGGCCCATTGGGTGGGCGTGGCCCATTGGCTGGGCATGGCCCATTGGCTGGGCATGGCTGCGGTGGTAACGGCAGACTGGGTGGGACTAAAAAGTTCAATCAATTCCAACTTTGCAAGATCTTTTTTTTTCCCACGAGAAGTTGAAATTGACTGATTGATTGAACCTTTTTTTTTTTTTTGCACACGACGGTGGAGGCCTAAAGCGAAAAGGTTTTATAAAACCCAGCTGAAGGCCTAGGACTGGGGCGATGGCGTGCGTGCCCACAGAGAGGGCTCTGAGTGCCGCCTCTGGCACCCGTGCCATAGGTTCGCCACCACTGCCTTATGAGGTCTGCCTTAAACAATTACATGGGATGGATTTGCAGGTTACTTTCATTCCATCTTTGCTAAGCTAGCAATATTTCTTTCTTTTGGGTTTCTGAAGGGATTAAGGAGGTTTTATTCTGGGAAGAGAGATTTTTTTTTTAGACCTGAGGGGATTAGCGGGAAACTGAACCTGGCCTCTTTTTTTAATTATTATTCTTTCATTTCTGTGTTCACACAACCATTACAAAGTTGTTTTCTGCATCTCAAGTTTCCATTTTGAGGGCCCATCTGCTATTTTGTTGTTTACAATTACAGTAGAACATCGAATAATAAGAGTTAGAAGGGACCTTGGACGTCTTCTAGTCCAATCCGTTGCTTCTTGTCCTGCCTTTGGGTGTTTTGGAGAATAGGTTGACTCCCTCCTCTCTGCAACAGTCCCTCAAATATTGGAATATGGCTATCATGTCACCCCTTGTCCTTCTCTTTCTTAGACAAGTCATACCCAGTTCCTGCAATCATTCATTGTCGGCTTTTGCCTCCAGTCCCCTAATTATCTTTGCTGCTCTTCTTTCTACAATCTCAAATCTTTCTTTCTTTTTTTTTGAATCATGGTGACCAAAGACAAATAACTCACTTCTTGTTGAAGATGCAGCATTAGATTTTTGCATTGTTTTGTTTTACATGATTTACCAAACTTAATGTCTTTGAGACCAACTTTGTGCCTTTAACATTAGCTCAAGGTCTGCAGATGAAATAGGATGCACCCTTGCTCTATAAAAAGCAAGCACAATATTATATGTAGCTCAGGTTTTGACAAAGCCGGGTTGCAAAGACTTTCTCAGATAGTAATGAGTGTTCCCTTCCTTAACCTTTAGACTGAAATAACAGAGAGGATTTGCAGTATCTGTTGCAGTCGCAGAATGTTGCAGTGACATTCTCCATCCTTTGTTTTGAGCTTTTAGAAATGACAGCGAGAGAACTATTAGGGGAGCGCAATTCCACTTGTGCCTGTTTGTTTGAATCCCGGGGAATGCTATCAACTCGTTTGCAGACCATGGAATAATAATGGCGTTTTATTTCATGACCTTAGACAATCAAAGAAAAAGATACTTCTGATTAGTACAATCTTCCATTTGTTCCTGCCCTTATGGATTATACTGAACCGTGCATGAACTTTTACTGCTCTTGTTAGAATCCGTGGAACTTCTAAAAAGCTACACAGATCTTTGAATTACATAGATCGCTCATGTCCCAGAGGGGGAAAAAAAAAGGGGGGGGGGGAATTCCACAGAGGCCATAAAATGTTTCACCAACTAATCATGAAACCGGTGGTCATTATTACATGCTTTTTGCGATTTGATCTTATTCTTTTCTTCTGAATTCTTGATACGGAGGCTTTTTCAATAATTGAAGTTTCGGTTTATTATATTACAGGGGTGTCAAACTGGCAGCCGGCGGGCTGGATGCGTCATGCACAGGCCACACCCACCCCAGCTCCGCAAAGGCAAAAAAAAATCACGATGTGTCGCGATATATTATGTGACGCGATCGAGTTTGACACCCGTGCTATATTGGATCAAAGCCAACACTCTTTTGGATTTTCGCGGATTGGTTGAGCTGTCAGAAGGGCAACCAGTTAAAACAAAATGGATGGATTGCATTTAAAAAAAAAAAGCCTTACTTGGATTAATGGAATGTAGTGAGGTGATGAATTTCCAGGATGGATGGAGGGGTTCATTTCAGAGGAGTAAGAGGCAACGTAGCCTGGATATGATGTGTGAGAGAAAGAGGATGAAAACAGGCCCTTCCTAATAGCCCAGAGTGTGTATTGAAGATGCAGACAGTAGAGTTCTGAGTCTGGAAAATTTTTGTCTATAGACATGAAACAATATGGAACTCATCTTGAAAGAATTGCCATGTATCATTCTTGGTTTGGGGCCTGACAATAAAAATCAAAAGACTAAAAGGAAACTAAAAGGAAAGATAGGTATATAGGTGTATTAGACAGGTGTAGATAGATAGATAGACAGACAGACAGACAGACAGACAGACAGACAGACAGACAGACAGACAGACAGACAGACAGACAGACAGACAGACAGACAGACAGACAGACAGACAGACAGATAGATAGATAGATAGATAGATAGATAGATAGATAGATAGATAGATAGATAGATAGATAGATAGATAGATAATCTTTATTGTCATTTTTTTTTTACTGTGGGCAGACTGGCACACATTAAAAATGAAATTTTGTTGCTTGCTCTCAAAAGTGTACACATACATAATACACATTTAAACATGCTATGTACAACATATGTGTAGATCTATACCCTTACATATAAACAACATGTAAATATCAATCTCTGTCCATCTTGAATACATAGCGGAAAGAGGAAGCTTGAGAGTTCGCAAGGTTAATACTGTATGGAACAAAACTGTGACTGGATATGGATGTTCTGCTTCGGATACCATGAAGCCCCCTCCCAGAAGGTAACAAGGAAAACAGGTCGTGAAGAGGGTGTGTAGCGTCCCAAACAATCCTGCGGACCCTGTTCAAGCAACGCTTCTGTGCTATGTCCTGGATGGGAGGGAGGGAACTGCCAATGATCTTTTCAGCCATTCTCACCACTCTCTGCACCGCCTTCCTGTCTGAAGCAGGGATGCCTCCAAACCAGACTGTGATGCTGTATGACAGGATGCTCTCGATTGTCCCCCTGTAGAAAGTGGTCAGGACAGAGGAAGGAAAATGTGCTTTTCTCATGCGACACAGAAAATGCAGGCGCTGCTGTGCCCACTTCACCAGGGTCTCGCTGTTGAATGTTCTCTGTTGGAAAGTTCTCTGTCTCTGCTTTGCTGCCACTTTGTGATCCTTTCCAAGACAACATAAAAAAATTCTAAATAAATAAGTGAGACTTTAAGGCAAACGTTCAGTCTTTTCCTATGGCAAAACACAAGAGGATTTTTTTTAAAAAAGCAGATAAGTTCAACAAAGACCTCAAGAATTAAGGTTATCTGACATAAAATAAATACATGCAGTACATTCTCTTAGTAGTTTGAGTATGTAGTTGCATATGGTATATACCCCCTGTGTGAATTAATGTGTGATGATGTATCATAGTACGCAGGGTCTGTAATCATGAACATATACTTGATAAAATTTTATCAAGCTGTGGAAAAAAACTAATAAGGGCACTTGGTTCATTCTCCAATGATCTCTAACAGAATCATCCTTGAGTTATTCCATTGGAAGAGGGAAACGATTGTTATCCACCAATAAAATTCAATGATGAGAATATCAAAACAAAAGAAAGTGTGCTGATATGAAACCCTAAAATGGAAGATTGAATTTCAATTAGTCGGTCTATTGTCAAATAAGGTTTAAAAATGAACAATTGAGCGGCAGATCTAACAGCTGCACTACTTGATCTCCAGTCCTTGAAGGCTTGGCTAAAAAATAGGAGAGGAACAAAAGTCTTCTGTCTTCCATGAAAAAAGGAGACTTTGGGGTTCAGCATGCAAATGTTTTGATCCTGTAGATGCTGTGCATTCTTCAAACAGACACCTACCTTCAAAAGTGACAGCCACAATAATGTGACAAATGAGCCAAGTGTCTGCACACGTGTGACATTCTTTTGCTGAGAATTTTGGCATGATTGAATTAAAATGACCTTTTTTCTGACAAGGATAATGTAATCAAATGATCTGGATGAGGACGTGGAATGGGCTGAGGGAGGCAGGAAAGCTGGGTGAAGCTGCAGGAATGTCTAGGTCAGACATGTCAAACACAAGGCCCGGGGGCCGGATGCGGCCCGTGAAGTGGTTTCATGTGGCCCGCGAAGCCATCCTGGAAACAGTGAGGGAACGGCCCCCGCTGCCTTGGCCCTGGCCCAGGCCGGCCGGGAGCCAATGTACAATTTTGTGGTGGCCATCTATGCTGAAACGCATTCAGTCTTAGCTCCACAAGGCCGTCTGGAAACAGCGAGGAACCAGCCCCTGCCGCGTCGGCCCCGCCCCCTGGGTGCATGCTGGGGAGGCTCCTCCAGTGGACCATGCCTTGGCACTTGCCCTGGTCCCACCCCCTTCTGCCAGAGACCCTCAGATCTGTCCCACTCCTGCCCAGACCCCCTTGACACGAACGATGTAGAGCTGGCCATGCCCACCCAGTAGGCCACACTCACCCTGGCCACACCCATCCACCCCCCCCCGAGGACAACCGCAATGCTGATGCAGCCCTCAATGAAATTGAGTTTGACACCCCTGGTCTAGGTGCTCTATTCTAATTTAGCAGTCATATAAACTAGCCTCATCTTAATCATCCCATTCAGGCTGGTGCTAAAGCTCTCATTTCAACAGTGCTTGGCTGAAAGACCCCAGCAAAAAAGAGAAGGTGGGAGGCAAAAGATAACATCTCATCAACTTTCTGCATGATGAGCTTGTAGGTGAACTGTATAAACCTTTAATGAATATTGATATTAAAATTAAAGTTGCGGTGCTTACTGTTTATTTTCCTGGCTGTAAAGTTTAGCTTTGCTTTCTTAATAGATTCCCCCCTCCCACTTTTCCTTAAAAAGAGGAAGATGGATTGCAAACCTCTTCTTTTTATTGATGAGAGAATTATGCAGGAGAAGAATAATCAAATCTTTCCAACTGTCTTTTTGGGCATCAGGTGCTAGCCTGAAATGAATTGTTTCCTGCATCTTGTCATCTAGGTATGCAATGAGCATTTGGCAAAGGGGCTTATGGATTCTTAATTGCATCCATCAGGCTTTAAGAAATCACAATAGGTGGCTTTTTTTCCCCCCAAATCTGCTAGTCTCCTAGCAAAATATATTTCAGCAACAACATCATAGAAGTTATTGGGTTCGTCCTCAACCCATAAGTCTGTTATAAACCACACATGTGTTATTTTGCCCAAAGAAAACAGAAAATGGTATTTTGTAAGGTACAAATAATATAGTTGACCAAACAACTTAGATATATGACTTTCCTTGATAAATATCTTGGAGTTTTTGAATGTTCTCAGAGACTTTGGTCATCTAAAGAACTTGTGGTAGTCCTTAGGAATTGTACATAATCCCGATCCTAACCCTAACATGACTTCTGGATAGCTGTGTATGAACAAATCCTGATGTCACCTTGAATTTTAAGGTAGCAAAATTCAGGTTTTCTTTACTGAAGGATTAAGGATGCACAGAACATTTCTGTAGTCTAGCAAAAGCAGTACTCAGTGTTATAACATAGATTGCTTCCTGTGAGAAGAATAGAATTGAATATATTTCATCTCCTTTGGTCTGACCCCCACCAGTGTTTATTCCTGTCCAGCTTGATGCTTCATAACACCTTCTTCTTGAGAAGACCTGTGAAATGGGATATTCTACACCCAGCTTGCTTTGGCAATATGTGTATCCCTACATAGGAATGGCTGAGAATTTAATTCAGGTTTTTTTTTACTAATAATTTATCAACAACCCAAAAGGCTGGAAACAACATTAGAAACTGAAGCAAAACTGGAAAAAAAAAAAGATTGTCCAGCTAGTTGTAGCCTCAGCTCTTAAAATGTTTGGATTTAAATGTTGACATATTTATGGCACTGAATTAGGACTGCCTTTTATTTTCTCTCTGGCTGACAGTTTATTTCATCTTTAGCATCTATATGGCAGACAGCTTTAATAACAGATTCTGCCACTTCAGATGGCTGAGATTTTAATTTGGTTCACACCTATTCTCAGAAAAAAACACATAAAGAATGTGAAATTTAAACGTGCGTATGAATGCGGAATCAAGATTCAAATCAAGTTAGATATAATATGGTAATAGATGTAGCGATGTGGAAAAAATAATCACAGGTATAGTTTTGGCCTCTTTATTCATGAACAGTTCATATTATGGGATAACATGATAGATTAATAATAGGAAATTCTTCTGGGGAGGGTATAAATTGGACTGCTCACATCAGCTGAAACAATACTAAATGATTTCAAATCTTATGCACCACTTAAAACAGAGTTTGACTTATTTACCTTAATGACCCTGACATTATTGCTGCCTTTGAAATCACCAATTAGTTAAAGATCTTAAAAAAAATTGTTGGACATTCCCAAGACAGTAGATTGTATTTATAACAATGTGAAGAAGGATGATGGAATCTGTGATATTTATGATTTCTAGAATAATAAATTTGATAGTCTGTTCTTGATAGGGCATTCTTGAAACTGAGAAACTGCTTACTTTTTTTTTTTTTTTGCTCACATTGTGGAACGTTTTTTTTTTTTTTTATAAATAATTTTTATTACCATTTTCCTTTATACAACTCTAATACACATTCAGCAGACTGTGTCATTTTTATATACTTCGGATCAGCATTCTATACAATATATACACTCTATACATTCAATATCTAACCACACAGTACCCTTATGTATATTTCCAATTTTTGTTTCTATTATCTATCCAAGTATACCATTTTTCCCAAACCGCGTAAAATTTCGAATCGTCTTTTTCTTTTAGTTCTAGCGTGAGTTTATCCATTTTGGCACATTCAGATATCTTCTGAATGATCAATCCCTCTGGTGGTATATTGCGTTCCTTTCAATATTGCGCGAACGCAATTCTTGCCGCAGTTAATATGTGTAAAATTAAATATCTTATTTTCCTGTCAAATTTCTTTTTAAGTATTCCCAGGAGAAATGTTTCCGGGTTTAGTTTTATTTGGCATTTTGTTAACTCTGCTTACTTTTAATCTAAAAATAAAACTGTTATTCCCCTATACAGACACACTAACATTTCATACATTGGATACCCGAAATTATGTTCAGCAAGGACTGGTTAGTATTAACTTGAAAGGGTTGGAACATCAAATGTAATCAACGTTTGGATGTGTCTTTCTATTGCCAAATTTTGAGCTGAATTGCAAAAGCTTATACTGAACATCCATTTAGAATTCCTGGTTACAATTCTAAGAACTGGGAATCTTTCATGGATGGTTTTGAATGGTTTATTATTATAGTTGGCCCCACAGTCAGCCAGATGTTTTGACTGGATTTGGAAATTTTGTCCCTCTATCAAGACCTTCCCAAGTATCTGGGATAGACGGATGTTGTTGTTTGAGGATGTTACAGGTCTCGTCACAGGATGTAAGCTGTTACAAGTAAAGCTGCCCTTTACAATTGACTGATGAGGATTTGTCAATGACAAGAGTGGACAAGTAGTGCTCCAGATCTTTTGGGATTATTAGGACAAGATAGATAGATAGATAACCTTTATTGTTATTTTTATATTGTGGGCACAATGGCACACATAAAAAATGAAATTTAGTTGCCCGCTCTCAAAGTGAAACATATACATGACACACACCTAAAACATACTATGTACAACATATATATAGACCCACAAATGAATTTTGAATAATATTGGTGTGTGGGGGGGGAGAGAATACACACACACTTGTTTTTTTTCATCATTTTATACCTCATTGCTGTTTTTGACATAGTATAGATTTATATTTTTATATTTTATAAAATATAAAAAAATAAAACTGGAGTGAAATGTTCCCCTTGCTGGGATATCACAATATTGTTTTCCTTTTCCTTGTTTATTGTCTCCTTAAAATCCTTTGCCGGAACAAAGGCAATTAAGCATATGGAACATAGGAAAAAAACACTCTAGGCAATGTCTTCTACATATATCTGTCTTTTGGTTTCAACATCGCAAAACTTCTCAAAAGGTTTTTCGTTTGTATGATAAAGGTTGCTGTAACATGGCTATGGGTATCACTGAATATGTTCTTCATCTGCTTTTAAATGCCACTAATAGGCTTCAGGGGCCTGATGGCTCAGTGAGTAAAGATGCTGAGCTTGTCAGCTGCAGAGCTGACAGCCCAGGTTTGAGATCCAAGCTCTGTGCAATGGGATGAGCTGTTATTACTAGCAGTTTGAAAGCATGAAAATGTGAGTAGATAAATAGGTACCACTTCAATGGGAAGGTAACAGCATTCTGTGTGCCTTTGGCATATAGCCATGCTAGCCACATAACCATGGAAATTGTCTTCAGACAACGTTGGCTCCCTCAGTCAAGAAACGGTGAATACAAGTGACAGGAAAACCGTTACCTTTTAATAGGGCTGTGATAGTTATGTGTTTCTCTAATTATTCAGATGCTGATGGAACAGAATGAAAAAAAATATGTTTGCATGATGACTAGAAGAGGAAAAGAAAACAACCTAATACATTGGCTCATTCTTCCCCCTCCATCTCTCTAATCCGTATTCTGGCTTTTAGGTAAATAAATGACTGTTAATTAAGAGCCTTGAGAAAATGCAGTCTTCCATCTTGTTTATGGAGTTGTAGTTAGGTTCATCCAATTTTCAGTAGCTTATTACTTGAGAGGAAATCCTTCAGTAGACTTATAATCTCTTTATAAAACAATAAATATCTTTGCCCTTCAAGGCAATAAATTGGCATGCTTGGATGTTCCAATGTGGAGCATACATTACAAAAGGTGTGAAGCTCTTGTCATGTTCAAGGGTTTCTATCTGTCACATGAAATCATTCATAAAGATGATGCAGAGCATGACAGATATCTAACTCTACTTCTCAAGTGGTTACTGTAGAGTTATGGGAGTATCTGGTCTCTGTGCACAATATTTCCATTTTTAAGAGGAAATACAGTTCTATTTGAGAAGGGGAAATCAGTTTAGGGAAATCTAAAATTAGTTTGCTTATCTGCTACTGGATAACTATGAAATTACAAGCCAGGATTCCCTCCCTATTTCATTTTTATGTCTTATAGGTCCCAAATGACTCAAAATTTTAATTCTAAAAAGGTTGTGTCCTTCAAATCAGGGAGTCCCAACCTGGACAATGTTCATCTATATAGCCTTCTTTTAGCTCACACATCTGAAAGATGCCCAGATTGCAGAACACGCTGCCCCCTATGAAGCAGATGATAACCATCATTATCTCTTCAATGTCCTCAACTTACAACAGTTCATTTAGTGATCATTCAACGTTACAACGGCACTGAAAAAAAGTGACTTATGACCATTTTTCAGACTTACGACTGTTGTAACATCCCCATGGTCACATGATCAAAATTTCAGGTGCTTGACAACTGACTCATATTTATGACAGAATCCAGGGTTATGGGGTCACCTTTTGTGACCTTCTGAGAAGCAAAGTCAATGGGGAAGCCAGATTCGCTTAACAAACGTTCTACTAACTTAACAACTGCAGTGATTCCCTTAACAACTTCGGCAAGAAAGGTCGCAAAATGGGGCAAAACTCACTTAACATCTGTCTCGCTCAACGACAGAAATATTGTGGTCTTAAGTTGAGGACTGCTTGTATAGGAAATGTAGCGCACCATAAAGAGCTGCATTTAGTGTAGTGGTTGAAGAAGTTACTCGACTTACGAGTTTAGATATGAGGTTATCTTGGGCCAGTCATTCTCTCTGGCAATAATAACAAATCATTTTCACTCTTTCCCTCTTCTCCGTTTTCTCTCTGCTTCCATGAAAAGGAAAACTTCACGTGTGCTGAAAGACAGAACTTGTCCTAGCAGGAATGTTCAACTAATGTATAAACATTAGTTTATACTGCTACAAATTGCCTAGTTCTAGCTAACGGTATTCAATTTCTCATGGTTTTAAAGGGAGTTTATGAAACGTCTTCATTTACTGCTTCCTTCCTTCATCCACTTGCTGTTGTTTCTTCAAATAGCAATAGCACTTAAACCAGGGGTGTTAAACTGCCGGCGCACAGGCCGGATGTGTCATGCTGAAACCGCACCCACCCCATCTCCAGCAATGGGAAAAAAGTCATGATACATCACGACATGTCACGTGACACAGTGAGTTGGACACCCCTGACTTAGACCGATATACCACTTCACAGTGTTTTACAGTCCTCTCTAAGCAGTTTACGGAGTCAGCATGTTGTCCCCCCAACAATCTGGGTCCTCATTTTATCGACCTCGGTAGGATGGAAGGCTGAGTCAACCTTGAGCCAGTCAGGATCGAACTGCTGGCAGTCGGCAGAATTAGCCTGCAATATTGCATTCTAACCACCGTGCCATCACAGCTCTTGCCAAAACTGTTTCAGGATTTTAATTTTTTTATTCTTCTTTAAAGAATATTGATAGTTTACTTTCAATGTGCTTCTATTTTTCTTTTCAATATTCTTCTTACGTTGCTACTTCTGTTTGAATTACAAAAAAATGGGGTTTTGGTTAGGCATCAGGAGCAAAATCTTGACAGTCAGATCCATTCAAGAACAAAAAAAGAGATGGCTTTGGAAAATGGTGGAATCTCCTTTACTTTTGAATGGAGAACAGAGATTGGACGGTCATCTGTTGGGTGGACTTGAGTAGTGGATTCTTGCACTAGGCAAAACTGAACTGGATGATCACAAAGATTTCTTCCAATCTCTTACAGTCTAAAATGCCAGGATTCTAAGGCTAACTAGGTCACATTAAAAACATATTCTGCACAAGAGACATATTCACAATCTTGAAAATACTGCATAACCAGCATAGATTCTGAAGCCACCAATGTAGAATGCAGTAATAGATGCACATAAATGTTTTATTTAGACTTGATTATCCATGGCCAATTTCAGAGTTTGGCTTCTTGTTTACCGAGCATCCTCTACTATATTTTGCATGTGATGATCAGTGTGAAGTGGGCAACTTTTATACTTAAGCCTACCCAGGTATCCAATCAAATTAGATTTCCTCCCCTTCTTATAATGACTTTCATAGCAAAGTTTATGTTGTGAACAACCACCAAAGCTAATCACAAGATCAGATCTTCAGCAGTGATGCTTAATCCTGATACAGAATGTATATGTCATGATTTCCCCAAAATGGGGTAGCATCCAAAATCATGTTTATTTGTTTAGAAGCTGGTTATATTTAGTGAATGTGAGAATGGCTCTTCAAAAGGAAAAAAAAACATTTCTTCATCTTTTCTTGCATTCACGGGAGCAGAGGTTAACTCAAGGGGTTCTCTGCTCCATCAATTCAGTCTAGAAACGCTGGTTGAATAATAGCCCTGAAAAGCAAAATGGTCTCTTGAAAGTAAGACCTATTCCACTTCGGTTTATGAAGAAACAAGTTTATAGCAATACATATTTTGCTTCTTCTATTTTTTTTTGTCAAAGTAAGGTCAAGAACGATGCAGAGCAATTCAACCAGAGTTAGAGTCCAGTCCTTTATTTGCTTATACATAACAGACTAAGCCCTTATTACTCTCAAGTTAACAAATATAAGCTGGATAATTCTAGGAAGTGGCTATCCTTACTCTCTTCCTCTATCTCAGGGGTGTCAAACTCACAACGTCAGGTGACGTATCGCGACGTATCGTGACTTTTTCTCCATTGATGACAATGGGGTGAGCGCGGTTTTGGCATGATGCATCCGGCCAGTTTGACACTCCTGCTCTATCTCTTATCCAGCTCTGGGCTGGACTGCCTTTTGTCCACTCACTCCCTCTTTCTGTAATGTTCTCCCTTCTTTCTGGGAAACTGTCATTTCACTGCTTACACCGGTTCCCCTCTATGGGCATCATCTCTTACGATTTTAGAGATAAGGGTCTATTATTTCACAGTTGATAAATATCCCCAGAAGTATAAAATTTACAGTGATTCCTGACCATCTGTTCATAAATGGTGTGTGTTTTTGTCAATTTACTCTTATTGTCCATGTGGAATGATGCAAGGTTAGAGGTTTGAGCCCCAAAATATTTCTTAAACATATTTTCTTCTACTCACAAGGACAACATAGAATTCTGATATTTCTTTATAGAGTGCAACATTGCTACCAGATAATGAATTGTAAGATAAGAGCAGGGGTGGGATTCAGCCAGTTCGCACCGGTTCGGTAGAATCGGTAGCTAAATTTTGTTGAGTTCGGAGAACTGGCTGAAAGCACACTGCTTCTAGAAGTCTGTTCTAGGCCTCAGAGACTTGGAAGAGGCCTCCCAGGCCTAGAACGGCCTGCTGGAAGTGCGTGGGTGCCACTTCTGGAAGTCCATTCTAGGCCTCGGAGGCCTGGAGGAGTCCTCCCAGGCCTAGAATAGCCCACCTGAAGTGCGTGGATGCCACTTCCGGAAGTCTGTTCTAGGCCTCAGAGGCCTGGAGGAGGCCTCCCAGGTGTAGAACAGCCCTCTGGAAGTGCACGGATGCCAGTTCCAGAAGTCCGTTCTAGGCCTAGGACAAGCATGCCTGCGTCCACACAGAGAACCGGTTGTTTAGGTATTTGAATCCCACCACTGGATTAAGAGACTCATTAATCTGTGTGGATTGAAAGAGATTCAAGCATACAAAATATACCAGCATTGAGAAGTGATCACCAAAAGAAATGTTAAGGACCTATGTATGTGACCTTGGATACAATTCCAATTGACAGTCCAGAGAACTGTGTTAAATGTGCCAGGTGATGTGACTATGCCCAGTGAAACAGGTGTTTGTATCTTTTCAGCAGTAGATGTGGAATTATTGCTCTTTTTTCAAGAGACTTTGTGGTCATGCTGTCAACAACAACAACAACAAAAAAGCGCTCAAGTGAAACTTTACACAATAAGTAACTGATCGTCTAGTTATCTAACATATGCCCATATCACAAACAGGTTGCCTGGGGTCAAATTGTAACAAATGTACTGTAGATTGCGTATACAAATAAGAAATTCCTTCATGTACACAATGATCCAGGATAAAGAACAATTATTCCATCCATTCTTCCACTATATTTATTATTTGATTTGCTCCTGACTTTCATTTGTGCCTGTGGCACCTCTGACTTAAGGCAGCGCATGACACAACAGAAACAACAAAACAAAATAAAACAAAAAACCCAGTAGAGGATATCAACTATCCTCTATCTAACCATCAACTAAGGGCAGAAACCAATATTAAAACCCAAGCAACCCCAATTGTTCTTGTTTTATTGCTTTATCTTTCAGTTGCTTTATTGTCCCCCTGTTCCAGTGGTAGACACAATTAATTAATATTTAATCCATTGTGCCCAAAGGCTCTACTAAAGAGGACTGTCTTAATGGCCTTTGTGACTGTCAATAGGGATGGATGGAGTCATCACATTCTCAAATTGCAAAGGAGAGCTTTGCAGGGACTAGGCAATCAAGCAAACCATCTCTGTAGGCTGCTATCTCTGTAGGATTTTCACGCACGGATTTTCCTTTAAAAAGTCTTCCAGCTCCTAGGCTGTGCCTTGAAACTGCAACTCATATACATTGGAGACCAAGGGAAATCAGTGTAATGCAATGCTCCGGCATTCTGTTCAGATTTTCACAGCACAATTTTCCCCTCTTGGTAAGCTTGGGGAAAAAAAAATATCTCTCCACTGCTGGTTAAGCTCTTTTCTATTTTACCACTTCCACAAAATTTCCAGTGTGCTGCCTTCTTTGGAGTGTTGAAGTGTGACTGATAGCGTGATAAAAATATTCACCCAGACAGATTTGTAAGAATTATTCTGCAATAGTTCGAAATAAATCACACCGAGGATATGTATCTTAACTTTGAGTGCTTGATTACTTTTGAATGTGTAGCTGCACTTTTCAGCAACTTTTGATTTCTCGTTAATATATTCAAATTCTGGAGCTCCCCTTCATACTTCCTTTGCTTGGCATCTCTGCAATTTATTTAACGTTAGATCATAAATTTGAGCAAATTAGATTCTATTCTCATTAAATATGAACCCTATATTTCTAAATGAACTCCACATTCCTGACATCAAATGGAGCATAAACTACAAAATCAACAAGATGAGTTGTTGATGAAACTCTTTGGGCATGATGAATGTTTTAAGGATTTTATTAAAAATGAGTTAAATGGTTTTCACATAAGTTAAGATGGAAAAAAATGTGATTCTGGCAATTATTAGCAAAAGCAGTATCCCTTTTTTTAAAAAAAATAAATAACTAAGGAAGAATGAGGAGCTGTAGACTTTAGTATTTCCCCAAATTTCTACTTGGGAGCAGATGTTGTAGAAATTCAGTTGTGCCTCTTCTGTTGGTGGCAATGCCTAATAAAACAAGCAAAGAATAACTGAGCCATAGATTTAAGAAACTGAAAGTGGTGGAGAGAATAATAATATGTCATCTGGGTCTCATTTCACTTCAAGATGTCTCAAGAACTATTGGAGTTGTTCCAAAGTAGATCTGATGGAGTCCTTGACTACCACATCCTTAAAAAAGGACCAAAAATCAAATCTTCAAAGAAATGTGACTATATCAACATTCTGCTGAACTGCGTATTTTTTCCCTCAGTGCTTGGAGTCAGCTAAGTTGACTAAGCTTATTTACGATGACCTCAAAACTCTAAGATGTCACCAAATTTAACTGGGATAGAGAAGTGAGCCTGCTCTAGAATGGTATCCATGATGCTGGAAAAACAAAACAAAGTGAATATTCTTCCTATTCAGTTGGCCCAGGGGTAGGCAACCTTGGCTCTTTTATGACTCGTGGATTTCAACTCCCAGAATTCCCGAGCCAGCATGGCTCAGCATGGAAACCTCTCCTTTTCCCCTCAGCATGGCTGGCTCAGGAATTCTGGGAGTTGAACTCCACGAGTCATAAAAGAGCCAAGGTTGCATACCTCTGATGTTGGCCCATAGAGAAAAAAAGAGAGCTTCCACCATCGCACTTATAACGATAAGTGTTCACTTCAGCTGCCCAGTTTTACTGTTCTGTTTTTACTCCAGTTTGTTGTACCGTACTGAATCTCCGGTAAAATATTTTGCTGTTTTTAATGAAATAATGTAAATAAGAAGATCAACAAAAAATGATAAAATAAGCGCCGACAGCACTGAACAGGTTTTTACATGCCTTGTGAGATAGATGGTAAAGCCGTCTCCAAGTGGTCTATAAGAGGACCCACTAATTAGGAAGGGACTCTTTCTTTTCTTCTCTAAGCGTAGGTATCTCTCTGTAGGAGAGTGATAATTGGGGTTGAATCTGAGGGTTTTCTTTAAAACGATCCAACTATTTTTCAGACTTACATCACAGTTTTCATGGGTTGCCTACCTCGAAATGGAATGGCTTTATAGATAAGAGATTATACGGTACGTAGAAAGAAGAGGCCAGTTGTGTTTTCAGAGATGGTTATAAGTTACTCAGGCTTTTCATACTTGTATTGTTGCATTGTAATTGTAATCTTTAATTAAAAAATACATTAAAAGGGGAAAATAAAGCAGTTAGAAAGCAAGTCACATGTGGTTGCTCCACTTTATCACAAATTACAAGTAAGCTTTGGAGTTTTAAGCCTACGACTTCTTATTCTATATTTTATTGATGCTAGTTGTTCATTCTTTATTTGAAATGGAGAGTTGATGGATTAAGGAATATTCCATTGATAAACTATTGGTGGTATCCAATTCTACTCAACAATGTCTGCAGTGGGAACTCCATCCATATCTAGTATTGTTTTGAAGGTCAGCCACACCTGGAAAATAGTGCTAACCAAAACTATAAGAATAATGTACTAATTCGAGTAGTCGTTATTGCCCTAACTTAGCATTTTAAATACACCATTTAGCTCTGAAATATGTTTTCCATCCAACACTGAATAGGAATACCCTAGGCTGAATGTTCAGATTATTTTTAGTAGAAAAAAAGGAGCAATGCCTGGGGATTTTTACACTTTGCACATTTGCAGGTCAGAGTTTGAAAATAGCATTCTGGTTGATAAAAAAAAAGCAGGATGAGTTAAAAAGAAATGCTAGTGATGGAGACTAAGGATGAAAAAAGGAGATTCAGCTAACAAAGAAAATTAAATAGATTGAGAATTACATTTTGGAACAACGTGAGGGGTAATAAATCTCTGAGTTGCAAGATGCAATGGAAGAAAAAATAAACACACTGAAGTGAAAGATATTCCACAATGTATTTATAGGAAATATAAAATTTAGGCTAAGTGGAAATTGAGTATCTCTAATCAGTCCAATTGCTTAACAATGTTTCCCCTCTTTTTAAAATGTTGATGAATTTTTCGTCCCTTACAAACAGCTTGGTGGTGGCCATCTTCAATTGCTTTCCATTAGCAGCATTATCTCTCTTTATCAATTCATTCATAGTTTACATGAATAAATCCTTCTACTCGAGTTCTAACAAACTTTACGCCGAATAAAAATAGGTGCAATCAAGCTGAATAACAACAAAGCATGGGAAAGCAGCACAGAAGCAGATAAAACAAAATAAAGCTGAAAGAGATTAAAATGCAGGAGGGAATCTTCACTTGATATTGAAATACCCAGCACCAGCTGGCCGTCTTGCAAAAGGTTTTTCTATAGCTGGGCTGCTACAATTGAAAAGGCCATTTTGAAGTGAACACAATATGGTTAGACCACCCAGTCCAGATTTGCAATTCTGCAACGGTCGTTTGAAAGAAGTAGAAGTCCTTGATCCATCTTTAGAGACAGTTACACCCATAAGCATATTGGTCTTAGCTTTCCATCCTTATAGCCCATTGAAATCAATGGGTGATAAGGGTTTATGATTTGTTGATTTGAAACATCTCAGCAAAACAAAAACACGTTTGGAATTGTTTACTGCAGTCAGTAACGAACAATGAGTATATAAAGGTTGATTACATTATCCTTGTCAGTCATGTTCAACTCTAGGGCATTTCCATGTCTTTAAACAAACAAACAAACAAACAAACAAATAAACAAACAAATAAATAAACAAATAAATAAATAAATAAATCCTTCCATTCCCCACCATCCAGCCAGAGCTGAAGAAGCTTCTTGGATGAGAAGCGAAACTTCTTCAAAGAAAAATAAGAAAGTCCAGTTGCCTCATGAAAAAGCACCTTTGGGACAGCTGTCCAATGGAAACTAAAGTGAATAGGATGACAGATATAAACACTGGAAAAGTAAAATAATGTCTCAAAGCTGTTTTTCTTTTTTTTTTGTCCAAAAGGCAACTGGACTATGTTTTTTTTCTTGAGGAAGATTTTTTTTTCCCTTGAAGAAGACTTTTTGCTTCTCATTCAAGAAGCTTCATCAGTTCTGACAGGAACACTGGAGGTTTTAAAGAAGAGACTGGACAGCCATTTGTCTGAAGTGGTATAGGATTTTCTGCCTGAGCAGGGTGTTGGACTAGAACAGAGCTTTTCAACCGGTGGTACGCATACCACTTGTGGTACATTAACGAGTGGCAGGTGGTACGCCACCTGCCAAGTGTAGTGGGGGAGGGAAAGAGCCAGCGCAGGCAAGGACTTACTGTGAGAGAGTCCTGTAGCATTCCTTTACTTATGAATGGAGCCATTTGTACTTACTACATTTTTTTTCTTCCTTAAGTACCGGCTGCTGGCTCCTTAACTTTCCTTTCTAGCCAGTAGCTAATTCTTAAAGGGGAATGCGCCCTTTTAAACTAGTTCCCTCCATGGCTTCTCTTTTCTGTCTCTGGAGGCTTTTCCTTGTTTGATGAATATATGAAAGAGGGAAAATATGGGGGGGGGTTCAAATTCTTCCTTCAGAAGGAGGTGGGCATGAGAAAGAAGGAGGCAGGGAAGGAGGGAGGGAGGGAAGTCCCGCCTTAGCACTTGGCCACCAGCAGCCCTGCCATTGACTTTGCTTGTCAAGGTTGCAAAAGGGGATCACATGACCCTGGGACACTGTGACCATCATAAATATGAATCAGTTGCCAAGCATCCAAATATAAATCACATGACCCTGGGCATGCTGCAATGGTCATAAGTGTGAAAAATGGTCATAAGTCATTTCAGTGCAATTGCAACTTTGAACAGGTTTTTTTTTTGGTCATCAAGTTTTTGACACCTTGCTAGGTGGTACTCGAATATTGCCATATCCTAAAAGTGGTACAATCGGTGAAAAGGTTGAAAAGCCCTGGACTAGAAGACCTCCAAGGTCCTTTCCAACTCTGTTATTCTGTTAAATATAGTTTCTTGGATGAGAAGCAAAAAAAAAACCCATTTCTTCCTCAAGGAAAAAACAAACAAACATAGTCCATAGTGCCTTTTGAAAATTAAAAAGCACCTTTGAGACCAAACCATGACCTGGATGACTGAGAATCTCCATAGACACAAAATGATGTTGTATTGATCATTCTAATGGAGGATAAAGCAAAACCCAGATGAGCTACATAGTTTGAAAACTACTGAAAATCAGGCTACTTTTATTCGTACTCTCTGGCTCTACCCAGGAAGCTTAGAAAGAATATCAAACTACTACTATACTACTAGTAGTATACTACTACTGTTTCTGCTGCTGCTACTACTACTACTGTGATGTCAGAAAATGTTACTAAAGTTATATAGTCAGAAAATGTTACTAAAGTTGCGCCTGAGGAATCTCAATCAACAATCAGACCTGACCTAGGGTCAGAATTAAGAATATCTTATAGATCTAATGAAGGAGTCTCACTTGGCAGAATGCAGTGCACAACTAGAGCAAGGAATGAGTAGTCACTATTTCCTTTGTGCAAGCAAAATGAGTGCAGAGATGCAATGAGGCTTCTCACTTTTTCCCAAACTTTGAAATTTATCCACTAATTCCTATAGGAACTTTTCAGATGATATATTGAGCTGAATGTATTTAAAATTGGATCCATGAAAATTTATCTGAGATTTCCCATAAATAGCTGTAATAAATGTGTCCATGTACCTCTTAATTAAAAATCTAAAATATATATATATACTTTGCTGTAAATCACATCAGAATCTATAAATTAAGACACTTCTATTATACCATCTACATACACTCTTATTCTGCCTACCTACATATAATCTCAGGAAGACAAATCCAGGAGTTTGTTATACTTTGATGCTGATTTTTGTTTGAAGGTCAACAGAGATATCACAGTGTGAAGTTCAGGGGTTTTAAAAGAAGCAGCAGGGAAGGTGATTGTAAGGCGGAAGTTATTAACTGTAGGCTCCTTGACCCCATCTTTATAGCTGACCTCTACAGCTATAGGAATCCTCTAGTGTTCTTTCTCTTATTATGTAGAAGAAAAACCCTTGAATTTATCTACCTCCATAGTTTATTTTTCTCATTTGCCTAGTATCAAGGTCCTTAGATCTGTTGACTCTATTTGGCATGAACTATTTTAATCCATGAAAAACATAAGTGCAGAGCTACATCCATTAGTTCTCTTGTAGGATTGAAGAATTGACAAGCCTCTATTTTCTGTTGTTTTAGGTGTATAAATCCCAGGCAAAGAATTTGATGGCACTTTGTGGTAACAGGAAATCCTGATTACACAGAGACCCCATTCATGTCTCTTTACATTTAGATCAACATACTTTAATATTATCTAGGGCAGGGGTAGGGAACCTTGGCTCTTTTATGACTGGTGGACTTCAACTCCCAGAATTCCCGAGCCAGCATGGCTCAGCATGGAAACCTCTCCTTTTCCCCTCAGCATGGCTGGCTCAGGAATTCTGGAAGTTGAAGTCCACGAGTCATAAAAGAGCCAAGGTTGCCTACCCCTGATCTAGGGCTTCCTGATGTAAACTGAATTTCCAGGAAATCCCCAAAGAAAAGGCTTCCCCCCCACCACCAATTTTCAATACAGTTCATTCATCAATCCAGTGTGATCACAATGTTGTTCCTATACAGTAAAACATGCAAACACAACACTATATGATGGAATTAACTGAAAATCATATAGTAGATTTAGCTGAAAGCATATTAGAGAAAGGAGCCCCTATCGATGTGTAATGCACACATTAATGGGTATTTCCTACTTTTGTTTAAGTGTTTACTAAAAGAAAGCACTCTTTGTTGTTAAAATCGCAAGTCCAGAAATAATTAAACTATAGATTGAAATCATCTTTCGGAACATATGTCATTTTTTTTAGTGGGCAATGAGGTAATGGAGTTTTAAGTAGGGTTGTTTTCAGAGCAAAAATCACTTTGTTATGAGGTATAAAAGTAACACCAGTAATGCTATTATTATTATTATTATTATTATTATTATTATTATTATTATTATTATTATTATTATTATTATTATTATTATTATTATTATTATTATTATTATTATTATTATTATTATTATTATTATTATTATTATTATTATTATTATTACTATTATTACTATTACTACTATTACTACTATTACTACTATTACTATTACTACCAGCAATGGGGTGGGCGTGGTTTTGGCATGACACATCCGGCCCGCAGGCCAGAAGTTTGACATGCCTGTTTTAGAGAATTGCAGATGTCAGGTCCTCTCTGACCACACATCTCTTGCTAAGGTAAGATGGGCAGAGATTATTGAGAAAAAGCAATCCTGAACTGCATGTGGCTTTATGGGTAACAACCTCGCCTTATACTCAGAAAGTGTCAACCTCACAAAGTGGAACTGAACAAGAAACAACACTGTGGAACTTGTTCTGCTTTAACTGCCCCCTTTCTTAGACTCATATGGACTGGAGGTTGTCTGTCTGTATGAGATATTTGGATTTAAGCCATGTTTTGCCTCTTGCTGCTTTGGAAATGGATCTCTCTCTATCAAGGCCATCCTTTGCTGCCTATAGAAATCAACAGGTAACCAATGTACCTCCCTCCATAGAAGTGTATCATTGTCATGAATGCTGCTGCATTCTGGATCGGATTATCTTCCAGGGAAGCCCCATAAGAGATATATTAAGAGCAAGAAGCTAAGTATAGATAGTCCTTGCTTAGTGATGCTTCACTTAGTGATCATTCAAAGTTATGATAGTGATTCAGAAATAACTTACAGTTAATGGCTGCATTTATGACCTTTGCAGTATTCCTCAGTCATATGATCACCATTATAGTCATTTGTTACAGCTATATTAATTATAAGCGGGTGCAATGGTTCACATGGTTAAGGATGCTGAACTTGTCACCTGGAAAGCTGACAGCCCAGGTTCAAGACCCAAGTGCTGCATGACGGGGTGAACGTCCGTTCCTTGCTCCAGCTACTCTCCACCTTGCTGTTTGAAAGCATGCAAATACAAGTAGATAAATAGGTACCACTTTGGTGGGAAGATAACAGCATTCTGTGCACCTCAGAGTATAGTCTGTCAACCTCCAGCTTGAGTATCCAAATAAAGTCCAGGATTTCTTTCGTATCTGAAAATCTTACTGGTTTATTGAATACATGACATGGCATAGGCCAGTGGCTCCCCACCCTTTCTATACCCCGCACCCCTAGAACGCTTCTGATATATTCTCGCACCCCTTACAAAAGTTCGAAATAACGGCAACGAATTATGCACATACACTATAATTTTGAAAACCCAAGTTTTCAAAAACTGGAATATCATCTCGCAACCCCCATTGGGAACCCCTGGTGTAGGCGAAGGAAAACTAATTCTAAAACTCCAAGATGTCTAACCAAAACATATAACAATGACATCCCCAGCCAGCCCTCCCAGATGACCACGTAGTTCTTGTAAACGCCTTCTTGTTGTTGTTTTGAGAACCTTCTGTTATCTTCTTTTCCACAGGTAGAATGTCCTCAAAGTTTTTCCATACATCTGTGCTTCAACAAACATCTGCAGAACTGGAGAGGTTTCATTTCTGTAACTAAGCCACCCGAAGCTTCAGCTCCCCCCCCTTACTCTAATGACAAGATGAAAACAATAAGGCATGTAGCTACCATGTTTTCACTCTTGACACTTTGACCACATGACCACGGAAGTGTCTTTGGACAATGCTGGTTTCCTCGGCTAAGAAACAGAGATGAGCACACCCCCCCCCCCCTAGAGTGGGACATGAGTGGGCAGGGAAACCTTTACCTTTATGTTTACTTACTGTAATTATATTGTTCACTAACAAACAAGAAGTAGTGTATTTCAGGACTGCTTATATATATATATATATATATATATATATATATATATATAAATCCCTGTTGCTGCTCAACACTACATTTTTCTCTTATTCCGATTTGCTGCTTCTCCCAAATCGGCTGATGAGTTTTATCATGGCTGTAATTTTAAGGAACACTGCACATCGAAACGAGAAAGTTACTAAAATGCATTATGCCAAGTCTTGTTTCTGCTGAATAAACTTTAGAGGAATCAGGCTGCTCCTCGTGAAATTCTCTCTTTGGTATTTTCTCGCCCGAGCGTGCTCGTCTCCGCTTACTCAAAGTGAAAGAGATGAATATGGAAAACATGTTCATTTTAACATTTGAGTTGTCAGCCTGCCTCTTGCAGTCCATTTTCAGAGTCTAATGATAACATTTGTTAAATGAAATAGCCCTTTCTGTTAATCTGCGCTTTCTGATTGGATTAATAATAATGGAGACTCTCTGTGGTGATTGAGAATAAAATGTTAAATGTCTGGCTATTCAAGCAGCTGATATGGTAGGCATTCAACAGCACTGAATTACCACTTTGTGTGAGGACAGGAAACACAGGAAGAACAATCTATGCTGTAGATTAGTGACAAAAGAAGAACTTGGTTACCAGCAGTAGCTGTCGCCGTGCTTTGTGTTCACAAAGAATTCCTATTGTGTGTCCAGTGCCGCGGCTGGTCACGGCCCAACAAAACCCACTACTACGTAGGTCTGCTCCACTCCCACTTTCAGGAGATTTCAGGAACTGAACCTATGATCTTCTGAATGTAAATTATTTGTCCCTCTGCAGGACTGCAGCACCTTCTGGATCCTTCCATTGTCAGAAATCCATGTATTAATAATAACTGGAACTCACAGTTTCTAACAGATGTGCCCAAGTAAAGATCTTTATAATTTGTCTGAAAAGGAAATGGTGGTAACTTCAACTCATATATGCATACACAAGCATGTGCACACACACACACACACACACACACACACAGACACACAGACACACAGACACATAAACACACACAGAGAGAGATCAAAGGCTGCAGTTTTTAGAATTCTCACTGTCAGAAAAAATAGCTCTTCCAACTTGTAAAAATAATTAGTTCCAAACAGTTTGATTTCCCCTTTCCCCCTATTACAATCAAATTCATATACAGGAAAACTTTGGAAATGGAGAGCATTCCCCTTGATACTCAGAGTTTAATCAGGAGTTACACGCAAGGGCGTGTATTGAATTGACGATGCCATTTCATTTTGTTAACGTAGGTTTTTTTAACGCAATTTAGGACGAGATGGAGAAATTGACAGCAGAAAGTGCCAGGGGTTTTACCCCCTTTCCCACCTCCTGATTCCATGCTTCAAATTACCATCGCAAACCTACGTTTCCATCAAATGCACAAGTGAAGCTTTACGTGGTGAGAAAGAGGTTGCAGGGGCCAGAAAAATAGTGATTAGGGAGAGAAAATGGGGGAAAGACAAAGATTTAAATACATTGCCCTGTTCTCAATTGTGAAAACTTTCCAATTTAAACTTGACCCTTTTACATTATTATTTTGGAGAATTTATATTGACGCCCATCTTAAATAACTCTTAGTAGCTAACAATAATACACAGAAGAAAATGTCCTCCTCCTTCTCCTCTTTCTGCTCCTTCTCCCTCTCCTCCTCCTCTTTTCTCTCTTCCTCCCTCTCCTCCTCCTCCTCATCTGAAGGAAATGTAAGGCTATACATCACGGAGTGGAGTACAACTCATTGTACTAACTAGGATTTGAATCCAGAACTATAATGTAAGAATCAATTATTAATTTGAACCATGGTCAGCCAGGCAGTGTAACAGCCAGAATCAGGAGAAAGATAGAAGAAGGTTCATATATTTTGCCAAAATATAGTTGTCAGTTATTCCTTGGAAACCGATTTTTTTTAAAAAATAAATCTTCGCAGCATAATTTTTAGATATCCAGCACGATCCCATAAAATGGCTGAGGTCGTCCTGTCCTTACCTCTTTCCTCTTCGGCTTAGTTGGTAATAAACTCTCCCCCCAAACCTCAGTGTTTTGAATATTTAAATCTAATACTGACTACTATTTCTGCAAAGTAGTAATAATCTTTATAGTTTGTTTTGACTTAGACCTTATCCATAATTAATTTTCATTTTTATGGGATGAGGATATCACATTATTTTCCAGTGAGGAGCTACACTGAATATCTGAATATTTGGTGAATCTTTAAAAAGATCTTCCTCCTCTTCCTCCTCCTCCCCCCTCCTCCTCCTCCTCCTCCCCCTCCTCCTCCCTTCCTCTCCCCCCTCCTTCTCCTCCTCCTCCTCCCCCCTCCTCCTTCTCCTCCTCCTCCTCCCCTCCTCCTCCTCCTTCTTCTCCTCCTCCTGCTCCTCCCCCCTCCCCCTCCTTCTTCTCCTCCTCCTCCCCCTCCTCCTTCTCCTCCTCCTCCTCCTCCTTCTCCCTGCTCCTTCTTCTCCTTCTCCTCCTCCCCCTCCTCCTCCTCCTTCTTCTCCTCCTCCTCCCCCTCCTCCTCCTCCTGCTCCCCCATCCTCCTCCCTCCCTCCTCCTCCTCCTCCTCCTCCTCCTCCTCCTCCTCCTCCCCCTCCTCCTCCTCCCCTCCTTCTCCCCCTCCTCCCCCTTCTCCTCCTCCTCCCTATTTTCCAGAAAGCAAGAATTCCTCTTTAAATGGTATGGTACTGCAGTCTCGGGAAGATGACATCTCAGCAAAAATGAGAACAAATGACAGTGCTGTCACCAACGAGACAATATATTATTTCAAAATATGTGAAATGATCCATGCTAGATCCTGTGACAGTTAAGTCTTGAAAATGAAACAGCCTCCTCCCCTCCCCTCCCCCCCCCGAGTAGTTAACTCATTCCAGGATATGGCAAAGGGAAAACTCTTTATGAATTGCCAATGAAAAGACAAGGAGATAAGTCGTAACAACGAGAAGAAGACCCCGTACGCTGGGTGGAGAGAGTTCAGTTCACGTTCAAAAAATCCTGGCGCTAAAACTTTTGAAATTAGACTGAAGTGAAGATGAGATCACCCGGGTCTTGGAATTTACCCCTCTGTTTTATAAAGTTTCGAAAGGTCCACATTAATTAGCACTGTAACCCATGCAAAACAGCTTTTGGAAAGCTGTTAAGCTTGACCTTTAAATCTCTAAACCCATTGGAAGTCTAACTATCTGGTTCAATTTTTTTTCCCCAAAAGAACTTTCTTATATGGCTTATGCAGAGAGTAGGGAAGATGACCAGAAGACAGATATGCAGGCTCCATTATCTATGCAAAAGGGGCTAAAACATTTTTTTTTAAGTCCAGAACATCCTGATAATCTTCAGAAGGAACTCAGGCAGATGTGTCCCTGATTCACTGGAATACAAAAAAAAAGAGGACTCCCGGAATAATGAATTTTACTCTTGAATATAATTCTTCTGTTATTACAGACAATCTCAATTAGCTTTCCTGGGGAATTGATTTTCTGGTCTGGTCTACTTGGTGAGGCCCAGAGACTATTACCACGTCCATTAAAGAGACCGGAAGATAATAAGATGCGAAATTAAGGAGAAACTTCCCAACAGTGAGAACAATTAATCAGTTTGCCTTCAGAAGTTGTGGATGCTTCATCACTGGAGGTTTTTAAGAAAAGACTGGACAGCCACCTGTCTGAAATGGTATAGGGTCTCCTGCTTCAACAAGGGGTTGGACTAGAAGACCTCCAAGGTCCCTTTCCAGCTCTATTCTGATTGAAAATATGGGATTCTCACTTGGATTCCCCATGTTTACTGGTGTTTCTAATTCCATCAGACCAGGATATCTTCTTTTTGTGCATTTAAGGAAAAAGAAAACACCTTTAAGGCAATAAAGTCTGTATTTCTTTTTATTGAATATGGGTCATCACTTTCCCCTGTCTTCACAAGAAAGTCTTATGGCTCTCTATCGTCTATCTTCAGCATTCTTATTCGAAGGGTTCAATTAATGTAAAATGTGCTGGTTCTACACTATGTTTGATATCGTCAGACCCCATCATTACGAAGGTCTCCTGTTCTTTTAACATCAAGTTCCTTTGGGAACTTAAACATCACCTATCTTCATTTTGCAAATCCAGCTACTTCCATGTCTCCCTTCACAGCTATAAGATCTACAAGTGTGTCCTTTGATATAGGTGCCCTTTTGTTCTACATCCCTATATGAATATTGCCATCAACAGCAGCATTATACAATATATAACGAGAAGGAAACATGTCCTTTAAAATTAGCAATGACTCTCCCCAGGCTAAAAATGAAGAAGTCGGTTTCAAACCTTGATGGCAAGTGAAGGGAGAATAAATGCTCTCTGCTCTTAAGGCATTATCAGCCGTGCAATAGCCACCCAGCACAGTAATAAGAATTGCAGGTAATGGGTGATTTCCCTTTAAGTAATTTCCTGTTTGCCTCCAAATGAATCTTGCAGAAATTGTCTAAGACTGCAATCAAGTATTATGTTACATGCACAGCAGGAGAGAAAGATAATCATAAACTTTCATACAAGTTAATAGGGGATGATTCCTTCTGATATTCAAGTTGCACTGAAATAAAGATATTTTGGTGAGTTATACAGGAATGCGTAGGAGAACACTGAGGTGTACGCACATGCTAATATTTAGCTTACAAATGAGAACAATATTTAGAAGCATAAAATTAAAATAGTGCCCAAACGACTTTCTTCTCCTTAAATTTACTCTGACCTTATATTTCTACAACAGTATCTGTCTTAAAATAGTTGGAATATAGCCTACGTTTTTCATAATAAAATGCACACTCTTCTGTCCCAGTCAGAAAGACCTTTTATGGAAATTTCAATCTGAATAGAGCTGGAAGGGACCTTGGGGGGTCTTCTAGTCAAACCCCCTGCTCAAGCAGGAGACCCTATACCATTTCAGACAGATGGCTGTCTAGTCTTTTCTTAAAAACCTCCAGTGATAAAGCACCTACAACTTCTGAAGGCAACTTCTGTTCCACTAGTTAATTGTCCTCACTGTTAGGAAGTTTCTCCTTAATTCCAGGTTGCTTCTCTCCTTGAGTAGTTTCCATCCATTGTTTCTTGTGTTACCTTCTGGTGTTTGGAAAATAAGTTGACCCCCCTCTTCTTTTTGGCAGCCCCTCAAATACTGGAATATTGCTATCTAAATGGAGTTTTCTTCAAACTCAGTGCTTGTTAGGTATATCAGATAGTATGAGTTATTTGGCAGTCAGAAGGTTATCTCTGAAAAGTTCTTTTTTTTACAAATTTTGGAGGAAAGCTAATGTTGCAATAGCAATAGCACTTAGACTTATATACCACTTCATAGTGCTCTACAGCCCTCTCTAAGCAGTTTACAGAGTCAGCATATTGTCTCCCAACAACCTGGCTCCTCATTTTACTGACCTTGGAAGGATGGAAGGCTGAGTCAATCTTGAGTCGGTCAGGATCGAACTCCTGGCAGTGGGCAGAGTCAGCCTGCAATACTACATT
This sequence comes from Azemiops feae, assembly GCA_023970755.1. Lineage (NCBI taxonomy): Eukaryota > Metazoa > Chordata > Lepidosauria > Squamata > Viperidae > Azemiops > Azemiops feae. The sequence continues at coordinate 318,844 of JALGBA010001199.1, forward strand.
CTAACCACTGCACCACCACAGCAGTAATGTGCTTCCTGCAATTCTGTAAGGGTTGTCTAGAATAGATTGCCTCTGAAATACCTTCTAGGTCTATAATCCCATAAATAGCTTATGATCTCCTAAACTAAAACTTGCTTCCTCCTGTCATAATTTGAATGATATTCCTCAAAGTTTTCTGAGGTTCGGATTCATTACTCTGAAGAAAGTCTTAGGGACATGTTAAGTACAATTCCTCTCTGCACTTCTTAGTAAGCCACAGAGAATAAATCAACTGGAAATTTTTATACCAGAACCTTTTGTACTGGTATGAAGGTATATAGTCTTCATACCAGTAAAGTCCACAGAGGAAAAGTTTGAGAAAGAGATGTACATTTCTTAGACACAACCTTCTATGATTTATCTTCAATTTCCTAGAACAGTGGTGGAGAACCTATGGCACGCGTGCCGGAGGCGGCACTCAGAGCCCTCTCTGTGGGCACACACACTGTCGCCCCAGCCCCGCCTCCCCCTGTGCCCCCCTTCTCACCAGCAGCCCCCCTGGAGGAGAGACACCCCTGAGCGTGGTCCGCATGGAGCAACTCAGCCAAGGACATGGCAGCCGGGCAGCAGGGACAAGACTCCGCCCTTGTGTCCCATCGCTCACAGATGAAGCTGCGGGGCACGGGTGGAGGGTGTGGCTTCCACGGCACTGCTGGGCTGCTTGGGCAATCTACTGCAGTGGGCCATGGAGGTGGTGGGTGGCCTTGTGGGGGAGCAGGGGTGGAGCAGGCGGGGCACAGAGCGGGGTAGGTGAGGAGGCAGGGGCGGTTTTGGGGCACTCAGTCTCTAAAAGGTTCGCCATCACTGTCCTAGAAGAGATCTAGTTAAGTGGTAGAATATGAATGGGCATGTTTACCTTTCATTTATGAACTCTTTCACTTCTTTATTTCTCCAAGCATTCTTACCATAAGTGCACATTTTGAGGGGCTTTCCATTACATAAATCATTGAATGCTGTTCAAAACTGTTTCCACATTCTCTTCCATTATGCCCACTTTTCATTCACTCTGTTGGAACTTTGATGATCATGATGATCATGATGATAATGGTGATGATGATACAGAGGAAAAGCTATCCCATCTTATAATCTGCTGGTCCAATGTCATGGTTCTGACTGATGAACCCAACCAAGCAAACATCTTCTTCAAGACATTCCAATCTCTAAATGTAAAACTTTATTGAGTGCACCAATTCAGCACATCATGAAAGCAAAACCAGCTGTGGGGTCTGGCCATAGTAAAAGCATAGAATTCTTCCTCCTCCCTCTTGGTCAAGTCACATTACCCAATCAAACAGGAAAATATTGTGATGATAAAGTATCTTCAAGTCTACCCAGATGCTCGGTAGAATGTCTTTGAATCTCATGGTTTGGTCTCGCAGTTCATATTCCAATCCCTTCCCTCCCTCCAGGTTTGTTGGCAAATTGAGAAGCAATATTTTCCACACCTGCAAGACTGTGCTTCAGAACTTTACATCCTATTTGTGTATAAGACAATCTGTGGAGTTTTACATTAAGAATATTTTTTCTAATCAACGGAGGCCCAATTAATCTTAGAATTAATCAGATATTAATTGTAAAACTTAATAAAAACAGCCAGAGAACATCTCCCTTCTCCCCGACAATCTAATATTTTTTTTTTTATAAAACAAACCAGTATTCTCAATAGCTGTAATGAATTATCTTGCCATTGGCTATGCAATTAATATCAGCTGAACCCCAATGGATTATCATTTCCCCACTTTTGGGGGGTAATAATTGTATTGAAGTTTTTAATAAAATATAAATTAACACAAACTTTTTTTTTACTTCTGTTCAATCATGTCCAGTTCTTGGAAACTGACTGGACAAGTCCCTGCAGTTTTCTGGACAATGTTTTTCAGAAGCAGTTTGCCATTGCCTCTTTCCTAGGGCTCAAAGAAAGTGACTGGCCTTAAGTTACCTAGCTGGCTTCATGTCCAAGATGGGATCAAAACTCATGGTCTCTCAGTTTCTAGTCTGATGCCTTAACTGTTACACCAGATTGGCTCTGTAGTACAAACTAAATAATAAAAAAAGAATAAAAAAAGAAAAAAGAAAAGAAAAGTTCAGCAGGTGTAGAAAAATGGGGAAAAAAGAAAACAGTAGGAGAAAATAGCCACAAAGATAATAATAAAGAAGTTGCTTTCAGCTTTCATTATACTAAGCATAAACTAACTTTGCAGTCTCTTTTAAAGTTACAATTTTTAAAAAACAAATTCTCCCTATAGCCTAACGTTTCCAAAATTATCATCTTTTCAATCCTTGTTCAGCTAAAGGTCTATAAGGATGTCCATAACTATCCAACAAATAGTTTATCCCTGGTCTAACAGTCTAACTTTAGGTGCCTCCTTTGTGTTCTGCACAACCTTGCTTTAAAACATTCCTATGGCTTCATGCGATTTGATCTTTAATCACTCTGAAATATTCATTTTGGTCAGCGACTATAATAAATTACAGAATACAGAAATTTAGATTTGAATTAGTAATTTTGGTATTCTATGGGCACATTATGTCAAAATAGGGAACTGGAAACTAGTGATTTTTCTTGTTTATGTACTAAGGCAGTGATGGCGAACCTTTAAGAGACTGAGTGCCCAAACTGCAACCCAAAACCCACTTATGCATCGTCGAGTGCCGGGTGGGTGTGGCCCATTGGGTGGGCGTGGCTGCGGTGGTAACAGCAGACTGGGTGGGACAAAAAAGTTCAATCAATCAATTCCAACTTTGCAAGATCTTTTTTTTCCCTGCGAGAAGTTGAAATTGACTGAACCTTTTTTTTTTTTGCACATGCCGGCGAAGGCCTAAAGCGAAAAGGTTTTATAAAACCCAGCTGAAGGCCTAGGACTGGGGCGACGACGCGCGTGCCCACAGAGAGGGCTCTGAGTGCCGCCTCTGGCACCCGTGCCATAGGTTCGCCACCACTGTACTAAGGAATGTTGATGTAGACTATCGTAATCTCTTTTTGTAATGCTTGTAATGTTTAAAATCTTTTCTTACATACATTTTTAAATTGTTATTGCTATAAACTGCCCAAGGTTGTGATACATAAAAGGGACAACCATATACATTTCTTAAATAAATAATAATACATTCATGCCTGTGGAATGAAGTCTGGCAAAATCTTTTTAAAAATGCATCTATGGCCATTCCCGGTCAATAATAACTGCTGAATTGTATATGTAGAATCCCTACCTGAGTATTTTTATATATAGTGCATTACTGTATACCAAACAAGGTTTCACAGAGTCTCCTCTATAGATAGAATAAGTCTCTTCCATTCAAGCCTTCAACAACTTCCCACTTCTAAATATATTAAAAGTCAAGCTGTGTCAGACTGCCTCTGATCTATTGTAGCATTAAGACATTTATACGGTGGAAGCCTGACTGCTTTTCTCATACTTGAATAGAATAGAATAGAGCTGGAAGGGACCTTGAAGGTCTTCTAGTCCAGCCCCCTGTTCAAGCAGGAGAACCTATACCATCTCAGACAAGTGACTATCTAGCCTCTTCTTAAAAATCTCCAGTGATGGAGCACCCACGATTTCTGGAGGCAAGCTGCTCCACTGGTTGATTGTCCTCACTGTCAGTAAGTTTCTCCTGAATTCCAGGTTGCTTCTCTCTTTGATCAGTTTCCAACCATTGCTTCTTGTCCTTCCCTCTGGTGCTCTGGTGAACAACCTGACCCCCTCTTCCTTGTAGCAGCCCCTCAGATACTGGAACACTGCTATCATATCTCCCCTATTTCCTTCTCTTCTTCTAAAAAGCATTGCTTTAAAATTACATTAGAATAGGAAGCAGCACAATAAACTTAAGAAAAAAGAATAGAGTTGGGTTAATGCATTCAAATCAATTTAAAGGCCGGGAAGAAAAAAAAAAACCCAGCTTTACAGCCTAAATATAAGTCTGCAAGAGAATTGTGACCAAAGAAAGCAATCTTCATTTTTTTTTTTTCATTTTTTTTGCAGAGAGCTGTATATAAAGATCTCTAAAACAGGCCTTAAACAGTGAGGAAGTTCATTTATGAGGAGTGATTATTGAGAAACATCCTTGACCATATAGAGAATGAGCAGCGGAATTCTGCCAAGAAACAAATTAGCATTTAAACTGTTGGTTTAAATATGGCATAACTGGTACACTAAAACATGAACCAATGATTAATAATAATCTAGATTTGACATTTTTCATGAATTGTAATTTTTTAAAAAGTTCCCCGAACTGAGGTGAAAAAAAAATTGAAAACCTGTTTATATTTGACTCTGTGCAATATGTTTCAGTACTCTTTTATTTTAGCTAAATAAAATTATCTGTATAATAGCAATAGCAATAGCACTTAGACTTATATTCCTCCTCATAGTGCCTTACAGCCTTATATTCCTCCTCATAGTGCCTTACTCTAATGTTTCTCAGCATCTTTCCCCCAACAATCTGGGTCCTCGCTTAACCAACCTCAGAAGGATGGAAGACTGAATCAACCTTGAGCCAATCAGGATCGAACTCCAGACTGTGGGCAGAGCTTGCCTACAATCCTGCCTTCTAACCACCGTGCCACCACAGCTGTTAATCTACACATTTTATTATTTAATTTCTATAACTGCCCGCAGTGATTCTGGGTGGCAAATAATTCCAAGAAAATTTAAAAAAATAATGCAAAAATAAATATACACTGCAGCCCAAAAAAATATCAGGCAATCCCACCTCCCCCTCCCACACAGAATTCATCTCAAGGCTTACCTCTGTTTCTTGGCATTTCTATGTTTGTTTCTCATGCTAAACTGTTCTAACTATCATAGCCTGTATATGTTTGAGGCATTCAAGGAGACCATTTTCATACATTTTAAAAAAGGAGATGAAGAGTCAAGAGGATCCATGTCTAAAGAATATATTCTTTTCAACTTTCTCCATAAGTCTCAAACCAATTAAGTTTAGTTCTTAACAGTCTTCCCCTTGAAGATGTCAACACGCAAGATCCAGGTTGTAGAAAGTGATTGTGAAGACAGTAATGGAATGTCGGCTTGACTCTCTGTAGCTCCAACTAAGTCTTCACCAGTCCTTTATTACTGGAAATAAGGTGGCTGAGACCCTAGGTCACATTTTTAATTGTATGTGGCATACTAAAGCTGTAAGAAGTGTTAAACTGGGGAATGAGCTGAAAATTGCTCTGTTGCTGATAATAACAAGCTCAAAAAACGTGGAGATATACAGTATAATGCATGATATTATGGAAGTGCAAAGGCCAAAGAATAAAGTTTTGTCATAGTGATGCAGCTAACTGAAAAGCACTGAAGACTGTGCATAAATGTTATTTATAAAAGATAGGAGTAAAGGTTGTAGAACAAGAGAGAAACCACAGGAAAAAAAACATTGCAAATGTGAACTTAAAAAAAAGAAAAAGAAAATCAAACCTAAGGGGGTCAGTAAGTTCTTGAGATAAAACTTTATTGGCACATTGAATAATAAAAAGGACATTTACTAAAAGGGCAAGATCTGTCACTGTAAAGAGAATCTATATGTACTAAGCAACAGAACACTCAGAAAAAGCATGGATGTTTTGAGGAGGTTGTATTGTAAAGCCAACACAATTTAAATCAGCAGGCAGCTATCAACAAGGCAGTGCATTGCAGGGCATTTTTTTTCAAAAAACAGCCACTCAGTGTAAAAATGGTTGTGCTTGAATGGCGAAGTGCTACCATCAATGAAACATATTGCTTTAACATATAGTATACACACAAATTTATATACAGATTCAATCTAGGGAATAGTTCTCACCTCAATCATGAGGAACTGAAACAGCTTAGTTAATGAGTTTCCATATTTGGATTCTATTCTATCTATCTATCTATCTATCTATCTATCTATCTATCTATCTATCTATCTATCTATCTATCTATCTATCTATCTATCTATCTATCTATCTATCTATCTATCTATCTATCTATCATCTATCTATCTATCTATCTATCTATCTATCTATCTATCTATCTATCTCTATCTCTATCTCTATCTATCTATCTATCTATCTATCTATCTATCTATCTATCTATCTATCTATCTATCTCTATCTCTATCTCTATCTCTATCTCTATCTCTATCTCTATCTCTATCTCTATCTCTATCTATCTATCTATCTATCTATCTATCTATCTATCTATCTATCTATCTATCTATCTATCTATCTATCATTTATCTGTATCATTATCTATCTATGTCTATCTATGTCTATCTATGTCTATATCATGTTATTGTTGTTGTTGTTATTGTTATTATCATCTATAATTATAACTTCTCTTATTGGTATCATTATTACAATTATTATTACTTTGATATTATGATTATTATTAGTTTGTTGTTTTCCATATAAACTGAGAGCTTATGCACCAGAGATAAATTCCTTGTGTGTCTATCGCACTTGGCCAATAAAGTATTCCATCCCATCCCATCCCATCCCATCCCATTCCGTTCCGTTCCTTTCCTTTCTTTTCTTTTCTATTCTATTTAATACTCACTGACCAGAATTCAAGTAGTTATCAGCAGATGAAACAGAATGAAAGAACAGAGTAGAAGAGTAGAAAGCAAGTTCATTTATACAATAAAACATGTACATAAAGCAAAATTAAGCCACTTTAACAGAAAGTGAGTCATATTGATAATAGCAATTGTACATAAAACAAATATTTGTATTTTATCAAATATGAAGGGCCCTTCCCTCTTTAGAAAAAGTACAATACAGCAGGACATGGACAATGGATTGAATAGACCTTGTCTGCAAATGCAGAATCTAAGTTCATAAGAACTTTAGTTATGTATGTACCTTTTTTCAAGGAGTACTGTAACATGTTGATATGATCTTCACTAAAGATGGAAATGGCAGAGCAAAAAAAAAAAAATACCATTGGTTAGCTATGGAATAAAATGAGCTGTTATTGGTTCTTATTGTTATGATTTCTTCCATTGATATTGCTATCCCTCTCAGTCTAAGAAATTTGGGTGACTTATAACAGGTCAAAACAACAATCCCATGAAATCAAGTTTAAAAAGCATATCAAAACCATTAACAATCATTTTGTTGAGGTTGTATAGGAAATCAAGTAAGGGAAATCTTGGTTCCTGCTGAAAATAGGAAACAGCCTCTAGTGCAGGGGTAGGCAACCTTGGCTCTTTTATGACTCGTGGACTTCAACTCCCAGAATTCCTGAGCCAGCCTCGCTGGCTCAGGAATTCTGGGAGTTGAAGTCCACGAGTCATAAAAGAGCCAAGGTTGCCTACCCCTGCTCTAGTGAGACAAGAAATAGATCAAGAAAAAAGAAAGTAAAGCACTATATTAGCACTATAAAAAGGACTTCAAAACCAGACTGACAATCTAGCAACACAGATAGAAATTGCCATTAGTTTTCAAGCATCCTATTTAATCCTCCTGCCAATACATCTTAATCATGGTCTTCTTTATAGAAGTTAGGCCAATCCAGGTGTTTTTTTTTTAATCATCTTGGTATATTTATTGAATTTTGTCATTTAATTGAAAAAGTAAGAACGTTTTGGGTTAGAGTGGATGACCTTTGTGTGATTTCTTGGTAGAGAACTCTGTGATGAATGGCTGACAACATCTTGGTATGTAAAGGCGGGCAAATCCCTTTTACAACCAATGAGACTATTGATTTACAAAGAGCAGGCCTATTGATTGAGAACTGGAGCTTGAAATATTTACTAAGGAAGAACTATTTGCTCTGAGGAGGGGTATTAATGAAGGTAGAGGATCATTGACCAAAAATGCATTAGAGCAAACTTGGAAGAAACTACTTGCCTTTGATTATTTGGATGACATTCATTGCCTTTTGGGTCTGTAATGAGCTCACTGAAGATACCAGAGATTGCCCTAAGAAATGAAGCTTTGAGCATAGAAAGGACAAGAAACTATTATTTTTCCATTCAGAAAAAAAATGTACAAATGCATCTATCTATCTATCTATCTATCTATCTATCTATCTATCTATCTATCTATCTATCTATCTATCTATCTATCTATCTATCTATCTATCTATCTATCTATCTATCTATCTATCTATCTATCTAGCTATCTAGCTATCTAGCTATCTATCTAGCTATCTAGCTATCTAGCTATCTAGCTATCTAGCTATCTAGCTATCTATCTCTATCTCTGTCTGTCTGTCTATCTTTATCTATCTATCTATCTATCTAGCTATCTATCTATCTATCTATCTATCTATCTATCACCTAATTTCTTTCTTTCTATCTATCTATCTATCTATCTATCTATCTATCTATCTATCTATCTATCTATCTATCTATCTATCTATCTATCTATCTATCATGTATCATCTATCTTTAAAGAATTTAAACCTTGAAACTTTCTTAAAGTGAGAACAATTAACCAGTGGAACGGCTTGCCTTCAGAAGTTGTGGGTGCTCCATCACTGGAGGTCTTTTAAGAAGAGACTGGACAACCACTTCTCTGAAATGGTATAGAGCAGACATGTCAAACTCGTGACGTCACGTGACGTCGTGCAACGTATTGGAGCTTTTTCTCCATTGCCGGCAGTGGGGTGGGCGTGGTTTCCCGATGACACGTCCGGCCCGCGGGCCGGCAGTTTGACACCCCTGGTATAGAGTCTCCTGCTTGAGCAGGGGGTTAGACTAGAAGACTTCCAAGGTCCCTTCCATCTCAATTCTATTCTTTAATTCTGTAATTCTCCCTTTTAATTAATCTATGAATTTTAATTAATCTATAATCTGAGCTGTCAGCTGCCCATCGACATAATAATACTAATTATTATTATTATTAAAGTCTACAGGTTTTACCTACAGAAACAACCCTTCTGGTTTAACTATTGCATTAGTTTTAAATGCTCATTAAAACTTAATAAGTGCTAAAGGTGATTTTACATTTGCATAATTCTGCAGATGGGATTGAAGCATTTAATCATTTCTTTCAAAAAAAAAACTTGAAAATCTCAAACTGATTGGATTCCATAGCCATTTAATGCCACTTGTTGTTCCTCAGATTTAATATATCAGTTAAGTTTTTTAAATGACTATGGATGTACCATATTTAGATGACCATAGGCATATTTAGATGACCATAGGCAGACAGACATACAGACAGGCGAATGGACAGATACTGTGATGTCTCAGCATGAATTGCCAGTGAAGTAATCATTTACATGAATGAAGGTGAATGAATATATGAGTCCCAAGATAATGTTGCAGGATCCAATCTGGATCGGTCACCAGGACCAGATGTTTTCGGACTCATGCTGGATGTAAGGGCCTGCCTCAATCCCTCTTCCCAAGAAAGCAGAACTCCTGGAACAGCTTCATTCCAAAAGGAACTTTTATTAGGAGAAGTTGACAGCAGGCAAAAAAGGCAGGATCTGAGAGCTTCCCACGTGAATCAATAGGTTAAAATAATCACTGACAAACCCCACCCCAACAGTCAGTCAGTTCAAACAATCCAATCCCCAGGTGTAAATCCTCCGTGGGAAGGCACCATTCCCAAGGTTGTTAGACTGTTGGGTCTTCACACCTCTTCTTCCACAGCTAGAGATAAGGCAGATGCCCGGAGGCACATTCCATTCTCACCCCAAGGGAAATAGATCAAAGAGCAAGCAGAGAAAGGAAAGCGGAGAGGATATATTGTAGCGCCCATAGCTCCCCCCTCCCCCAGGGTTATGGCAGAACCCGCAAGAAGAAAGAAATCAACCCCCCCACCCAACAACTGGGTTCTGACACTGGAGTCCATTCTCCAAGACTTCTCTTTAGCAGAACATGCTCTGAGTAATACGCTCTCCTATAGAAAAGTTCCTTGTGTATGGGATCACACCACAAGTTTAAAAGGTCGGAATACTAAACTTCTGGTCCCGGCAATTGATCCAGATTGGATCCTGCAATCATTTACATCTCAACATACCCAGTGTATGGAACCTGACTGCCATACCTGAAATCTCCCCCACCTGGTCAGCTAGTCATCCTCAATCCTGCCTCAATGTGAAAATGTGCATAGCCTGAATCTCAGTGTAAAAGATATTCAACACAGCAGTACGTGACATACAGTTTTGTTTCTTCTTCAACACCAGGTCTAGGGACACTTCCTTCCAAAAAAGGTTGATATAAAATTCTTCTGGAATTTTTTACATGTGGTATTCAACAAATAATGGTCAAGAGTCACAGATCTCCTGGTCTGACTCGATTTGGATTTACCAAGGTGAAGCCTGGATGAACTCATTTTGGAGGCCAGTACATCTGGCCTATTTGAAAGTTATTGTGATCAAAGCATTAGTAGCAGTCCATAATACCTTTGGGTGGAACGTCTCTGGAGATTCTTAGTCATCCCGGTCATAGTTGTCTCAAAGGTTACAACTGATGAAGCTTCTTGGATGAGAAGCGAAACATCTCCTTCCTCAAATAAAATAGTCCAGTTGCCTTTGAGATCTTGGGGTGGAACCAAATCATTTCCCCCAAAATGCTGGAGTTTACCTTGGAGTGTCAGAACAATCAAACTACTTGGTTGAAACTTAATTTAAGTCCATACCTAATATATGCTATCTGTGCTCAAGTCTTAATTGTACACTTAGCTTGAAGAACTAATGGGTTTGGGACACATTATGGAATCTGAAGAGTTCTACTGGAGGTATATACTGAAGGTTTTTCAAGTAGACCAAATAATAACAGTATTAGTCTTTCTGAAGCTGATTAAAGTTCCAACTTCTTCCAATTATTTTTTGTTTTCTCCAAAACATTGTTATATGCATTGACCTATTTTATTTATCTCAAGGCTGTTGTTAGTCTATATGGAAGATCATTAAACTGGCTAACATTATGACATGATACTTGTAATGAGATTATTCCTTTTTTTTTTTTTTAATTTAATGAACCCCTTGATTGGGTTTTAGAAATTCTGAAAACGAAAACAATCAGATTAGGGAGGTTAGAGTTTAAACTGTTATTACATCATGATAATACTTTATATTTTGTTTGCTGTTGTAAGTTTAGTTAATTTCATAATTAGTATGAGGTCCTTGGGTTTTCGTATGGATGTCATCACCGGTCTGATGTTCTATAGTTATTGGATACTTTCAAAGAAATATGACTTCTGACAAATTGGAAGGAGGCTAGTAGTGCCTTAGACCATTGTATTTTTATGAAAGAGTATACATTTTTGTGAGCTTCAGCTCACTCCATCAGATAAAATTTTATATTTTATTTTATAAGATGTTAATGGAAGTTCACAACAGTTCATTATTTATTTGAGCTATGCAACCACACAAGTTAATTTACATTAGCATAATGAATAAAACAGAAAACAACAACAAAGAAAAATAAAAACAGTAAAGGAATTAAGACCCAGAAATTAAGAATTTCTGGAAGCCATGGGATAATCTTAAATATGAAGAAAATGTTTGTTTGATATTGATTTTGTGTGTAATTTACAACCCAAAGGGTGTAGTGAGTTGCTATCAGAAAGCTAATTTAGAAATTGAAGATGAATTCATATGGTCAGGATTTTTCCTTCTATTCTTTATTTTAAACTAAGCCCACAAAATAACAATACAAATTTAGGTTTCTATGGAGATTTTCAGTCATCCAGGTCATGGTTGTCCCAAAGATTCTTTTTTCCTGAGGCAATTGGACTTTCTTGTTTTTCTTTGAAGACATTTCGCTTCTCATCCAAGAAGCTTCTTCAGCCCTGACTGGATGGTGGGGAATAGAAGGATTTTTATTCCTTGCAGACAGCTGGCTGTTTGCATTCTTTTAGAGCCATTGAGGTCACTTGGAGGTTTGTCTGTGTCCTCAGGATCACCTGAGTAGTTCAAATGGGTGTGGAGCCTTCTTGGAACTGTTGAAAGGACTGTGTTGTAGACTGGACATAGTTGACATCATATCCCCCCCCCCCCCCGTTGAGAGAGGGCAGTTCAGTTTTGACATAGATGGCCTCTTTGACCCCTCTTTCAAACCAGCGGTCCTCTCAGTCCAAAATGTGGACTTTGCTATCTTTGAAAGAGTGACCTTTGTTTTTTAAATGCAGATGGACTGATGAATCTTGTCCTGATGGGTTTATTCTCCTATGTTGTGCCATGCATTTATGAAGTGGTTGTTTTGTTTCCCCAATGCACAGATCTGCACATGGTTCACTACCTTGTACTGCATATACCATGTTGCTCAGTTTGTGTCTGGGTGTTTTGTCCTTGGAGTGGACAAGCTTCTGCCTTAGTGTATTCTTGGGTTTGAAGTGTGCACATACTAATTTTAATTATGGCTCTAGATCTCTAAAAAGAGTCAAGCAAACCTTTGCATTCTAGCCCAATATAAGTTATAACCATAAGAGCAAAACATACCAGATAAGATTTATTAACAAGATCCTGGCCAAAACTGAGCATATCTTTAGAGAGAAGAGCCATTAGCAATTTGGGGCTTTGATCTCTTTTTGCTTAGTAGCAGAAAGAAAATAAACTTTTGGGATAAACACATTCCCTTGTGGGTGATATTTAATGTTATACACACTCCAAACAAAATTAAAGAAGAAAGAAGAAAAAGTAACTTAAAAAAAAAAGCTGACACCTGGCTATAATATACTGACCTGCTTAATGCAAACCACTGGAAAAACACAAATGAAGAAATTCCAATTGAAAGCTGAAAAACAGACAGGAGTTTTGTGGATGATATGGGTGTAGGAGATGTCTAGCATGTACTGTATGCAAATATTGCAGTAAGATCAGGAAGAATTCACAGGAAGATCAATGAAAGGGAGTGAATAGAATTGAAAGAAACACAGAGAGACAGATACAGAAAGACTAATAGAGGATGAGGTCAGACAAATGAGATTTTAATAATATATGGAGCTGAAGAACACTGGGATCATGCATCAAGAAAGAGTAAAGCAACTGAACATAAACTCTGATAGATGGAGATGAATCAGGTGATAACATTCCTTGGCTACGCATTCATCCCAAAGGCAGTTAACTCTATTACAACACTCAACTCCTTCTTTATCATTCTCCATATTCAAAGTAAACTTGCAGTCCTTCATATTATCTTCAACTTTCCCCAACATAGCAAAAAAACTCATCCAAATTGAAAAAGAGTTTGGAAAAAAGATGGAATATTATTATTTGATTTGCAGCTCTGAAGCAGATTCCTGCCTCAGTTCATGGAGCTGGTGTCCTAGAGTGATTTGATCAAAGTCTTGAATTAAAAAGTCTTGGTTGATGCTTGATGTGAACAAAATTTATCTGGCTACTCAACCATCTCTCTCTCTCTCTCTCTCTCTCTCTCTCTCTCTCTCTCTCTCTCTCTTTCTCTCTCTCTCTCTCGGTTGTTTGAAAATATTCTTTTTCTTGTTAATTTTAACTCCAAGTTAATAGTAGGTTGATTATAATTCTTCATTAAAACAGTACTGGACAAACACTTATCTCTTTTCATCTCTAGTTTTGCTTCATCCCTTGTGATCCTGCTGCTAAAATTAATAAGACATAAAATATCCAGTAGAAGAGAATATTTGTAGCTCAAGGCTGAACTGTGGGATCCCTGGTGCTCTCTGAGTTTGGTGGTTTTCTTGCAGATGTTTTGTTACTTGAATAGGTAACATATTCAGTGGTAGGTCTGAATATGTTACCCAATTGGGCAATAGAACATCTGTAAAAAAAACAACCAAGCTCAGAGAGCACCAAGGACTCCACAGAGAAAGAGAAAGATGGAAGAAAGTTAGGCATGCCTTGTGGGCAAGTATGGGAAAGGTTCTTCACCAGAGATTAGATAATATTTGCATTCTTTGGAATGATCTTCCCTGAAGTAGCCAAGCAGGGGAAAATATTGCCTTCTAGTTGCCACTTTAAAAGAGTTGCCATCTTACCAAGTTCTGCCATGTGCATTTGCTGTACATGAATGAATGCAATGTCCCTGTTAATACAGTACAAAACCTGGGAAGTGAATGCCAACAACGTGCGCAACTACTTTCTCTTCCCAATCACAATGTAGGCTCTGTTTGTCCTGGTCTAGATTATCCCATAGTAGGGAAGGAACTTCTGACAGAGATTATAAGTAAACCAAGCCTAAAAATTCTCCTTTCAAAAGTATTGAATCTTCTTAAAAGACTTCAAAGGGACTCTGTCTTCTTCCCTTCAACTGATGCTCAAATATGCAAAAGTCTTGATCTTTTGGAAAACTTACTTGAAATACAACAGTAGTGTTATAAGGTTACTATAAATATTCCAGCTAAATATTCACCCTGCCTGGCCTCCTTAGAATGTTATAACCTTAAGGCAGCACAAAACGTGTATAGTTTTGAAATATATATATACATATATAGTTTTTATGTAGGTCTTTGGTAATTCGGGTTTTCTCCTGTGTAAAATTGAAAGTGTCTTGGCAACGTTTCGACGAAGTCCCATTCGTCATCTTCAGGCTGGTGTCTTCGGCTTCGTGCTTCTAGGAGCGAGTTTTTAGTTTTTAATATATACATATATTAAAAAAGGAAATTTTAAATGCACTTGCACTGACACCACCACCACCACCAATAACAATAATAATTCTAGTTGATTTTTGAATGTGGCTTCCCAATTTTTCAAAACCGGATTCCTTATTAAAGTTTCATACTGCACGTTGCAGTGAAAAGGTCATAGATCCATTTCTTCCCCAGCAAAGAACAAAAGCTATAAAAAAGGATACTATATTTCAGTATTGCTGCATTATTTGTACATTTCTGAAAGCCGTGCCTGTGTGTAGGTTTTAAACTTAAACAAATGTCTTTGAGATTATATATATTGTTTTATTACATGACCACCACAGCAGTATTTCTGTCCTAACTTCATCCCCTCCACCCCCAGGGCCAATCAGGAAAAGGAAGAAATACATTTTCACCTAGGTAACAGATTTCTATATGCCTCCATTCAAAGGGTAAAATACGCTTCAAGAGTTTAGCATTTCCCTCTTCTTTTGGCATTTTTCAGAAAATTCCGGAACTTCTACAGTTCTCCACCAGACCTCTGCCTCATGTGCTAAAATGGAAGGGTTTATACAATATGCCTTTCAAGTCTAAAGAAATCTAGGGGGCTAAAGGAAAGCTTGATGCACTTCACATGTCTATGGAGATTCTCAATCATCCAGGTCATGGTTGTCCCAAAGATGCTTTTTCAAAAGACAGTTGGACTTTCTCGTTGTTTTTTCACTTCTCATCCAGAACTAAAGAAACTCCCTGAATGAGAAGCAAAACAGAAGCTGTGAATGCTCCAACACTGGAGGTTTTTAAGAAGAGACTGGACAGCCATTTGTCTGAAATGGTATAGGGTTTCCTGCCTGAGCAGGGGGTTGGACTTGATGACCTTCCAACTTTATTATTATTATTATTATTATTATTATTATTATTATTATTATTATTATTATTATTATTATTATTATTATTATTATTATTATTATTATTATTATTATTATTATTATTATTAGTAGTAGTAGTAGTAGTAGTAGTAGTAGTAGTAGTAGTAGTAGTAGTAGTAGTAGTAGTATGGTTGTTGTTGTTATTGTTATTATTATTGTTATTATTGTTATTATTGTTATTATTGTTATTATTATTGATCATCACACAGTCAGCCAGATGTTCAGACTGGATTTGGCATTTTTGTCTACCTATCGAGTCCTTAGCAAGGACCTGGGATAGGCAGATGTGGATGTTTGATGGTATTACAGAGATCGTCGCAGGATGGAAGCAGTTCCTAGTAAGGCCGCCTTTTTCAATTGACTAATGGCGAATTTGTCAATGCCAATGGTGTTCAAGTGGTGCTCCAGTTGTTTTGGGATTGCACCCAAGGCGCCTATTACTATTGGTACTACCCTTGCTTGCCTTTGCCACAGTCTTTCTATTTCTATTTGTAGGTCTTTGTATTTTGTTATCTTCTCCAGTTCTTTCTCGTCTATTCTGCTGTCTCCAGGCACTGCCAGGTCCACTATCCAGACTTTTTTGTGTTTCTTATCGACAATTGTTAAGTCCGGGGTGTTATGTTGCAGGTGCTTGTCTGTTTGCAACATAACACCCCGGACTTAACACTTGTCGATAAGAAAGACAAAAAAGTCTGGATAGTGGACGTGGCAGTGCCTGGAGACAGCAGAATAGACGAGAAAGAACTGGAGATGATGATGATGATGATGATTGAAGAAAAAAATCAAGAAAGTCTACTTGCCTTTCAGAAAAGCACCTTTGGGACTTTGATTCATAGAACAGAGAATTAAAAGAGTTGGAAGGAAAATTGGAGGTCTTCTACTCCAATCCTCTGCTCAAGATAGGAGACCTTTTTACCATCCCCACCAAATGATTGTCCAGTCTATTTTTGAAAACTTCCAGGGATGGAGCACTCACAACTCCAGAAAGCAAGCTATTTCATTGATTAATTGCTCTCACTATCAGGAAATTTCTCCTTACTTCTAGGGTGGATTTTTCTTTAACAAGCTTCCACCAATTATTTCTTGCCCTGTCTTCTTTGAAAAATAAGTCAATCTGCCTCTTATCTGTGCCAGCCCCTCAAGTACTGGAAGACAGTTATCACGTCCCCCTACCCTCAATCCTTTTCTTCAATAGGCTAGACCAGGGGTCGGCCACCTGAAACATTGAACGAGCCGCATGGACCCGTTTCCCTAAAAAAAAAAAACCCCTGGGAGCCGCACCCGTCCGTGCACGCGCACCCGTCCGCGCACGCGCACCCGTCCGCGCACGCGCACGTGCACCTGTCCACGCATGCGCATCCCCGCGCATGCGCACCCTGCCCGTGCCCGCGCACCTGCCCGCGCACGCGCGCGTGCGCTCCCCCAAATGGCGGAGGAGGCTCCGGAGCCGCAGGTGATGGCTCAAAGAGCCGCATGCGGCTCCGGAGCCGCGGGTTGCCGACCCGTGGGCTAGACACACCTAAACAATTCCATTTAGTCATTATATAATGACCTTTCCTATAGGTCACTGAGAGGTATTGTTGCCTATCATATGGCAATATTCAATGAAAGTCTTCAGATGAGAAGGACTGGTACAACATGTCCCAAAGGTGCATTTTCAGGAGACAATTGGACTTCCTTGTTTTTCCTTTGAAGATGTTTCGCTTGTCATCCAAGAAGCTTCTTCAGCTCTCGAGAAGCGAAACGTCTTCAAAGGAAAAACAAGGAAGTCCAGTTGTTTCATGAAAAAGCATCTTTGGGACAACTATGACCTGGATGACTGAGAATCTCCATAGACCGGTACAGCAGAAGACAAGGCCAACAGAAGAGTATTTTTTCTCTTTATTGGGACCAATTGCAATCCAGGAAAGTCATACAATGTCAACCATCTATGTGAAAACAAAACAAAAAAAATCAGCTGTACCAACAAAGACAAATATTGGATTCCAAAGAAGTTCCAGTTGTGAGTCTTTCCAAGGGGATGTTTGAAAGAAAGCCATTTGCCCTTCCTAAATCAACACCTTCTCAATGGATTTTCCTGTCCAAAGAATAACTTTCTTCAACCCCTGTGGGGAAAAAAAATCAAATGAAACATGCATTTCCCTACCTACAGCAGAAAGAGGTCTACAATGCTGAAAAGCGACTACCAAAGTAGGCATGCTAAAACTTTTGCTACCAATATTGCGTTATGTGTTTTAATGCACTGGAACTACAAAAGGCTGAGTGACTGCAATCAATAATGATATTTTATTTACATTCCGAAGTGGTGCAGGCCACCACTCAAGCTTGCAACTTTATCTACTGCTTGAGAGAACTGGACTTAAATGAAAAGCAACAAACGTGTGCTACATCCTGTTTTCAAAGGAGGTCAAAGATAAGGAAGGAAGGGATGTCTCCAGGGAAAAGTGGATCAATACAAGGCAGATATTTTTTGGGGGGAGAAAAAAATAGAAACACCACAGACCGTTTTAATGGGGCCTCTTGACTTGTTACAGGCTATCGGGGCAAGCTGAGAATTTAAAGCATTACTTGAGTTCCTACTCCCATTAGCACAGTTCAAGTGTTAGGAAATAGAGGAATCGTAGTCTGACAACATCTGGAATCCCACAGGATTCTCTTCCTTAGGCAAATCATAACTCCATAATATTTTGAATACTTTCTGACCTCTCTTCTTGGTTCTTGGCTTCTTTATCTCTTATTGTGCACTTATATACCTATTTCTGTTCACTATTTCTCAGACCAATGCTTTGCATTGGAAGTGGTACAGATTCAAACTGCAGTGAACCCATGGAAAGAGCTTGTTTTCTTTCTTTCTTTCTTTCTTTCTTTCTTTCTTTCTTTCTTTCTTTCTTTCTTTCTTTCTTTCTTTCTTTCTTTCTTTCTTTCTTCTCCTTTGATGTGGCTCACAGGTTCAGCAACATGGAGGCCATATGCAAGATTGTGATACCAGAGGTCAAGCATGCCAACCACATTCAAACTTGCAGAAGACATGATTAATATTCTGATGGCTCCAGGCAATAAGCTCCTTCATGAATGCAACTGTACTGTGCTTCCATTTTGGGGGTCAATCCAAACTTAATCTTTCAAAGTGGGGCATAGGATAGTATGACCAAATACTGTTCCTTTCAAAGTTCTTTTACCAAATAATGGTACAGGGCTGTTATTTTTGCCACTTTTTCTGTTGCAGAGGCTTGCCTTGGGACATTTGTGAATTTGTGATGCCAAATAAGAAACCTGCTAGGCTGGTAATGAATTGAGAGATCACTTTACGTTCTCCTTCTCCCATTCTTCTTCTTCTTCTTCTTCTTCTTCTTCTTCTTCTTCTTCTTCTTCTTCTTCTTCTTCTTCTTCTTCTTCTTCTTCTTCTTCTTCTTCTTCTTCTTCTTCTTCTTCTTCTTCTTCTTCTTTTCTTCTTCTTTTCTTCTTCTTCTTCTCTTCTTCTCTTCTTCTTCTTCTTCTTCTTCTTCTTCTTCTTCTTCCTTTCTCCCTCCTCCTCCTCCTCCTCCTCCCTCCTACTCCTCCTCCTCCTCCTCCTCCTCCTCCTCCTCCTCTGATCTTGATTTAGCTTATTTTTTTATGTTGTGTTTCAACATAAGTTGATGCAACTATCATGGTTGTAGACCATTTATGATGCTCCCCAACACACACACACACACACACACAAATAAATTGAAGTAGACTTAATAAAGCCATTAACTCTTACAATTCTTGTTAAAGAGATCCATTTTACATATTTTCTAAAAGCAAGGAGAACAGCTTTGGAGGGAATGTTTTCTATAACTGGAAGATAAGCCAGAAAGATGGGTCTCTGGCAACGGGATATCTTCTAAAGGACCTCCATTGCAGATCTTAAGAGATGGAATAAGGCATAATGAAGAAACAATCCACAGATAGCTTTGTGCTGCTACTCACAATTGCATAGGGCTATGTTAATAATTTTTTATCCCATATATTTTTCTTCTCATTAAAAAAATACAGTTAATCCCAGATTATTTTGCAGTGCCTGTAGGAGGTGCTAAACAATGATAATGTAGTTTATTATTATAACTAAATATAGTACATTAATATACTATAATTTAAATAGTATTTTTACTTTGTCAATAAAAATAATTTTTAGAGAAGTCACATATAGAATAGAATAGAATAGAATAGAATAGAATAGAATAGAATAGAATAGAATAGAATAGAATAGAATAGAATAGAAGCTGGAAGGGACCTTGGAGATCTTCTAGTCCAGCCCTCTGCTCAAACAGAAGAACCTATACCATATTAGACAGGTGACTGTCTAGTCTCTTCTTAAAAACCTCCAGTGTTGGAGCATCCACGATTTCTGAAGGCAAGCTGTTCCACTGGTTAATTGTCTTCACTGTCAGGAAGTTTCTCCTTAATTCCAGGTTGCTCCTCTCTTTGGTCAGTTTCCATCCATTGTTTCTTGTCCTGCCTTCTGGTGCTTTGGAGAATAATTTGACCCCCTCTTCTTTGTAACATGCCCTCAAATACTGGAATGCTGCTATCATGTCACCCCTGTTTCTTCTCTTAGGATTGGAATATTTATTATTGAACCAAGTCAGTGTTAAAGCCAACCCCATATTGCAATTAAACCAGGAAGCAAGATTTAAGTCCCATTTCTGAAACTTGGCAAGTGGAATCCATTCTTCAGACTAATAATTTCTTGCTTGCTTTCCAGATTTTCAATAGACCTTTCATGTCACAATCAATATTGGCTTTTGCACTCCAACTTTAGCTAAAAAAACATTCTTTTTATCTTGGGATTTAGAGGTTAGCGCACAATCTCATCCACATAGGATAGGGAGTGGGGAGAAGGAACTCACAGGTCCGACATCAGCTGAAAATTTTCCTGTACTTTTATTCCTCAAGTTACATTTGCCTTGCTTTAATTATATTATCACTGGAAAAACAATGGAAACATTTCTAACTTACATTTTGTTTCCAGTACATAATCCCTCTAAAGCAGTTGTCCCCAATCTTTTTGGTGCTACGGACCAGTGTCACGGGATCAAGCAAAATCTACATCAACTGGAGGCTAAAACATATAAGGAACGGTTGCTGGAATCTAGTTTAATGAAGAGAAGGACGAGGGGGGACATGATAGCAGTGTTCCAATATCTCAGGGGCTGCCACAAAGAAGAGGGAGTCAAGCTACTCTCTAAGGCGCCTGAAGGCAGGACAAGAAGCAATGGATGGAAACTAACCAAGGAGAGAAGCAACCTAGAACTAAGGAGAAACTTCCTGACAGTTAGAACAATTAACCAGTGGAACAGCCTGCCTCCAGAAGCGGTGAATGCTCCAACACTGGAAGTTTTTAAGAAGAGACTGGACAGCCATTTGTCTGAAATGGTATAGGGTTTCCTGCCTGAGCAGGGGGTTGGACTAGATGATCTCCAAGGTCCCTTCCAACATTATTATTATTATTATTATTATTATTATTATTATTATTATTATTATTATTATTATTATTATTATTATTATTATTATTATTATTATTATTATTATTATTATTATTATTATTATTATTATTATTATTATTATTATTATTATTATTATTATTATTAATTTTCCCATGGATCAGGGGAGGGGAGAAGGAGCACACAACCTACATTCCATATATGTTCAGGTTACATAGGTTTGCATTCCTATGAGAATCTAATGACTGATGATCTGATACGGAGCTGAGGCAGTGATGCTAGCGCTAAGCACCTGCAAATACAATTTGCTTACTTGCCTGCCACTTACTTCCAGCTGTGCAGACCAGGTCACAGATTGGTACCGGTCTATGACCTGGGGGCTGGGGACCGCTGATGTAAAGCACAGAGCAAGTATTATAAAGCTATCTTTAATATAATGTTTCTAAACAGCAGGTCCAGATTTTATTTTTTTTCAAGTTTTGAAAAATCTAACATTGTTGACTTCTACAATATGCTCTCATGGTTAATGATTGTAATGAATTAAACGAGTTTAGGCCAATCTGGAAAACTACAGTTTTTCTACTCCAGTCTAGATAAGAGGACTCCAATCTTGCCAACTTTAAGACTTGTGGACTTCAACTCCCAAAATTCCCCAGCCATCATGACTGGCTAAGGAATTCTGGGAGTTGAAGTCCACAGGTCTTAAAGTTGGCAAGTTTGGAGACCCTGGTTTAGATTATATTTCTGACTGGTGAGAACTGAAGTGTGAAAGTTACAATACAAAATCATGCCTATTTTTATTCAATTAATCAATGAAGTTTTGATTAATGAAATGGGGACATATTTTAATCATGGCATACATGCCCTTTGATACAAGGGCAATTGTTTATCATTTGTAGTCATTTGTATGCCAATATTACTCAACTAGAAAAAGCAAAAATCCTGAAGATGACCCTTTCTACATAAATGCTCTATGAGATAGATAGATAGATAGATAGATAGATAGATAGATAGATAGATAGATAGATAGATAGATAGATAGATAGATAGATAGATAGATAGATAGATAGATAGATAGATAGATAGATAGATAGATAGATAGATGTATAGAAGAGAGAGAGAGGATAGACAGACAGACAGACAGACAGACAGACAGACAGACAGACATGGATGATAGATCATAGATAAAATCTGAAGAGGTCATCTATTATATCATCAAGACACATTTTAACAGAAGTCACCTTTAAACTTAGGAATTTGAAATGCTAATAGTAATTATTGCAATTTCCTTTTCCCCATAGTATGCCTTAATGAGATTTGCATATTCTTGCAAAGAACAAATTGGGCTGACTGATATAATGATGTTTTTTTTTTAGGTCCAAAAGAGAATTGCATCTAAAAGTAGCAATTCTCTCTGACCCAGATGAGATTTCTGGAAAATATTGCTTGGAGGAAACGTGGAATGGCTTTTTGCATGAAATATACCGACTTGTGACAACAACGGCAGTAGCTGCTGTAGCTTAGTTTATGCTCCATTAATATTTCTTACCACCTTATCTACAAACTTAGCACATGGATCTCTTCGTTATACAGGCAAGCATCACTGGAGGCAGTGTGCATATATATGCAGTAAGAAGTTTTATAAATGCCACCAAAATAACATTTTCCAAGTGATTAGAACAAGTAGTTTTAAGAATGCTTTTAAAAAGTAACCTGTGTAGTCTCTTTTATATAGAATTATATTGGTGGGATTAAATTCTTTTGCTTGCTTTTTTTTTTTTGGCTACGCTACACACATAGTAGCAAAACGTGCTTTCACTACAACAAATAGTGCGTGCTCTGCATTATGAATTAAAATATGACTGATTATGTCATATAACATTGTCTGCTTCTTAGTCTGATTTTCATCTTTTTAGTGGAGTCCTACTTTCTACATTGTGCATAAGCTAATTTTTTTTCCATTTTGGGAGTCTCTCTGCAGATCTCATGAACTCTGTTTCCCCTACAAATTTAGTCATATTCACAAGTACATGGCACATTCTGTATATAGAAATCAAATACCTAGAAATCAATAAGTTTCAAGAATGATCAGGTGACATCATGTGTTAAAATACACCCTCAATCTTGTGGAATGTTTCTCATGCAAATATTCTGAGCTACTTGAAATCCAGTAATACTGTATATCTTGCTTTATTGTTCTGTCTCAATTAGTGAGTAATCCAATCAGTATATGTTACGAAAATTGTGGCAGTAAAGAGAAGGCTGTAAAAAATAAAATAAAAAAAGAAGTGACGGAATGGGGAAAGACTCAAAGAAAGCAAAATTGGTAGGCAGAGGTCCATGCAGTGGTGGGATTCAGCCGGGTTCGCACCATTTCGGCAAAACCTGTAGCTAATTTTTTGTTGCCCGGGCCCAGAATGGACTTCCGGAAGCGGCATCCACACAGAGAACCGGTTGTTCACATATTTGAACCCCACCATTGTGTCCATTGAAAGATGAGGCTGACATCCTCCTTGTAAGATACCTTTGCTTGGATGATAGGTCTGCCAGTAAGGATAATGACTGGTTCACGGTTTAGATAATATGGCCGGGGCGCCAATGTGCTATTTTGAAAGAATTTAAAAATAGTTTTAAAACACATGGTCCAGATGGTAATCATAAATTCAAAGACTATGTTCTGGAGAAGGTCCACCTGCATATTTGACCTTCAGAACAGCTTCAGAGGAATGTCAAACAGGGACTGTTATGTCATTTGCATATCATAAGTGTAAACGTATAAAAAAAATGATATCCTTATAGTGTATTTTTAACTTAGTTTCTTGGTGTCCAATTTCTCAGTGAATAGAGATATATTATAGGTTAGGGAATATCTGATGCTCCAGAATTACAATTCCCAGCACACAAACTTTATTATTATTATTATTATTATTATTATTATTATTATTATTATTATTATTATTATTATTATTATTATTATTATTATTATTATTATTATTATTATTATTATTATTATTATTATTATTATTATTATTATTATTGTTGTTGTTGTTGTTGTTGTTGTTGTTGTTGTCTTCTTAAGTCGAGCTTCTGGGCATTATAATTCTTTAGTATTTTGTGGACCCCAGTTTTCCTTAATTTTTTTGAACTAAGTGAATGTAGTAGCTATTGTTTTTGTTTAAGTATCCCCATTGAGAGATTTTTGGGATATGCTTTCCTTGAGGTGAAGATGTCCCTGATAAGGGATCCTTGGTGCTCTCTGAGCTTGGCTGTTTTTTTGCAGAAGTTTCATTACCCAAACTAGGTAACATCATCAGTGCTAGGACTAGTATCAGCACTGATGATGTTACCTAGTTGGGTAATGAAATGTCTGCAAGAAAACAACCAAGCTCAAGGAGCACCAAGCATCCATCATTTCAACAACCAAGCTCAGGGAAGCACTAAGGACCCATCATTTCAACCCCAAGCTACAAATATTCTCCTTTATTGGTGTCGATGATGCTGACATTTTATAAACAAACCAAGCCAATTTTACCCCAGCTTGAATTTAATTCTGATATTAGGAGGAGCCTGTACAGTGCAAACACATTGCTACCAGTAATACATGGGATTATATAGGCCAGGGGTAGGCAACCTTGGCTCTTTTATGACTCGTGGACTTCAACTCCCAGAATTCCTGAGCCAGCCATGCTGAGGGAAAAGGGAGAGGTTTCCAAGCTGAGCCACGCTGGCTCAGGAATTCTGGGAGTTGAAGTCCACGAGTCATAAAAGAGCCAAGGTTGCCTACCCCTGGTATAGGCTGCTCTGAATCATTGGAAAAATTGTATATAATAATAGTAGCCCACAATGTGTAAATAAAGAAACAATCCCTTGTGTAATTGCTATTCTCCTTTTAAATGAACTATTCCAATATTTTCAACTAGGATTGCATTGTTATGATTTGATTTGGCACGATTACCGAACGGTTCCATGCCTAGCAAACTCCAAACTTTAATTGATATTTTGCTTCCTCATTGATTGTAGAATGTTATCCTTAGCATGAGTGAACAATCTCACAAATGAACACAGACGCATCCAAAAACCAGAGATGTAGCATTATTACATTTCTTGCCCTTTCTGGAAGATTACGTTCAGAAGATTGCTGTGATGAATGCAATATAATATAAAGGTTTGGAGAAATCTAATGGAAGTTTGTCTTCAAATGTCACTAATACGCCATCTTACCAGAAATTCTCACTCACCTTTTCCGTGTACTATTCCTGGGGTTAAGCTCTTAGCTGCTCAGTTTCCATAGCAAGTTAGAAACTTTCAGGCTTTCTTTAGCAAGATTTATGGAAGGAGGTGGGATAAAGTTACACAAATCTCAGTAAGTGGATTATTTTTCTCCTTTAGAATCCAATTCATCTCCCAGGTTCCCAAGGCAAAGACTTTCTCAGCTTGTTACTCATGGTTCAATTGTCATTTGGTGAGGAATTTTTTAACTGATAACAGAGGAATGTCCATAGTGATGAGAATGTAAATCTCTCCATGCCTCTAAACTTACCTTACAGCCAAAGAGACAATAGAATCTTTTAAAATGTATTGAAAGAAAAAGTGAAGTTTAACCCAGTTCAGGTGAAAATGCTATTATTTGAGGAAAGTACTGATCTGGATATCATGGCTACCTATATCAGGCTGCTAATATCTATTTTGACTTTTTTAAAAAAATAGTGATTTTTGCCTTAACAGTCACATTATGTTTCAAGGAAAAAACTAATTATTTCCCCTGAATAAAATGAATCCACAATTACGGATAGCAGTTGTTGAATCACATCATTATTAACCTGTCATTATTTTCTTTTCCCATACATACAAATGCATGTTATTTCCACTGTTCGAAATGAATATAGCAGTATCAAGTAGTTGGAAATAAGCTGGTTTCCTAGTTATTCTTCACAAATGTCTTTTTTAAACAAGGATATGGACACACACACACAGATGCATGCTAAATGACAGCTTTGTATGTTTTTTATTTGAAAAATATTTCTTCATTTCCCTAATAAACCATCCAACTAAATAAAGTTGTGTGTTTCTACCATTATAAAAATAGAAATTAGATGTTATGGAACTGAGATGATCACTTTAGCATAATTAATAGAAAACATGTCTTTGTACAAACTTCAAAGTGATACAAGAAGACATTATTAGATTATCATGTGGTTTTATGTTCAACAAAATGCAGTAAAACTCTATTCAGAATCAAAATCAAGAAACAGATAAGGATAAGCTATGCTTACTTATTATTCTTTGATTTATCAGGTTTTTTTTCGCCAAAACCAAATTACTATAGGAATAAATGAATTGAGAGGTTGATATGATGTCATATGTTCTGCTATTTCATTTGTGATTTCTTGTATTTGGTCAGTGACTATAACGAAGAATGGAATGAAAAATTACCAAGAAAATGTATTACAGCACAGAAAGTATGAAAATGTGGACAGCCTACCAAAAAATATCATTTGTATGTGGGATTAAAGTCACAATCATGGCAGTGCCATTTTCAGGGAGTGTGAATTGGCCTACAGTGTTTTGTTCACAACCATACAATAACTATTGGATGTTGAACTGAATTATGATTAACAACAACAACAACAACAACAACAACAACAACAACAACAACAACAACAACAACAACAACAATAATAATAATAATAATAATAATAATAATAATAATAATAATAATAATAATAATAATAATAGTTGGAAGGGACCTTGGAGGTCATCTAGTCCAACCCCCTGCTCAGGCAGGAAACCCTATACCATTTCAGACAAATGGCTGTCCAGTCTCTTCTTAAAAACTTCCAGTGTTGGAGCATTCACCGCTCCAACACTGGAAGTGTTTGAGCATTATGACCTTAGCTATGCTTGGATCCAAGTCAATGGAGGCACCGTGCAGTAGTAAATTGGCTGGTTGATCTTCAGGAAATCAAATAGAAAAGAAGATAACCTCAGTTACAGAATGACAGTCCTTTGGTACCAAGTAGGTGGATCTTAAGGGTCATAGATCAATCTGAAACTCATTAAGTGAAAAGTCAGCTGAGGTTACAGCCTTCTGTTTCATGGGTGAAGTTTTCCAATCACAGATATGGGATGCAGTTTTGGCCAGGAGTTGCCTTTAAGGAAGGAAGAGAAGAGGAAGTGGAATGGGAAAGGGAAGGGGAGAAGGAAGGAAGGAAGGAAGGAAGGAAAGAAGGAAAAAAGGAAGGAAAAAAGGAAGGAAGGAAGGAAAGAGGGAAGGAAGGAAGGAAGGAAGGAAGGAAGGAGGGAGGGAGGGAGGAAGGAAGGAAGGAAGGAGGAAGGGCAGGAAAAGGGGAAGGAAGAAGGAAGGAAGGAAGAAAGAAGGAAGAAGGAAGGAGGAAGGGAGGAAGGAGGGAGGAGGGGAAGGAAGGAGGAAGGAAGGAAGGAAGGAAGGAGGTAGGAGGGAGGGAGGGAGGGAGGGAGGAGGGGGGAGGAAGGAAGGAAGGAATGAGAGGGAGGGAGGGAGGGGAGGAAGGAAGGAGGAGGAGGAGGAGGGGAGGGAGGGAAGGGGGGAGGAGGAAGGAAGGAAGGAAGGAAGAGGAGGAGGAGGGAGGGAGGAAGGAAGGAAGAGAAGTAGGAAAAAAGGAAGGAAGGAAAGGAAAGGAAGAAAGAAGAAGGAAGACGGAAGAAGAGGGAGGGAGGAGGAGGAAAGGAAGAAGGAAGGAATGAGGGAGGAAGGAAGGAAGGAAAGGAAGGAGGGAGGGAGGGAGGGAGGAAGGAAGGAAGGAAGGAAGGAAGGAAGGAAGGAAGGAAGGAAGGAAGGAAGGAAGGAAGGAAGGAAGGAAGGAAGGAAGGAAGGAAGGAAGGAAGGAAGGCTTTTCCCCACTGATTCACAGCTCCAGCTTTGGGAAGAAAATATATATATGCAAAGAGATATGTATAAAACAAGGATCCAAATAAGTCTGGTGACACCTTTTCAAACTACAATTTTTTATTAAAAGACCTACATTTTCCCAAGCTACAGTGCACTTCATCAGAAGCAACCTTTATGAATAATAGCTTACTTTGCTAAAGCTACTCCATGAATCTGATGCAGCAGCCATAGCATAAGAAAACAACTGCACTTATTGCCATCTTTGGTGGACATGCTCTAAAGCTAAAAGATTTTGGTTAAGAATACATACATGGTTAGAGAAAATGATGAAAAAACATATAGAGTTTAAGCCAGAATTATTTTTGTTAGGCGTAATTGTAGATAGTTATGAGAAAGAGCGTATGTATTTAATTTTACATATATTAACTGCAGCAAGAATTGTATTTGCTCAATATTGGAAAAATGAAGATCTACCAGTGGAGGAAGTGTTAATTAAAAAAATTTTAGAGTGTGCAGAAATGGATAGATTGACATTGAAAATGAAAGAGAAAGAAGACTCAGTTTATTTTAGAACATGGGATACTTTTTATAATTGGCTAGAAAAACGAGGTAGGGAGAAAGGAACTTAATATGTATTAGTAAACTAGACATTGAAACCCAGACAATATGTTACTGATAATATTTTAAGCACTTGTGATTATAAAAAACTAATATATATATATATATATATATTAAATAAAAGTATGAACTCCGGGATGTTGGAAAAAGGCTTCTTTATTGCTGAGCTTTCGTTAACAACCTGTTAACATCATCAGAGCAAAGGGCTAAATGGTAAGGGAGCATGCGCATAAGTTCACATAACAGTTGAGAAATGGTTACATTGTGGCATGTGCACATAGCGTGCTTGAGAAGCTCGTTTTAAAAATCACATTGATAACAGCAGGTATACAGCAGTAAGTCTCCCGGCAAGATTTAAAAGTCGCGCCTGTCAGCTGTCAGGCGCGTAAGCCAGATCGCACCTATCAGCTGTTCGGCGCGAGGTTGTCAGGGCGCCGCGTGAAGTCTTGTGCCGGCTGGATTCCTTCTGTGAAGAGCAGCTTGGATGTTCATCTCGCCCTCTCGTGTGCAGGTGCTGTGGGAACGGATCTGCAGGGAGAGAAAGCAGATGCCCTCGTGGGGCATGTAAGTGGTTTGCCTGCCCTCGCTTCCCCCTTTTTTGGGACGCTGTGAAATCGTCACTGTTGTAGGAGCTAGACTTTTGGATTTTATAGTTTCTTTAGTGCAAGGTTGCTGTGTGTGTATGTCCTGTTGGGTATAATCGTTTTTTTTATATATATATATAAAAGAAAACACATGCCTTTTAAATTTCTCAAAAGGTGCTACCAGATTTCTTCTGATTTTGGGCTACCATCTGTAACAAATTTCTTCTCCTACAATATCTTGTCAAATAAGGTGATTCGCAAGTCTAAACTGACTGATGAACATATGGTTAATATAGTAGGGGAACGAGGCAAAGTGGTAGCCAACATTAATAATTACAATCTGTCTACAAAAATAATAATAACCTTAATAACGGATCATCCAACATACCAAAGTATGTTTCAAGTCTGACCCACCACATCACATTTTCAAATCAATGTTGTTCTTTGACCTAACTGCTATACAATGCACTCGCAGTGCATATTTCCAGATTTCTCACTACTAGACAGAACAAATGCTAATCAAAGTAAATCAAGGAAGCAGACAAAAAAGGAGAGACAGTGTAAACAATTTTTTCAGTCTACTTATACAGCCTATTAAACACTGGAGTATATTGAGAATTACTTCAGCATATCGTATTTTAAACTTCAGCTCCACTGCAGAAGGAAACAGTTCAAATTAATGATTCGGCTCTGTCTGTCAATCTATCTTCCTACCTACCTATCATTTATCTATCATCTTTTTTTAATCACCTCTCTCTCACTCTTTCTGAAAGTAACACCGAAGCAGATTTTATTGATATTAATCAAAGGTACCATTCAGTGAGCAATTTCAATATACAATATTAAATTTCTATTTCAAATTCAATTTAAAGTTCCCTCCAACAAGAAAGAAAGAAAAAATGTCCACAATATAAATGCTGAAGATAATTTGCGATTTTTTTTTTTCTTGTTGGTAATCTCACATCTCCTGCTTTTAGAATAAATCATCCTTAACTCGTATAGATAGCATTGCAGAATCATAGAATTGTAGAGTTGTAGGGAAACATAGAGGTGGTTTAATCTGACTTCTTGTTCGGTTTAAGATTCAGTACAGCATCCTCTGACAAAGATTTACCAGATTCTGTGTAAGGCTGACAAGCAAAGGTAAAGTCCTTTTCATATGTCAGTCTTTTCCATTGAGTGACTTTCACATACAGTAGTTATGAAATTTCTGTTAAGGTCTAGCTTGGATGTCTCCCTTTGTAATTTTAACTCACTAGATCTAGTCCATTTATTCACCATCTTGCTAGTCCTTCTCTGCACAGATTTTATAATAATAGTAGTAGTAGTAGTAATAATAATAATAATAATAATAATAATAATAATAATAATAATAATAATAATAATAATAATAACAATAACAACAACAACAACAACAACAACAACAACAACAATAACAATAACAATAACAATAACAATAACAATAACAATAACAATAACAATAACAATAACAATAACAATAACAATAAAGTTGGAAGGGACTTTGGAGGTCATCAAGTCCAACCCCCTGCTCAGGCAGGTAACCCTATACCATTTCGGACAAATGGCTGTCCAGTTTCTTCTTAAAAACTTCCAGTGTTGGAGCATTCACTGCTTCTGGAGGCAGGTTGTTCCACTGGTTAGTTGTTCTAACTGTCAGGAAGTTTCTCCTTAGTTCTAGGTTG
Source organism: Azemiops feae (assembly GCA_023970755.1). Lineage (NCBI taxonomy): Eukaryota > Metazoa > Chordata > Lepidosauria > Squamata > Viperidae > Azemiops > Azemiops feae. The sequence goes on from JALGBA010001199.1 coordinate 349,520, forward strand.
CTTCTCTCCTTGGTTAGTTTCCATCCGTTGCTTCTTGTCCTGCCTTCGGGTGCTTTGGAAAATAGCTTATAACTCATATAACTCATTTTATGAAATTGTTGGCTGTCTTCAGCAGTTCATTGTGAGTCAGAAAGGAAAGAGGTGAAATTGTTTGGATAGATAAATCACGAAGCCTAGTTTATGTCAGTTTTTAACCTTCTTTTGCTTTTGGTCTAAAACCATCTGGGGACTGTGGGAAGGTGTCTCAGATTAAAGAAGATTCTTAGCATTTGTTAATATGTCATGTAAACTACATACAAAGAAGCTCACTTGGAAGAGTTTTTTTTTTTCCCATTATCTTAGCTGGAATAGAATATAGGCTGTCATCAATTACATGCCCAAGGCAGAAAACAATAAAGGGTAACAGGAAAAGGTATGTTCAGAACCCAGCATCAACGTGCAAAGATAAATGTGTCTTCATTTATGTGCATTTCAGATTGTTCATATTGTGCACCACAGCTGTACTAAGAGTACCTGAAGAAAGATCTAGCAGATTTCTTCTGCCATGTTGTAATAATAGAGCTGGAAGAGTGATTTCAGTGTCACTGATCCTTCAGAACTTCATGACCTCCTTGCTGACTATAAGGAGGACGGTGAGATGTAGATAGTTGAGTGTCCTTCTTCATCTTTTCCTCTGCCAGATGTTTTGCTGTGAGTCTGTTCATTTCCTGGTTTCGTTTAGGTCTTTGCTTCTAGACAGTCAACTATTAAATCTCTTCTTCTTGGACTTTCTTCCTGAGTATCTTTCTTACAAAATTTACTGGGCTTTGCCTATCCTTTCTGTGAATTGATTTAATAAACATTTCTTTCATTAAAGTTATTACTTCACTAATCCTTGCTCTCAAAAATTTTCTTTCTTTCTTTCTTTCTTTCTTTCTTTCTTTCTTTCTTTCTTTCTTTCTTTCTTTCTTTCTTTCTTTCTTTCTTTCTTTCTTTCTTTCTTTCTTTCTTTCTTTCTTTCTTTCTTCCTTCCTTTCCTTTCTCTTCCTCCTCTTCCCTTCCTTCCTTCTTTTCCTTCCTCCCTTTTCCTCCCCCCCTTCTTTTCCTCCCTCCCTCCATCCCTTCCCTCCCTCCCTCCTCTCCACCCTCCTTCCTTCCTCTTCCTTCCTCCTGCCATCCTCCCTTCCTCCTCCCTCCATCCCTCCCTCCCTTCCTTCCTTCCTTCCTTCCTTCCTCCCCTTCCTTCCTTCCTTCCTGCCATCCCTCCCTCCTTCCCTCCTCCTTCCCTCCCTTCCTTCCTTCTTCCTTTCTTCTTTTCCTCCCTCCCTCCCTTCCTTCCTGCAATCCCTCTCCCTCCCTCCCTCCCTCCCTCCCTTCCTTCCTTCCTTCCTTCCTTCCTTCCTTCCTTCCTTCCTTCCTTCCTTCCTTCCTTCCTTCCTTCCCTCCTTCATACACTTACACAAATACTGTAGGTGGCATTTCTCTACCTGTATAGGAGACATCTGCATATACAGTTAATCCCCTTAATGGACAAGAAGTCAATTTCTTTGAAGACAGGTTCCTTTACTACCTGCAAAGCCAGATGGTTGTACCTCAGCCTTCAACAATACACCTCAATTATCCTCTCCTATTAGACCATGTTGTGAAACTATCAGGAGGCTGCAGATACCTAAGTGGGCCATTGCTTTGATTTTTCAGCATCTGGCCCTTTATTCCCTATCTGAATAAATGTGTGTCATGGAAGAATCTGTGGAATAAACTGTGAAATGGTTCAGCTCTCAAAGCATTTTTAGATACTCACCTTGCTTATAATGAAAATAGTAAAGGGAATTTCCGAAGCTCATTTCAAGTTGCTCAAAAGTCGGGTTATGTTATGGCACAACATAATAAATGTAAACTAGAAAGATGGTTTGAGTTTTGTTTTTATCTGCACTAATCTTCCCCCCTCCATCCGTTCTTCTACGCGGCATCTCAGGATGTCAGCATTCAACTGTATTAATAAGTAGTGATTTAGTTTTTATCTTGAAGGCCATTCATAGGTTTCCCCCCAATTCATCACAAGGGAACAAAATGTGATAATCTGCAAAGTAGGTACAAAAGAGATCTACTGATCTTGGTACAATAGTTTTAAAAAAAACCTTGGACCATTATTTTTAATCTGTGGCAGGCAGCTATCCTTTATATTGAAAAATATGTACTGAATATTGCCATTAACAAAATAACAGAGTTGGAAGAGACCATGAAAGTCTTCTAATTCAACCCCCTGCTCAAGCAGGAAACGTTATACCATTTCAGACAAATGGTTGTCCAATCTCTTCTTAAAAATGTCCAGTGTTGGAGCACTCACAACTTCTGGAGGCAAGTTGTTCCACTGATTAATTGTTCTAACTGTCAGGAAATTTCTCCTTAGTTCTAGGTTGCTTCTCTCTTTGGTTAGTTTCCATCCGTTGCTTGTTGTCCTGCCTTCAGGTGTTTTGGAGAATAGCTTGACTCCTTCTTTGTGGCAACCCCTGAGATATTGGAACACTGCTATCATGTCACCCCTAGTCCTTCTCTTCATTAAACTAGACATACCCAATTCCAGCAACCATTCCTTATATGTTTTAGCCTTGAGTCTAGTCACCTAATCATCTTTCTTGCTCTTCTCTGCAGTCTGCACTCTTGCAGAAAGTCACTTTTTGAATAACTACAGTATTTTGCAAACTTCCCAGTTCTTCTCATAAGCTGAAAAGAAGAAACATACAATAAAATTGTAAGGCTTCAAAAGGTGGTATGCAAAATAGCCAGATTGGTATATCCTTGCTTACATACCCCAAGTGATAATAACAATATTGTTTATTACTGAACTTACCCGAAGGATGGAATGAAGAAGTCAGGAGTTTTCATAATTTGCTTTTTGTTTTCTTTTGTAAAAGTGAAAAATGACTGCTGATTTGGATGAATGACCCTTGTGTATGACTCTGTCTTCAAATTAAGTTTTTGTTGTTCCTTTTTAATGATGAACTTGGAGCAATATAACAAAATCAGGGCTTTTGTTCCCCTGCTAGAAAGAAGATCTGAAAAAACCCTCATCTCTTAAGTAATTACTTGATGGAAAAACATGAAGGAAAAAGAAGATGAAGTTGGTCATGTTGCATCTGACTTAATGGCTGTCTGGCTAATCAAACTAGGAGGCATGATTAATAATAATAAAAAAAACCTGTAGGATAAAAATCATTCCAAGAAATCCACTGCTTTGGATAAAGGCTTGAAAAGCATTAAAATAGGCCTCCATATTTATTGAAGTTTTTTATGGCATTTTGGAGGAGAGAAAGAAAATTATTGAGAAGGAAATATTTATTATGTTCTTTGGTCCAGAAGAACTTTTTCAAAAGGCAACTGGACTGTCTTTGTTTTTGCTTGAAGATGTTTCACTTCTCATTCAAGAAACTTCTTCAGTTCTGAAGGAATGGTAGTGAATGGAAGGATTTATATTCCTTGCAGAGAGCTGGCTGTTACTACTCCTGGATACCACCTATCTCCTGTTTGCAACATAGTCCTTTCAGCAGTTCCAAGAAGCTTTCAAATCTATTTGCACTGTTCAGGTGACCCTGAGGGCATGAATAAACCTCCAAGTGGCCTCAACAACTCTCAGAGGGAGTGTTAATAACCAGATGACTGCAAGAAATATACAATAAATCCTTCCATTCTCTGCCATCCATTCAGAAATGAAGACGCTTTTTGCTTCTTCAAGCAAAAACAAAGAAAGTCCATTTGCCTTTTGAAAAGATACCTGGATGACTGAGAATCTCCATAGACATTCAGTCTAGAACAGGGCTAGGCAACCTTGGCTCTTTTATGACTCGTGGACTTCAACTCCCAGAATTCCTGAGCCAGTATGACTCAGCTTGGAAACTCTCCCTTTCCCCTCAGCATGGCTGGCTCAGGAATTCTGGGAGTTGAAGTCCACGAGTCATAAAAGAGCCAAGGTTGCCTACCCCTGGTCTAGAATGGTACTCCATTGAGAGAAACTACGTCCCTGAAGAGTTTAAAAAACATTGTCTGGCAAACAAATATAATATATTAATCTCCAGTCTGATTCTGGGTAGGAATAAAATCCAAAAGCTTGTTATTGGGACTTAACAGAATTAAGTATGTTTTATATATTCTTCCAAACAAACTGTCTCCTTCTGTCTCTCCAGGCACACTTGCCTGAATGCACACACATGCACATACACATAAGACATTTTAGTTTAGTTTATTTTTCTCCACTGTTACTTGGCAATAATAAATAGCAGCATCCTAATGACCATGGACCACTCTGGCTACTGCACTGCAGAGTGCATTCGTTCCGTAACAAATGTTGTATGATTTTTTTGTAACGCAGTTTAACACAGCTTGAGAGCTTCTTGAGCTTGGTGCCAAACCAATTTGATCAGTGCAGTTCCCTAGAAACTTGACCTTGTAAAAAGAGGGAGGAGGGGGGGAAGAAACTTTATCTTAGTAAAAGAAATAACATGTCCTACGGCCGAGAGGTTTTTGAGCATGGGCTAATGGCAGGAAGCTGAAACGAAGGATCAAGTCAACACGCAAACCCTCCTGATTGGAAATTAATTAGTGTTCTTCACTGCCCATGTTTCAAACGCCAGGGTAGAGAGCCCTAAAAAAAAACAGTCTTGCCTTGAGGAGATCTCTTGAACTATGGGATGTTAAATACTTCAGTTCAAAAGAAAATTGTTTTCAGGGCATTGCTTAAAAACAAAGAAGCTCCATCCTACCTTCTCATACTATACCAGTGAGTCAGTGTTGTAAATACTTTCCCCCCTCCCCCCCATGCCATCACTCTGCTGAACACCTAATTCCTACAGCACTGTTTCAGGCCTACAGATATTTTACTCATGTAGTAGGCTGTATTGCTATTATCCTTGTCATCTTCTCCTCTTTCCTGCTATTTTTTTCTTGGTATTTATGATTTGTTTTTATCTTAGGATTAATGATTGTAAGATCTATGACCTATTGCTTTTTTGTTTGTATGTACACTGAGAGCTTATGCACTGGAGACAAATTTCTGGTGTGTCCAATCACATTTGGCCAATAAAGAATTCTCAATTTCTCTCAATTTCTCTCTCTCGATTCTCAAAATATTGTATTCTTTAGGCATACCTGGACTGCATAAACGCAGACTCCCTAGATCAGGGGTCTGTTCCTTCCACCCTCCCTTCCTCCCTCCCTCCATTCCTTCCTTCCTCCCACCCTCCCACCCACCCTCCCTCCCTCTGTTTCTTCCTTCCTCTGTTCCTTCCTTCCTCTCTCCCTTTTTTCCCCTCCCACCCTCCATTCCTTCCTCCCACCCTCCATTGCTCCATTTCTTCCTCCCTCCCTCCGTTCCTTCCCTCTCAAATGCTCTCAAATTCTCTCTCTCAGTTCTCAAAATATTGTATTATTTAGTCATACCTGGACTGCATAAACGCAGACTCCCTAGATCAGGGGGTCCCCAAACCCCGGTCCATGGACTGGCACCAGAAACTGGGCCATGCAAACAAGTGAAGCCCCATCCATGGGATGCAGGCAGCACACGAAACCACACCCCCTCCAGTCCATGAAAACCTCTCTCCATGGAACTAGTCCCTGCTGCCCAAAAGATTGGGGACCACTGCCCTACATGGCATCAAAGAGACACAAAAACTCTCACCCTTTGCTGTCACCTAATGGTCATCTGGATTGTTCAGCCAAGGTATGCTATAAATGAATAAATGAATCTAGGAATTAGGTTTGTGTGCCAAAGAAAATGGAATGACTGAATTCTAGGTTATTATTTTATTGTTATTCATATTAAAAAAAGCATAACTATCTCAACGCTCTTAAGAAACCTCCTTGCCTTCACCTCCACATCCCCAGATCATTTCCAGATTTCATCCAGGTGCTTGCCCAATTACTGGAACCAATTTGAGGATTAGACATTAACACCCCAGCTTCCAAACTTTGTGCATTCTACACATAGATGGGCACAACTAGGCATAAACCATTATATAATTTAATTTGAAATATGTGGAAGTTTCTAGTGTTGTACCAAAAGATCATCTCCAAAGTATTTTTGATTGATTATATTTATGAGTTGCTTCATTGCTTATTTTCAAATCAATACACAAAATCCAATGCAACTCATGTTACTTTAAAATGCTAGAAACCACCAAGACTATATGGGGTAAAAATGATATACATTATTAGCACAAATATGCTAAAATAATGCAGATCTAGCATTAAGATGCACAACAATATGGAAATGAATTAAATCAGCTGCCAGATCAATGATAAGGCAACAAAACTATCAGCAACAGAGCTATGAGAACTGATTAAGGGCAACAAAATTAGCATCCCTTATCTAGAGAAACAATTCTTTGTGTAAATGTCTATGGAGATTCTCAGTCATCCAGGTCATGGTTGTCCCAAAGGTGCTTTTTCAAGAGGCAACTGGACTTTCTGATTTTTCTTTAAGATGTTTCGCTTCTCATTAAAGACCTGAAGAAGATTATTGAATGAGAAGCAAAACATCTTAAAGAAAAATCAGAAAGTCCAGTGGCCTCTTGAAAAGGCACTTTTGGGACAATTCTACTATAGGCAAAGAAATTAAATTGGCTGTACATTTGTATGTTTCCATTCATTGCTGAAGTGAAAGACCAATCGGCATCTAGATTGCCCGAGCTCTGTCCTACCACAGTTGGATTTCCATGAGGATACTAAGGGTAATAGTTCCAACTGGAGAGAACCCAGTTTGTCTAGTGTTCTCAGCTGAACAGTAAACCATTGACAAAAGGCCATGGAAATGCTTGATCCACGATCAAGACAGTGAGGAAGAAAGACAGGCAAATTTCCCTGTGTACAAGTCTTCACAAGGTTGAACTTAATGAAAAGTTTTACAAGAAGGCCTTTGTGGAGAGTTTCACAAGATTTCAGTTAGGAGTGAGTTCTACATGGGTCCCGTGGCTCTTCCATATATCATCTAAGGAAGTGCTGTCACTGCCAAAAAAGCCAATGCAGTCCTAAGCTGCATCAACAGAGGCATAATATTAAGATCACATGAAATGCTGATACCACATTATACTGCTTTGGTAAGACCACATTTGGAATGCTGTATCCAGATTTGGTCACCATGATTACAAAAAGATATTGAGACTCTAGAAAGAGTGCAGAGAAGAGCAACAAAAATGATTAGGGGAGGCTAAAGCATACAATGAGTCATTGGGGTAACGGTATATCTAGTCTAATGGAGAGAAGGACTAAGGATAATATGATAGGAGTCTTCCAATATTTGAGGGAGTCACAGAAGAGATGAGGTTGATCTATTCTCCATCTGAGGACAAGACAAGAAGTAATGGATGATAGCTTATAAAAGAGAGATCCAATCTAGAATTGAGGATATATTTCCTATCAGTGAGAATAATTGACCAGTGGAATGGCTTGCCTCCAGAAATTGTGGGTGCTCCATCACTGGAGGTTTTCAAGAAAATGTGGGACAGCCATTTGTCTGGAATTAGTATAGGGTCTCCTGCTTGAGCAGCAGTTAGATTAGAAGATCTCCAAGGTCCATCCCAACTCTGTTATTCTGTATTGTGTATTCTGCAAGTTGGAGAGTGACCTTTCATTATGAAGTTAAGCTACTATGCCACTGCATAGCATTCATAAGGGAAAGAAAAAGTACTTCAGTCAAACTCACCTTTTCTTCTTCTAAGCTGTAGGATTGTACTTTTTTTAAAAAAAATGTAGAAAATGCAACACAATAAGAAACAAAACTGCATATCAAGTATCCAAGATTACTGTAAAAATGGCTTTGTTTTGTATGCAACAGAAATTAAATCTGGTTATCTGTAGTGGACTCACTTAAGTGTAATGGTTAAACTTATTTCTGAGCAGGCGGGCACAGAATGGTTCTGTACACTAATGATGACCACCCTTTTATGTGTGTGCATGAATTGGTGAGCTACCTATCTCTTAACCTAACATAAGAGTGCTTACATTGTTGTTGTTTAAAAATAATAGAATGATAAATTCAGGTTGATGTATCTTGTCTCTGCAGTTAAGCAAGAGTTATTTTAAAACAAATGCAGAGTTTGCTTGTTTGCTGCAGTCATAAATAATGTTATAATACTTGTAAGTCCTGGATATAACATAAAGTGTGCTTATGTTCATTTTAATATGAAGGGGAAAACCTGTGAAATGGAAAGCTGATAATTGCACACACAGAAAAGATACGCTGTCTCTGGTTAGCAACAGTCCAAGTTAAACCCAGTGATCTGCAATTCATTCAACCTATGGCGTTGCCTCTGGCAAATGGCCCACAGCTGTAAATGTAGCAAGTAGCTGAAGGTTATTTAGTGGTGTATATTTTAAGAAGAGTCCCAGTGGAGCTCACAGTATATGAAGCAATAAATGTCACCCATAGATCTGATAAGTAAACCATTTTGCTGAGCATACCACAAACTGTTTCTAATGATTGTTGTCTTTAATATCAGAAAATTATGTCCGTCCATCCATCCATCCATCCATCCATCCATCCATCCATCCATCCATCATCCATCCACGAAAGAATCTTTGAACTATTTAGGAAATATTTGGTTTAAAGACTATGAAATCTGTTTGCCCTATGGAATTTGGGAAAAATAATAGAAAACCAGAGGTAGGAAGGAAATGAGAAATTGCATTTGTTCATTATTTCTTTCTAAGATATAATGATATGCGTGACCCATTGTGTTAAATACAGTTCAGTCTCTGTACATTGGGGGTTGTTTAGATTTTGGCAAGCCCAGCATTGTTTTACAATGTCAGGCAGACATGCCAGTCCTGGTGGATCTTCAGAAAGCAAGTCCGTGTTAGAGAAATGGCTACAAAATAGTCATAGGGTATTCAAAGGCTACGCCATTTCCTAACTTCAAACAGATTAGCACATGCCCATCTCTAATAGAACACTGGCCTTGAGTTTACTCTTGTGCTGCCTCTTGTTGCTATGTGTGGAGGCAGGAAGGGAATGGATAATAGTTCTAATGATAGACACATTCACAATACAGGAAGTCTTTGACTTATGACCACAACTGAGCCCAAAATTTATATTGCTAAGTGAGACATTGGTTAAGTGAGTTTTGCCTCGTTTTACGACCTTTCTTGCCACAGGTGCTGAGTGAATCATTGCAACTGTTAAGTTAGTAACACAGTTATTAAGTGAATCTGGCTTCCCGATTGACTTTGCTTTTCAGAAGGTTGCAAAAGGGGATCACATGACCCAGGGGACCCTGCAACTGCCATAAATACGAGTCAGTTGCCAAGCATCTTGTCGGAGCATGCACAGTCTTATTGCGCTGAGATAACCCAGGAGTAAACACAGTAAACAGTGGTCTATATGAAATGGTGGTTTACATTACACCATCTACAATATTATACACCAGGAACAATATACATACACATGTTAATACAGCAGGCCCCAACACACCACAGTTACAGTAGGAAATGGAAGAGAGAGAGAACACATCTGCGGAGCCTTCCCTTTTATACAAAGGCTCTTAAAGAAACACAGACCCAGCTGGCTCTTAAAGGGACATAGACCCTGCTGAGTCATTCCCAACATTACATCGTATATTTTGATGATGATGATGATGATAATAACAACAACAACAACAACAACAACAACAATAATAATAATAATAATAATAATAATAATAATAATAATAATAATAATAATAATAATAATAATAATAATAATAATATAATAATATAATAATAATAATAATAATAATAATATAATAATTAATAATATAATAATAGTATTAAAAGTTGGAAGGGACCTTGGAGGTCATCTAGTCCAACCCCCTGCTCAGGCAGGAAACCCTTACCATTTCGGACAAATGGCTGTCCAGTCTCTTCTTAAAAACTTCCAGTGTTGGAGCATTCACCGCTTCTGGAGGCAGGTTGTTCCACGGATTAATTGTTCTAACTGTCAGGAAGTTTCTCCTCAGTTCTAGGTTGCTTCTCTCCTTGATTAGTTTCCATCCGTTGCTTCTTGTCCTGCCTTCAGGTGCTTTGGAGAATAGCTTGACTCCCTCTTCTTTGTGGCAACCCCTTGATCACGTGACCATGGGGATTCTGCAATGGTCTAAGTGTGAAAAACAGTCACAAGTCACTTTTTTTCCAGTGCTATTGTAACTTTGAACAGTCAATAAATGAACTGTGGGTAAATCAAGGACTGCCTGTCGTTTGTACTAGGGCTTTCTTAGCTTCAGCTACCCAAGATTTCATGTAAGGAAGCTAGAAATGGTTAGGGAGACTCAGAATTATTTGGTATAGTTTTCTTGTTATTTGGGGAAATCTTCTTTACAAAGAAAGGAGATTATTTGTAAATCGGGGTTGAAGCAAGGGGTCCTGATTTTGCTATCTAGTTTGGGTAAGGAAATGTCTGGACAGCCATTTGTCCGAAATGGTATAGGGTTTCCTGCCTGAGCAGGGGGTTGGACTCGATGACCCCCAAGGTCCCTTCCAACTTTATTATTATTATTATTAAAACAACGAGGCTCAGAGAGTACCAAGGACCCCTCAAACATCCTTGTCTGTTTTTTATTCGTGTGAGCCATTTAGAGAGCAAAACTGTCGTATTTTGGCTTCCCTAGGATGTTTTCTTCTGTTTTTCACTGACTCCTACTGCTGCATAAATATGACATCATTTTTTTAAAAAAAAACAATTTAGCACTATGAAAAGTACACTCTAGGGGTGCGCAATGCTTCATATTTGGTTCCAAAAGGATGTTTCGGGGTGCATTGCTCAAATATGCACCTAGAACATTTTACGGCAGTCATACATACATGTTTTTGGAAACTTGGAATAATCACCTTCCTCCTCCCAACACATAAAGTAAAAAAAATATATATAGAAAGAGGAAGGATAAATTGACGCTACCAATATTATAGCACAACATCAAACTCACTCCCATCTTCTCTCCCCACCCTAAGGAAATTAGCCTAGATTTTTTTGAAGCCATACCCTTCTGTCATAATTTAATTTCTAAGATATAAGCCTATTTCAATTACCAAGACATGAACTATACTATGGAAAACTGATTAATATGTTTATTGCTCCTGTTCTGCCCGCCTGCCTTTTCCCTTGAGAAAAGAGTCTTTTTTTATTATAACACATGCATTCAATTTTGAGTCCTGTTTCAGTGCTTCAGGCAGAATCATTATATAATTTTAGCTAACTAAATTACTAGAAATAGGTAAATGTCCTTACCAGGTGGTGTCATTCTCTTATGGGGAAGCTGATACACCTGAGAATAGGGGATTTGTAACTTTGGGTTTTCCATGCTATGAAAAAAAGCATAAAAATAGCACACAGGAAGGAATGACTTAGTGTATTTCTGTCTGCCTTCCTTCATGCTGCCTTCTTTAAATAAATTTCAATGGAAGACATACTATATAATCACTTCATTGAATAATACAGACAGTTGAGAAAGAAATTTGTTTCACTGCTCCATCCAAAATTGTAGAGTTTTCTGGAAGACATTTTTTTCCCCTGATTGTAACATCTCATCAGTTCTTGGTTCACCCTTTGCCCTTCAGACATCTTAAACATCTCGAAGTATTTCTTTATTTTATTCAGCTTCCTCTACTGCCAAACAGGAAGAGCTGCTTGCATAATTTTAAAGCTGTACTAAAATTGGATTTATTCAGACTAACTTTCTATTTGGGGGGATATAATTCAGAGTGATTATTTAGGATCAAATGAGATGCATTTGCTGGGATGCAGAAACCTGAATTCAATTTATGTGATCCTAGACTTTCTGAATTGGTTTGAATCATGGAATCAGGATCCACAGTCCAAAAATTTAAAATGGAATAAATGCACACTTTCCTAGATAACCTGCATTCCTGCTCTTCTAGAAGGTCTACATCAGGGGTCTTCAAACTTGGCCCTTTTATGACTTGTGGACTTCAACTCCCAGAATTCCTCAGCCAGGCATGCTGGCTGAGGAATTCTGGGAGTTGAAGTCTACAAGTCATAAAAGGGCCAAGTTTGAAGACCCCCGTTCTATATTATCGGAAAAAGGTACACAATATTAATAATTCTATATATACTGGAATCTAAGTATCTGTCTTGACTAGATAACTCTTCAAAGATATTAGATTCCATTGACAATGACTCCAAGTCTAAATTACATTCCAGGGCATCTCTGAGAGGTAGACATTCATCTGTCCTCTGACTAAATCTCTTTGGCAAACAGGAATCCACCACCTTCAAGACAATCTACTAAACTGTAAAACATCTTTTCTCATAGGTTTTAACACATCTTTAACCAAACTTGGCTTCCCTGTGCTTCTCCTCCATTGGTTTAAGACCTGTCCTTTAGGATTTAGCTGAGAAGTCTTGGCTGAAACTTCTTTTGATTTTGTTTAAATTCATCTCAACTTGCCTTAAGGTTTGGCTTACACGGATACTCGTAGCAACTCCAGTTAATATGTGCTTTCCTTTTAAATATCTGAAACAGTCCTGCAGATATATAATATGAAAGTGTCATCTTGTGTTCAAGCGCTATCCATGGGACAGCAGGGGAGCAACTAGTATTAATAAGAACACACAACCTCAAGGATGGAAGTTACTGATAATTTCATTTCACCTGATTTCTTATCCTGTGACCACAAATTTGTTTACCCCTGCAGCTTATAAATGTGGTAAGAGCATTGCGTCCCTCTGCATTTTCCTGTGCATTTCTCTTAATCTTCACATTTTACATGCTTTTTTCCCCCTGAATACAGTTTTTAAAAGATATGTTTCTATAATAAAAATTTATTTTGTGCATATTTTTCACACAAACACACACACACACACATATATATATATGTGCTATTTTGAAAGAATTATATATACATACATACATACATACATACATACATATATACATATATACACACACACACACATTTTTGTATATGTTTGCCCTAAGATGCACATTTTGATATGCATTTTTTTAATTGCAAGTGGCATCACAGACATATTCCAAAGGTAGGTGGACTCAGGGCCCATTTGGGAAGGATTTCCTAAGTGAAAGATGGGGAATTGTGCCTTTAAGGATTAACGATTGCTTAAGACCCAAAGGTGCTCTTCTTTTGAAGGCAGCTGGACTTTCTGATTTTTCTTTAAAGGCGTTTCACTCCTCATTCAAGAAGCTTCTTCAGGTCTTTCATGAGAAGCAAACCATCTTAAAGAAAAATCAGAAAAAGTCCAGTTGTCTTTAAAATAAAAGCACTTTGGGGGGCAGTGGTGGGATTCAAATATGTGAACAACCGGTTCTCTGTATGGATGCCGCTTCCGGAAGTCCATTCTGGGCCTGGGCAACAAACAAATTAGCTACCGGTTCTGCCGAAGTGGTGCAAACTGGCTGAATCCCACCACTGCTTTGGGGCAAACATGACTTGGATGAATAAGAACCCCCATAGACAGAATGCTCATGATGTTAGTTTTGTCCCAAACCCTCCCGAAAATGGGTTCCAGATTTTTGACTGCTTATATCTCAGGAACGGACATAAACAGGATCCAGCCAGACCAAATACAGTCCTGGGTTGCTGTTTTATACCTCTATCTAATGCTCCGAATCAATTTATATACCTGATAATTTGGATCTAGAGGCTAACCTTTATACTTTTATTGCTGCCCAAGGGAATGAGCTTCCAACAATTGGAAGGTGATTTGGGTTTATGCCTTCAGGTGACTTCTTTGTACCTGTCTTCCTCTTGCTGTTCACCCTGAAAAGCAAAAAAACTTAGCTGCACAATAAAGGACTCTTTTTTTCCCCCAGAGTTTATTTGCTTCTTTCACAAGACACAGGCCATAATTTATGTAAGCATGCTCTCATTCGGAATTTGTAATCAGGAGCTTTCATTATTCTCCGAGCTGTGGCACATGACCTTTTGGTCTAACCAGTGAATGAAGTGGGGAATTTCTCTGCCAAATGCTAAAGGAAGAGGGAACTGACAGGGTATTTTCTTTAACAAGCCAAACAGAATGGCTTTCTTTTTTTAAAATTTAGTAGATAACATTATCCTGAAGAACCACAGGTAATTAATTGAGGCAGAATAGCTCTTGGTCGCCTAGAAAACCAATCACTTCTGCATCTTTTCTGCCTTCCCAACCATTCTATTGTGCTTTCCAGAGGAAATGAAATAATGGCTTGAGATGTAAATCACAGCTAGGAGAGAATTTGGAGATTGCCTGAAATCCTAGTTTTGTGTTCGGAAGTGAAACAAGAGCAAGCTGGTTTCATCCCCCCCCCCCCCGTCTCTGAAGGAAAGGCACATGTAAGGAATGTCTGTGCAAAACCATATCCTGGATAAAGATTTGGGTTGGTGCTTTAAAGGCATGTCCACATGCCCAGCCTGCATATAAAGTCATAGATTATTATTGATCATTGCACAGTCAGCCAGATGTTCAGGCTGGATTTGGCATTTTTGTCGACCTATCGAGTCCTTAACAAGGACCTGGGATAGGCAGATGTGGATGTTTGAATTGATGGCATTACAGATATTGTCACAGGATGGAAGCTGTTCCTAGTAAGGCCGCTTTTTGCAATTGACTAATGATGAATTTGTCAATGCCGATGGTGTCCAAGTGGTGCTGCAGTTGTTTTGGGATTGCACCCAAGGTGCCTATTACTATCAGTACCACCCTTGCTTGCCTTTGCCACAGTTGTTCCATTTCTATTTGTAGGTCTTTGTATATTGTTATCTTCTCCAGTTCTTTCTCGTCTATTCTGCTGTCTCCAGGCACTGCCACATCCACTATCCAGACTTTTTTTGTCTTTCTTATCGACAATTGTTAAGTCCGGGGTGTTATGTGGCAGGTGCTTGTCTGTTTGAATTCTAAAGTCCCAGAGCAATTTAACTTTATCATTTTCTATGACTTTCTCTATTTTATGATCCCACCAGTTCTTGCTTGCAGGCAAATGATATTATTGTTGTTGTTGTTGTTATTATTGTTGTTGTTGTTATTCTGGGAAATGGGGTATTGTTTGAGCAGGTACTCACATTTTCAGACTCCATGGGGTGGCTGTGTGTTTGGGAAACTCTCTAGCATTTGAAGCAACAGATCAACAGAAGGGAATGTGCAAAACCCCTTTTTTGCAAGGCATGGTGCTTTAACATTTTGACACTTCAATTTTATGTTCATCTATTTGAAATTCATTTACTTTTTTTTTTTTTTCAAAAAAGGAATTTTTTACATATAAAGCCACTGTTGACATTTTCTATATTTCCCCTTTATATAGGCATTTTTAAACAAATTGTAAATATTAAGCATTTCTAAGGAGATTTTGAACAATAAAGATAGGAAAGAAGTTTGCTTGCCATTTCCTTTCATGAATTCAAGAAGAACAAATTTGGTGAAATAACATCCAAATTCACTTATCTCCCGTTCTTGCTGTCCATTATGCTCTTTGACTAATATGTGAATCTAGAAACTGTATAACATATAAATTTATTTAAACAATCACAATATATACCAGTCACACTAATAGAGAATTTTCCAAGAAAGGTTATAATTTTTTTAGAATCTAATTAGATTTCTTTTTTACTAAAAATATTTTTTTCTCAATTGTTAAACACTGAAGGAATAGAAGAAATGCTGTTTCTTCTGGCATTTGAACTGGATTCTAAGACTGTTTTTGGTCCATCAAAAATTAGAGATACTCTAATGTTGATGATACCACTCTAATGGCAGAAAGTGAAGAGGAACTAAAGAGCCTCTTGATGCGGGTGAAGAAGGAGAGTGCAAAAGTTGGCTTGAAACTCAACATTAAGAAAACCAAGATCATGGCATCCGGCCCTCTCAATTCCTGGCAAATAGATGGGGAAGAAATGGAGGTAGTGACAGATTTTATCTTCCTGGGCTCCAAGATCACCACAGATGGGGACTGCAGCCAAGAAATTAGAAGATGCTTGCTCCTGGGGAGGAAAGCTATGGCAAATCTAGACAGCATACTAAAAAGCAGAGACATCACCCTGCCAACAAAAGTACGTATAGTCAAGGCCATGGTTTTCCCAGTTGCAATGTATGGCTGTGAAAGCTGGACCATAAGAAAGGCTGAGCGCCAAAGAATTGAGGCCTTTGAACTAGGGTGCTGGAGAAGACTCCTGTGAGTCCCTTGGACTGCAAGGCGATCAAACCGGTCAGTCCTAGAGGAGATCAACCCTGACTGCTCCTTAGAAGGCCAGATACTGAAGTTGTAACTCAAGTATTTTGGCCACCTAATGAGAAGGAAGGACTCACTGGAGAAGAGCCTGATGCTGGGAAAGATTGAGGGCAATAGAAGAAGGGGACGACAGAGAATGAGGTGGCTGGATGGAGTCACTGAAGCAGTAGGCATGAGCTTAAATGGACTCCAGAAGATGGTAGAGGACAGGAAGGCCTGGAGGAACGTTGTCAATGGGGTCGCGATGGGTCAGACACGACTTCGCAACTAACAACAACAATTTTGTTTTAATGCAGCAATGTGGAAAATAGCTAGTATTAATCTCAGTATATTGCCAAGATCTGATTAAGGAGAACTCTAAGCTTTAACATTTCAATGAAGTTTCCATAACATTATCCAGTTCTATTAAATGAAAAATAAATAGATAAATAAACAAACAAACAAACGAATAAATGAATGAACGAATGAACGAATGAACGAATAAATAAATAAATAAATAAATAAATAAATAAATAAATAAATAAATAAATAAATAAATAAATAAATAAATAAATAACTAAATAAATAAATAAATAAATAAATAAATAAATAAATAAATAAATAAATAAATAAATGTGCACCTGAAAGGTTCATCATTCAATGTTGCAAAATAATCAGTGAGTAGATTATTTTTTGCTAATGCACAATTGCTTGTTGGAAAACATTGGTTCTTCGTCTAATCAAAATAATTGGGCTGATTCCATTTCCCTATGTTGTGCAGTTTGTCATCACTGATTTCAGTAGGTAGCACCATCTGATTGATGTTGTCTGGATTTGGAAGCTAAGCAGGGTCAGACTTGGCTAGTATTGGGATGAGAGACCACCAAGGAATTTCATGGTTGGAGATGAGGCAATGTTCCCATATTCTACCTATTTAACCAAATGGCTGGAATCAAATTCAGCATGAGGGTGTCCTTTAGTTTTTAATGATATCTCCGGAGGAGTTGTTTAAATAGGACAAACACTTCAGAACAACAAATTCATGGTGAAGCTTAAGAATTAAGAAAGGCAAGTTACGGCACTCTGAATATCACCCCAACTATCAAGACAATGAATCACTACTCATTGCTGAACAAAGGTGAATTTTCCAATCTCAGCTTTGATAATCCATGTGATGCCAACAGTACTTCCTAGTATTCTGAAATGAAAAGTTCAACCTAGCTCCACAAATACATTGTGAAAAGTGGTTTGTACTAGGGAAATGGCATTTTTAGTTATGCATACATCAATTAATTTTGCATGAGTAAAGTACATTAGTGCTATCCATATTTTAGAGGGGAACGTTTCGGGTCCATTATCTTCCGAGCCCCTAATGCTGTCCAACGAAGGGGATAAATTAATGTTGCCAGGATAAAACTTGAATGGTCTTGTATAATCAACTTTGGAGGACCAGGACATTTTCCAACTTTTCCCAGGCCAAAAATTGGGACGTGGTAATAAAAGATACAGGAATGAGATCCTATGCAGAAGCATCCACTATAATACAATGTTATCGATTGCCTATGCTTCAGGTCAATCAAGGACATGATAGCATAAATCTCCCAAGGACGATAGGAAACCTAAGCATAAGGTTTGCAACTATTATAAATTTGATTTTAAGATCTCTGATCTAGATTTGAATAATCTGAAACTTAAATCATTAAATCAAAACACTTACTTACTGTATATGCACACAAAGGGAAAAACACAGAGAAAAAATAACAATGTCTGAAAACAAAGACTTAAGTTAAGGGAGAGAAAAAAGGAAATAGAACTATTGATAGTCCTCAACTTACCATAAAAATTGAACCAGAAAATTTCTGTTGCGAAGCAAGAGAGTTGTTAAGTTGTTTTACCCCATTTTACAACCTTCCTTGCCACAGTTTTTAGCTGAATTGCTGCAGTTGCTAAATGAATCCAGCTTCCCTATTGACTTTGCTGTCAGAAGGTCACAAAAGGTGATCACATGACCCCAGGACTCATAAATTTGAACTGGTTGCCAAGCACCCAAATTTTCACCACATGACTGTGATCATGCTGCAATGGTCATTAGCAGTGGTGGGATTCAGCCGGTTCACACCACTTCGGCAGGACCGGTAGCTAATTTTTTGTTGCCCAGGCCCAGAATGGACTTCCGGAAGCGGCATCCACACAGAGAACCGGTTGTTCATATATTTGAATCCCACCACTGGTCATAAGTCTAAAAAACAGTCAGAAGTTACTTTTTTCTGTGCCGTTGCAAATTCGAACTGTGACTCACTAACTAAATATGGCTGTAAGTCAAGGTCTACATCTACATCTGTACACTGCACCATTTTCTACTTTGCTTCCTCCATTACTTATGTCCCTGCTTCTATGATAACCATGTTGTGATTCATTTATTACTTTTTACTCTTTGGGGAGAGGACGGTATAATGGCTCAGTGGTTAAAAGGCTGAGCTTATCAGCTGGAAAGCCGGCAGCCCAGGTTTGAGAACTGAGCACTGCGCGATGGGGTGAGCTCCTGCTCTCGCCCCAGCTCCTGCCAACAGAGAAGTTCAAAAGCATGCAAACACAAAATTCATAAATGTGGTGAATTTTTTTTTAAAAAAAGGGTAAAAAATAAACCAAAAACCCTCCAACAAAAATGTTGATCCAGAAATGAGTTAGCATGTATTTGAGTGATAAATTACAGGACAATGTACAATTATGCTTTATTAGGAACAATTTGGTTTGAACAGAGAAATTAGTTTTCATTACAGTATTCATTACGATGAATGATGGATTAAGTTTCTTTGTGTAATGAAACTAATTTGTGGGGCAAACTTGATCTGTTTTTAATAAAGTTACTTAGCTGAAAACTAAATATTGGAGGGGCATGTGAGAACCTTTACATTCTCATCCCAACAGAACGTGTTGCTGGTTGCTCAGTTTCTTTCTACACAAAGTCAGACTTTCAGCCAGCTTTCTTCTGCTTTCCTGTATTTATTTATTTCTTCATTCCAGAATCACTCATTGAACATTAAATTAACTAGCCAGGAAAGTTATTCTGGTAAAGATGCGCTAGAGCAATGTAATCCTCTTGTTATCAAGAGTTCAAAATATACCACAGCAGCTGCAGGATTGAAACAGCAGGTTCTGCTCTGCAAGATGCTTTTAATACACGTACAGATGAATTTACATCCGTTCGCGTTAAGAGAGAAAATGAGCGCACCACACAATCACCTCTGGGATTCCACTCCGAGAGCATCTGGTGAGCCAGTTTAATCCTTAAGAATGATAACGCAGCCATTTCACATGATAATGAGATCTTCCTGAATGGAGAGAAACAAAGGATGCTGCATTACCAATGATAAATCCCAAAAAATAATAATAATAATAAAAAAAGTTTCTGGCACACCGGGCCTATTGGAACATATGGTGCAAAACTGGTTTTTACTGGTAGCAGAGTTTTCATTATATGTAGTGATAAGCTGAAATTTGAACGTTTTATGAATGCATTTTAATATCTGGCCATTTGGAACAAAGTCATCTTATTACAGATAATGGATGTCTAAACACGGCCCAAGCTCGTTTCAGGTGAAATGGTTGGCTATATAAATTTACTAAATAAGTAAGTAAATAAATAAATAAATAAAACAGTGATTAATATTTATATGTTCCTTATATGTAAGGGTGTAGCTCTATATATATGTCGTATATAGTATGTTTAAATGTGTGTTATGTATTTGTACACTTTGAGAGCAAGCAACTAAATTTCATTTTTAATGTGTGACATTGTGCCTACAGTAAAAAAAAAATGACAATAAAGGTTATCTATCTATCTATCTATCTATCTATCTATCTATCTATCTATCTATCTATCTATCTATCTATCATCTATCTATCTATCTATCTATCTATCTATCTATCTATCTATCTATCTATCTATCTATCTATCTATCTAATAAATAAATAAATAAATAAATAAATAAATAAATAAATAAATAAATAAATAAATAAATAAATAAATAAATAAATAAATAAATAAATAAATAAATAAATAACAGCATTTAGCAATAGCAATAGCACTTATATACTGCTCCATAATGCTTTACTGCCCTCTCTAAGTGGTTTACAGAGTCAGCCTATTGCCCCCTAACAGTCTGGATCCTCATTTTACCGACCTCGGAAAGGTGGAAAGCTGAATCAACCTTGAGCCGGCCAGGATCAAACTCCTGGCAGTGAGCAGAGTCAGCCTGCAAAACTGCATTCTAACCACTGCGCCACCACATCTCATGTTCTCTTTGTTTGAGGAAGGTTTCTATCTTATTCTCCTTGAAGGAAAACCAATGTACAATGAATCAGTCCTAATTGGTATGTTTAGATATGCTTTATTGAGGTAGAGGACTTTCTAATATGTTCATTTCTGCACGTTTTGGCAGAGTTCCCAAGAACTCTTGTTGACAATGCCATACCAACATTTTCAGCTTCTAGTTGGCAGGTACGATGAGCTCACATCAATATGTCTTAAAATGATGGATTACAATCATTCAGAGTCATCTTAAGTCTAAATGACCTAAAAAAAAAAAAAAGGTGTTGTTGTTTTTAGTCAGAAGCCTTACAGTTGCAGGGAAAACATTTATTTTCATATGAATGGGACTGACCATGATGTTCATAAGGCACCAGATCTGTCAATGGATTTGGGATTGACTTAGCATAATGCTTCCTGGCTCATCCTCCTTTGTCTGAAGACTACTGAGGCTATCTCAGTGATCTGTACTCATGGAAGACGAGACTTGAAAAATCCCATCAGATCTTCAATCATCATCACTTCACCATTAATCTGAGCAAAATATCCATGCGATATTTTGAGGGGGAAAAATTGTAAGCATACATTTCAACTACCAAGTGATTGAAGCATAACCCTTCCCTTGTTAACTTTTAGGGTGCTCTGATTTGAACGATCATTGCTACTTAGGGGTTTACTTATGACCTTTGGTGTAGCTTAGGACGTCTTCTCTTGGGACCTCCCTCCCTCCCTCCCCCCTCTCTCTGTGTATGTGTGTGTCATATCTCTCTCTGTCTCTCTGTCTCTCTGTCTCTCTCTGTCTCTCTCTGTCTCTCTGTCTGTCTCTCTGTCTGTCTGTCTGTCTGTCTGTCTCTCTGTCTCTCTCTCTCTCTCTCTCTCTCTCTGTGTGTGTGTGTGTGTGTAAAACCTGCTATAGTTTTAGGCTCTTTGTAGGAGAACAAGAGCTTTGAACAAAATGCATGGATGAACAAACAAGGTTGAAAGAAAGCCGGCCTGTGTGCTTTAGAGTAACACAAATGACTTGCTCCAAAATTGCCCCTTGACATGAATTTCTTTTGTCATTTTCCATCCAGCTGCAGGCCAAGGCTTTTCAGAAACAAAGCTTTATACTGAAGAATTACTGCATTCAGTTCTTATAACAGAACATATCTGTCTTCAGAACTTCATAATACCTTATGAAATCTATAGAGCCTTAACATTTCTGTTCCTAGAAGCCCAGGAGAGTAGACTGTTATCAATAACTATTTTACCTTTTTAATATTTTTCAAGTTGGAGTAGGGGTTGTTTGTTACATCTTTAGGAGAGTTTTCAGTTAAGCCTGTAAAAATGTCACTTTTTTTGGGTTGCCTAGCAGTCAATGCCAATGAACAGTTCTGTCTTCATGAAACAACAAATTCTATAAAATATCTCAGGAATAGTTGACCGAAGAGTTGGTAGTTCCCTCTTGACTCTCATTCAAAGCCTTTCCCCCCCCCCCTAGGAACTGCTGAAATATAATTGGATGGACTTTATGCACCTCATCCAGTAAATGGACCATGTGAGCATTTCCCTCTTATTATTTCTGGACCTCACTGTTGCCAGCTATGCACACTTAAACAACAGAAGTCATGAGAGCTTTCACCTAAGCGATGACATAATAGAAGGCAAACCCCGATTTAAGGCTGACTCAGAATCAGGGGCTATTAAATCAACTTGATTGATCAGTGAACTCTTGGGCTGTATGTAAAGGGAAAATGAAAATGTGTCCCATTTAATGATGATATATATATATATTTGTTCTCCGAACTCAGCTGAATCCCACCACTGTATATATTGCTTGTACACAAAAGGAGAAACAAGTGGATGAAAAGTGATGTTACATTGTTGGGTCAAGTAATGTTTCAAGAAATGACCCTGACTTTTCTCTCCATTTTTCAATTTAATATATTCAATGTACCTATCATTTCATTCTATCCCAGAGATACTCAGAAGCACTTCCAAACTGCCTTATGAGTAACCTTATCACTGTCATCTTTGCAATAGTTGGTACTTCTAACCAACCAACATTTCCTTGAGTTCCTTGAGAGACTGATGGGCTGAAGTACAAAAGCTGGCATCTAGACATCAACTCAACTTACATCCTTAGCATACTCTCCCTACATTGTTTTATTATCATTTTATTGCATTTCTATATTTCTTCTCTGAATGCAAAAG
This sequence comes from Azemiops feae, assembly GCA_023970755.1. Classification (NCBI taxonomy): domain Eukaryota; kingdom Metazoa; phylum Chordata; class Lepidosauria; order Squamata; family Viperidae; genus Azemiops; species Azemiops feae. The sequence goes on from JALGBA010001199.1 coordinate 372,179, forward strand.
GCCCTGGGGGCAGAGTTAAAAGTGGGATCAGCCTAGAGTCCCTACATAGGCACAAATAAACTACGTCCAACACCCTTCCCCCAAATTCTGTTGACCTTTGTCTAACTTATTAACTTTGTTAAGCATTTGTTGAGAATATTTCCATACATAGGCTTTTAGTTTAATTGAAACTTCACCTGTAGACTTGGTCTTTCATGCTTAACAGTTTTGTTTAACCTCATTAAATGGAATATTGATTGATGGATAACAGATGATTGATGATAGATGAGAGAGAGAGAGAGAGAGAGAGAGAGAGAAAGAGAAAGAGAGGGAGGGAGGGAGGAGATTATTGGTTAGTCTTATGACCATTTCCAAAAACCAACCTTATTAGATAGGCAACACTCAGTGACATTAAGTGAGCTTTATGGTGTGGTTAAGCAGTGACTTGAATCTTTGTTTTCCTGATCATTTTAATCCTATGTATTTTGTTTCTTACATAGTCAGTGCAGTGATACTAGCTGGAGCTGAAGGTCCTGAATTAGTAGAATTATTGGACATATTTAACTTTACATTAAAAAAAAAACTATAGTTAAATTTACACTTTACAATTCTGAATTCACAGTTGAGCAGTCACACTGAAAAAGATAGAGGAAACTTGTCAGTTGCTTAGAATAATGAGTTGGAATATCCAATTTTAACAAAGCAAAGGGCTCGAATTTCAAATAATGTTAAATTAATATTACACAATATTAAGCTTTGGTTAACTTAACAAAATATTCTCAAGTGTCTATTGGATATCCAGAGGATTTTCTTATTTATAAGGCATATATATATATATATATATAAATTTTGTGGCTGACAAAGAGTTAGTGGGAGACTAGTATATATATATATATATATATATATATATATATATATATATATATATATATATATATATATATATATATATATATATAATGTTCCATAAAACCATAACAAAAAGAACATCAGGTGCCCCAAAGATATATTCTTTCCATCATCAACATTTAATTTTGCAAGGCGTTGCAAGGACTCATTTTTTTTTTATTGTTGTTGGTATTGTATCAGAAGAGACAATGACACACAGGTTAGAAGCATGTTCTACATTCCTTGGTGGGTTGCAATCAATAATACAAATTACAAAAAAATAATAAATTATTCCCTTAAATCTATGAAATAACATAGACATGAGAAGTCTTATTCACGGGAAGTTTCAGAATTGGAAAGCTCAATTATTTTTATTCCAGAAGAGAAAGCAACCTTTGTTCTGAGAATAAGGAAACAATGAAATATACATGAGACAGACAGCTCTATAAATCTGAATAATAAATAAATAACATGGAAATGATGCCGGTTTTTAATTTACGTTAACACTTGGTGTGCTTATAAGCTTACTTCTACATCTGATCCCACCAATCTATTTTAAGAAGAGCAACCAGTGTCATCGGTGTAATTATTTTTTATGAGTCACAAAATGGGAATGAACGTTACCACCACAAATGGCTTCATCAATCAGCTTTTTGATGGACAAGAAGATAAAGGGGAAAAAAAAAAAAGATTTAACACTGTTGGTTTTGTTTCAGGCCAACTTTCCAGTGCTATTTTCTTAGCAACTTGTCACTAGTTCTAAGAGGAGACAACATAATTACACGGGAATGCAGTGGGATTTTTATACAATTGCACTTTACCTTTCCAGAAAACTGTTCTCGGAAGGGACACCGAGAAGTGTCAGGGATTGTACCATAATCTATATATATTTATGGAGAGAATAATTGCCTCGTGACACTATTGTAAGATATTGGACATGCCATGTTCTTCTAGGGAGGTGGTGAGCAACCCATGTCAACAGACAAGTGTTATGTCTTCATTTATCCTTAGCCCAGGGGTGTCAAACGTGCAACGTCACGTGACGTGTCGTGACGTATCGTGACTTTTTTTGCCATTGCCGGCAATGAGGTGGGCGTGGTTTCACTATGATGTATCCGCCCTGCGGGCCGGCAGTTTGACACCCCTGCCTTAACCCATCAGAAATTGGAGGAACCACCTAAGTCTTAAAAAAATCAGCCACATTCATTTCAGTGATGCCATGACTTCATTGATTTGGCCATTGTGATCCTCGGCTAATGAAGACATATGAACGAATCAATAAGTAAACACAAAGGAAACAGTGGTACGTGCTCCAAACAAAACTCTTCTTACAGCCCTGGTTGATGTGATGGGAAATCATTTTGGTTATGTGAATCATCCAATCTGAATCCTCGGTTCTGTTCAGGTCATCCATTTTATTTATTTCAAAGAATCCAGTCTTGTTTGATTGGAATTATCCATTCAAGTTGTCAGATGAAATCAGTTTGATTTCAGCCATTCATCTCATTTTAAAAAGTCTATGACCAAATGTGCAATGAATCATTGGGTCATTTGGAACACATCTTACTTGATGAAATGTATCCAAGCATTTGGCCAACTCAGTTCGAAGATTTGATTTGAACTGGTGATTGGATCAAATTGTCTTTAAAAGACAGCTTTGAATCGAAGATTTGCAAAGCCTTAGAAAACATCACCAAAGAACTATTATGTGTGATTAACAAAACTGAGCTCCAAAGTAGGGCAAAATGAAACTAGGAACATGGTTCTTAAAAATCCAAAAGACTTAGATATCAATGAAATAAGTGTGTCAGTTCTAGCTTTGTTGCACAATAACCAGAATGTAAGTTAACAGGGCTAAAGTTAGTTCAGTTTTTTAAAAATAGCCTCTGAATTTAGATTTGAGGACAATTGTAGTAGTATCCACTACTTGTATCAAAAGATTCTTTAAAAAGTTAATTGCACCGTGCCCTTTTCAATTTATCCATGTCCTCATCGAAAATATTGCAGATTCCTAATGTTCGTGTTGTGGTACATATTTGTTGGAATAATGATTGGACTGTTTATTTTTTTTTTTCACTTCTGTTTGAGTGACAGCATGTCCATAAGACCTTCGTGGTAAGGCAGTGGGTACCTAGAAGGACAGTGTGAAGTTTGGCAAAGGTGCTAGCAAAGGTCCTCTTGGAGCAACTTCTTAAAACAACATGATGGTCTTCTTCCAAATTGGGGCAAGGCCAGAGATCTCCCCTTCACCAAAGCATGCACAGGTTATGCCCAAAGCACATTTTAAAAAGAAAACGGGTTGTCAAGTTAAGTTTTTCTTCAATTCAAACATGGTTGTGGTGTAATACATTGAGGAGAAAATCTCACTGAAGTGAAGCTTATCCATTCTATACATTCCCAGGTATGAAAACTGCTCCTTCCTTCCTTCCTTCCTTCCTTCCTTCCTTCCTTCCTTCCTTCCTTCCTTCCTTCCTTCCTTCCTTCCTTCCTTCCTCCCTCCCTCCCTTCCTTCCTTCCTTCCTTCCTCCCTCCCTCCCTTCCTTCCTTCTTTCCTTCTTTCCTTTCTTCTTTCCTTCTTTCCTTCTTTCCTTCTTTCTTTCTTTCCTTCCTTCCTTCCTTCCTTTCCTAGTATACATTTCACAAAGAAAATATTAGCCCATTACTGTATTTGCTCTATGTCCCTTTGATATATTTGCCCTGGAAGGATATTGTTACCTGGGGGCAGGTTCAGAAAGTTTTAAGTTTACCCCTTGTGGTGTGTGAGTTATCTTGTTATCGAAACAAAATGGCAGCAGAAAAGATGTAGTGCAGTTGCAGAGAAGAGGAGATGGCAATATTTATATGAAAAGTGCAAAAGCAACTGAAACTTCTTTTACTTCTACTCTAGAACGAAGCCTTAAATTTCCAGCCTGTTTGACAAGACTATATGGATTCTATTTTTATTGTCTTCAAAACCAATACGCAATTAAAATATCAACCTTTGCTCTCGGAAGTCTACTCAATGTTAAATAAGACTCTCACATGTACGTAAAGGATATAAATATGCCAAAGAATACTGTAGATTGGTCAAAGAGGAGGAGGCAAATTCTAGCCTTTGCATAAGCGAATGGTCATGGCAATGACACATTTTTGCATAATTAGGGTGTTAATTTACATCAGCTATTTTGGTGGATTTCTCACACATTCCCCACCAGCATTGGCTTCTGTTATTATTAGTACTGAGATCTAGCAATCAAGTGAGATTCCTGGTCAGACTTTTGCAGTTGTCATACGGGTCATTTTCAGACATGGATTCAAAGTTTAGAACTTCTTCTAAAAGTAGGGAGGAAAATCAAACTTTTCAGTTAATTTGCTGGTTTGGAGACAAAGAGCACTGCTCCTTAAGATGCACATTAAACTACAGCCTATAATGGTAACAGCATTATTCTCTGGGGGAACAAAAATTGCAGAATCTTCAATGAGTGACACAACTTGGGGATTGGCTAATGCTCTCAAAATCTATAACCTGAAAGCATCTATCTCCTCGTTCTTGTTTTGCTATCAGTGGCCAGCTTTCGAAGCGGTACAATTCTACTGAAATGACGATTGGTCCAACTCTTTTGACCGCCGTGACCATGAATTGCCCTTCTCTGTTCTCATTGAATTTTTCCCAAGGATTCACTTCCCCTTTAATAATTCAGCACACCAAGTATGTATATTTAGCTCTTCTTGAATCTGGGAAAGCAAAACTTTCTGCTAGTTTTTCTTCTTCAAAATCAACTGTACGTTCGGTAAGCGTGAAAGCTGTATCTTATCTCTGCCTTCTTAAAATCCAACAATGTGCCCCCAATTTTAAACATCTCGCCTTCAACCCAAAACTCTGCAGCACGGCACAACCATTTGTGAGCTTTGGAGCTTGTCCATTAGTGGACTCCATCCAGAAATACATTGTCTGCAAAGAAGCTACCAAAAACACATTGTCAGGCTTGAGGGAAACAAGATAACTCACACACCACAAGGGGTAAACTTAAAACTTTCTGAACTTGCCCCCAGGTAACAATATCCTTCCAGGGCAAATATATCAAAGGGACATAGAGCAAATACAGTAATGGGCTAATATTTTCTTTGTGAAATGTATACTAGTGAAGGAAGGAAGGAATTCATGGGCACCCCAAAAAAGTTAATGATGCAACTTCAGCATGGGAGGCAAGGGGTCAATTATGGAAGGGAAGATGACTAAGAAGCAATTCTAAGAAGGGAGGGAAAAGCAGTCTGCACATAACAATGGAAATTGTTTAATAGAAATTATAAAGGATTGAATAATACTGAACAATGCAATACACAGGATTTTGACTGCTACATAAGACAAAAGAAGACAGGAGCCACAATAGAGATAGAACATTCACCTAATGTGTTCTGTGTACATTAAAATAAAAGAATAACCAACACCACCACAACATGCCATAACAAATCAGCATTTGTTTGGGAACCAAAGAACAAAGATATCGACACAGGTTGCAATCGAAGATGAAAGCATAATTATTGAATTTCAATAATTTTTTGCCAAGCTTGCATTGACTAAATAATGGATTTTTTTTCCCTATGGTGATGATAACCTCCAGAACGTTTAGAAGCAAAACAATTTTTTACGTGCTTCCAGTACCTCTACTGTAAATGTGTTAATGTTCAACTAATTCTACACACAGGAGTGTGGAGGACCAAAGGCTTATGCTGAATTTTGAGGAATGGGTTTTAATCTGAAGACACAACAGAGACTGAAGCCCTCTTAGAAAATTGTGGATAATTAATGTTGACGGTGAGACTTTGCATTTTGAACCAAAGGAACCTTAAAAAAGCAGAGTGGCTCATTTTGTGCTTTGCGTTTGCAGAATCGGAGGAAAACGTGAGAGAAAAGTACTACTTGTAGAGTAGAGTTTAGTTCAAATACTCTCTTATCCAAAGTCCTTCGGGCTAAATCACAGGGAAAATGACTTTATAATTGTAAAACAATTCATGCCATGAAGTAAATGACTACACATTGAATTGATGCATATTCACACACACACACACACACACACACACAAACGGCATCAAGAAAGGCAAGGGAAAATGAACTTCCTAGAAAAAACATAAACACTTTGTAGATGTGCATCAAGGCATTTGTTCTAAACAGTGTTGAAATGGGTCGTTTTCTTTAATGTTCCAAATTAAAGAGGAAAGTTACTATGAGACTAAAAAATAGAGGCAGATAATTGTACATTTCATTACATCTTCATTCCTTTAGGCTTCAGGAAAGAGTCATGGTTTTAAATTGTTATAAAAATGTTTTTTTGTGATTAAAGACTCTAGATCATGGGTCGGCCAGCCGAAATATCCAACGAGCCGCACGGACCCGTTTCCCTAAAAAAAAAAACCCCTGGGAGCCGCACCCGCCCGCGCATGCCCGTTCGCGCATGCGCGCGCGCACCCATTCGCGCACGCGCACCCGCCCGCGCACGCGCACCCGCCCGCGCATGCGCACGCGCACCCGTTCGCGCATGCGCACCCGCCCGCGCCCGCGGCGGAGGCTCCGGACCCGCAGGTGATCCCTCAAAGAGCTGCATGCGGCTCCGGAGCCGCGGGTTGCCGACCCGTGCTCTAGATCATCCAGAAAACATATGCCATAAATTCTGAAATTTATATGACCAAAATTTAACCTTCCATGAACAGGATAATTTATATGATGGGAAACCATGAATAGAACAAATTCCACCAAAAAGAAAAAAGAAAGAAAAGAAAGAAAGCTCCACCCAAAAAAAAAGAAAGAAAAGAAAAAAGAAAAGAAAAGAAAGCTACTCATAAATTGTCAACTTTTTATTAAGAGATTAAACCTTTGAATCAAAATTATTTCTCCAAGATCACTGGCATGGGGAGTGAGGGGGAGTGAGAAATGTGTGAGAAACAACTTTAGGGCAATCTTTCTCTGACAAACACACAAAACATGCAATCTTCAGCAATGCAAACTCCATCTAATTTGCTGATTCAATCTGGAGGAATTTTTACAATGAGCTGAAAACAACTGAGGGTTTTGACGCCGTTGTTTTTAAGGAAATGTGATAGAAGCTTTTAAAATATTTTTTATAATAATAATAATAATAATAAAGTTGGAAGGGACCTTGGAGGTCATCGAGTCCAACCCTCTGCTCAGGCAGGAAACCCTATACCATTTCGGACAAATGGCTGTCCAGTCTCTTCTTAAAAACTTCCAGTGTTGGAGCATTCACCGCTTAACAGTGGACTAATTTTAACTTGTACATGTTTTAAAGAGAAAAAAAAAATGAATATGAGGCTTTCCTTCTGCTTATGGAACAATTCCAAAACAATAATTTATTTCTGAAAGAAAAATCATCAACGAAATGGAACTTCACAAAACTAGCTAGGAGATGACATCGTTGTTGGCATAGGTTGCTATAATATATTAATACATTGATCTTATTAAAAAATATAGTGAGGCTATTTATGAATGATTCTCGTGAAATTGGGTTTTGCAGTTGTTGTTTTTTTCAATGTTCCCAAAACTGGTGTTGTCATTGCTAGGCATTTCAGTGAAGTCCAGGATGATTTGAAAGAACAAGACATGCCCTTAAGAACACAAAGTGCAATTTTAATGTTCATCAAATAGATCATGTCGTTTCATTATGTGTGTTCGTATTATTTATTAAAGTAACTGGAAGTTATTTTTCTACATTACTTTTGCCTATGTACTTCTAACTACTTACAACAGTTTGACCTCGCCGGTGTTTTCTATACAATAGTTCAGACTTCTATAAGTCAAAAGTCAGGACGAAAATTCTTTAATTTCACAACATATAGACAGATTTAACCATCGTTTCAACTGGGAAAATGTTGACCATCCTAGACCAGGCCAAATCCAAAAATGCCAAGGAATTTCTAGAAGTCTGGTACTCTGACAAATCAGCCATTAACAGACACATAGACATTAACAACATCTTTTTTTTAATAAGATTTTATTGATTTTTTTCTTACATACATATAATAATTTTTCAACCAATGTGCTGTCTGGGTATGGGAAAGCTAATATATATTTAATTCCTAATCCTTCATTCTTTCCTTTAGCCATCGATAGAATAAGTTTGGTAATATTCTGTTTCTTCTTTTTCTTTCAGTCTCATAGTCAATCTGTCCATCTCTGCACATTCCAGTATTTTTTTTTTTAATTATTTCTTCCTCTGATGGTATTCCTTCATTTTTCCAATAGATGTTGGAAACGTAAACATAATTCAGGCACGTATTATCATGTTTGGTGGCCATGTGACAAAGCAAAGAACTATTGGAAAAAGATACATACTTGGTTAGAAAAGATATTGGGAGAACATGTAGACTTTACACTTGAACTTTTCTTACTAGGTATAATGCCAGAAAAGATTAACAAACAAAGCCTATACTTGATTTTACACGTCACAACAGCTGGGCATTAACAACAACTATAGACTGTGCAAAAGAGACAATCAACCAGCCCCAAAGAGAAAAAGACTTCAGCAATTCTCCACCAGTAATCAACACTCAGATCAGCATAGATTAGATCCAAGACCAACAATCAAGTAAGCAACACCCCAATCAAGAAACTGCCAAAGAGCCATTAGCAATAGCCCAGCCAAAGAATCCTTAAGACCTCCCCCCATCCACCCAGACAGGCAAGACACCAGAATATAAATTGAGAGCAAACAGCACTCCTTACTAGCACTGATGATGTTTCCTAGTTTGGGTATTAAACATCTGCAAGAAAACAAGCAAGCATCAGAGAGCATCATAAGTCTAGCAGAAGCCCCATCAACTTAAATTGAAGCTTTCCCCCAAGGTTGGAATGTATAGGCTTTTTGTCTTAAAGATGAGGTAGACAGAAAATGAATTTGTGTTTAAATGCATCCTATTGTTACTTATATTTCCTGATCCAAGACAGGAGCCCAAATTTATTTATTTATCCATTCAATCGAATTATGGGAGCTGAAGTTCATGTCAATGGAAGTAGACCCCGGCACAGAACTTATCATCATCATCATCATTGAAGGTATTTGTCTTAAGTTCTCCCTTTTTATTTCCTCTTTCTCCCTTGCCTTCTCAACAAATTATTTCACATTTGATTTCCATTCAGCCAGATGTGTACATAATAATAATAATAACAATAACAACAACAACAACAACATGGATTGTTGTTTCTATTTGTAATTGTATTTGTAACAACAACAACAACAACAACAACAACAACAACAATAACAATAACAATAATAATAATAATAATAATAATAATAATAATAATAATAATAATAATAATAATAATAATAATAATAATAATAATAATAATAATAATTAATAATAATAATAATAAATATAATAATAATAATAATCTGCTGGCAACAAATCGCACGACTGACTCAATCAGCGGCATGAACAAGTAGCAACATGGTGCATTGAAAATCGCAAGAATATCACTTGCCTGTACAGACTGTTGGAATCTAAAATAGAGAAATTCATCGAAAATGATAAATTAAACTGCTCTGTTCCATTCAAACAGACAACGCCTGCACATAACACCCCGACTAACAATGTCAATAAGAACAACAACGTCTGATTTGACATGGCAAGTGCCTGGAGACACAGAATAGACAAAAGTACTGAGAAGATAACAGAATACAAAGACTCATCAAATAGAAATGAAAGACCAAATAGTACAAGAGAATAGCACGTGGGTGCAATCCCAAAACACTGGAGCCCACTTGAACACCAATCCTACTGGACTGCTTCCATCCTGCGACGATACTCTGTAAATTAAAATCCACTCAAATATCATAGAAAAATGATAAAATAAATTGCTCTGGGATCAGAATTCAACAGCAAGCTATTGTCAATAAGAAAGACAAAAAAAGTCTGGAGAGTGGGACAGCAGCAGAAATAGACGAGAAAGAATGGTAACGCATGACTTCGCCATAGTCACTATCGCAAAAGGCGTCCTTCTAGGAAACAAACTGGAGGCTATCTGACATAAATATCAGTCGTGAAGGACTCGATAGGTAGACAAAATGAAATCCAAGTATGACTGCTGACTGTGTGATCAATATATTATATGAATACATATAATAATAATAATAAATAATAATAATATAATAATAATAATAATATAATAATAAATAATAATAATAATAATAATATAATAATATAATAATAATAAATATAATCAAGATAATATAGTAATATATATAACAACATTCATCTAGTACAGGATGTTGGTCAATCACAAAATAGGAAATAATTCTTCACTTTATGCAAACACAATTATGCACACCCTTTTTTTTGTTTTCTTTAAATTGTCATCAGGACTATCGATGAAAATAATTATATTTCCAGTCTTTTTCCCCATATCTCAACTGTTGAAAAATTTGGTGCACCATCACTTATTCCCAAACTTTGTGATCATGTATTTCATTATTATCTTATTTATTCACAGACACTTAATGTCATGAACACCACAGTCGGGAAGGCTTCATCGCTTCAATTTGAAAATTGTTTTCTCACAAGAAACAAACGGAAGCTGTATTTGGAAGGAGATGGAAGTAATCCAATTTAAGTATTTCCGTCGAATATTGGCGACACTTCCTCTTCTCGGCCATGTTGAAAGGTCTTCAAAATGAAAGGCACTACCTGCAAATTAAAATTTTCGACTCCACTTTGAAACTAGGAAAAACACATGGACGTCGATAAACCTAGTTTAAACGTTACGTTGACATTAATGCTGACGTCACAGGGGACAGCCACTCAGCATGCGATGTTTCGAAAGAAGCTCTCCCCCTCCCTCACTGCCCATTCTCTACGAAAAAGTCTCAAAAGGTTTCCCCAAAAACTCCTCACTCCATTGCCCCCATATCGCCCCCTTTTCGTTCCGGCGTCGCCCTTTTCGTTTCAATAGCCGCCCCCCTTTTCGTTCATCGCCCCCCTGAAAAACGAATCGGGCGATATGACCCAGGTTAAGACCACTGATCTGAGTCCACTGGTCCGCAGGAAACACTATACAGCAGGAAAGGCTTTTTTTTTTGTCCAGGGTCTCTTCTTAAAACTTCCACTTCTTTGATGCAGGTGGGGCTGGACTAGAGACCTCCACGTCCCTCCAGCTATTTCTATTCTATTCTATTCTATTCTATTCGATTCTATCTATTCTATTCTATTCTATTCTATATTACTATTTACCTTCTATTCTATTCTATTCTATTCTATTCTATTCTACTCAGAATGAACAAATCCTTAGATGCGAAGCGAAATGTCTTCAAGGAAAAAAGAAAGAAAGTCCAGTGCCTTTGAAAAAGCACCTTTGCGACCACCTTCCTTGTTGCAAACATTTCTTCCCATTGGCCAAAATATTTTGTGAGAGAGAAAGGGAGAAGGGAAACAATGCTTTCGAGCCCACTCTTCAATCATCATATATCTATTATTTTTGAGCCAAATCTTAATAAGGACATTTCCCCAAGAATAATTATGAGAAAACTAACTGGTTCACATGCTAATTTCTCTTTGACTGGAAGAGCTGGGGAGCAGAGTTATTAAAAACAATGAGACTAGTTGTAATGATACCTTTAATGACCGAGCATCTGTGCCAAGTTGAATAAAAACCCCCCAGTCTCTACTGTGTTTAATTCGGCCCGTTATTATTTAAATCTTATATCTTCGTAAAATGGTAATTTATTTACTGTGCAATTCTAAGACTTCAGATCAACCTTGTGAGTTCTTTTCTTTTTTCTCAGGTTAGTGGGAACTGTTGATTTTTTTTTTTAAGTATAATGGAATCTTGCGACGAGTAAAACCCTATTCATATAACGAAGATTTAAGAGAAATTAGTGGAGGTAATGATTCTCTGATTATACAATGTTGTGATTTCCATTGTTAGGAAAGGATGTATTTGAGAAGTTGTGGTTTGAATTTACATCTCATATCTATCACCGAAATGTATTTTCTTTTAATTTGGAATTCACCCAATTCAGAAAAGAATTGAAATGTTGTGCTGCATTGCTAAAATATAACAGCGTATGACAACAAACCCACACACAAAAAAAACTCTTCGAAGCTCAGTCTGCATGGGATTGCTTGTAGTAAATGTTGTGGACTTTATGACATTTAATACAACACGAAGATTTATGGGAAAAATGTAATTTGCCTGTCCTGTATATAAACCGCTGACATTAGGATAGCCTTAAAATTAGGTATGCAGATTAGTTTGGTTTATCTTCAATTTGCAAGGCAGAACTGCCTCCCCAATCTCTTTTTGTAAATACCATTTTATGTGTTATTTTATCTTTGCCAAGACTTGGGAGCAGGTATTTACTATTATAACTCTGTGTCTGGAGAACATCTCTTTTTCTCCTGAACATACGAAGCTAGCTGGGAAGAACTTGAAAGCTTTTGCTTGAAGTTGAATTAAAAAAAAAGTTGGTTGGTGAATTCAAAAAGTTCGGTCTTCATAAGTCCTGGTTAAGGCCTTTCTGCCTATGATCCGTTTGTTTTTCCTGCATGTGATCTGGATTCTGAACAGCACTGCAGCATCATCGGGAGAGAGGGTCTTTATTACCTTCACTGGAACAATGAGATATCCTACCAGCAGATCAAATATGGAATTGTCTAAATATAACTGGTAACCTCAAGGTGAAATTTTTGCAATGCATCTTGGTCTGGAATTTGCAGCTAGTCCACACTGCATCTTGACACCTTCATGCTGAAAAGGCTACACTGCTCCTTGCTTGTTTCAGAGCCAAACTCCAGGATGATAATGGTTGGGCAAAACATTTTGGCCCAAGTGATCTGTAAGAGAACTCGGTAACTATGTTCCCAGAGCCTTACCAGAAATGTGTAGTTTCTTTAAAAATCAGCTGTGCTTCCTCCAAGTGACACTTAATTGTTTCAACCTGAATAGTAGTCTTTGTTTGCTTTAAGCATAGTCTTTGTTTTGCTTTAAGGCAGACTCATTGCTATTGAAAAAAAAAATGGCCTGAGAGTGAAGGCTAGTGCTCTTAGTAAATTTAAAGTTCTATTCAAGCTCCTGGGAAAGTGGCAGAATGTTTTGAACGCAAAGCTAGTTTACCTGGTAAACGTTGTTACACAGCTGTCATCAGAGGGGTTTATAAATACAATGGAAAAGCTCTGCCAAGCAACCTAGAAATAAGATTATTTGTTGTCAGAGTTCTCTAACGTCATGTTTGTTGCCTGTTTTTCCTTTTCAATAAAAGCAGTTTAAAAAGCCTCGGTGGGCATTTGCTATCGGTGTTTAAATCAGTTGTCAAAGGTCTCACAATAATTGCCATTTAAATCTTTTTACATAGGAAAGGCAGGAGGGAAGGAGAAGAAGGAAAAGGAAAGAAGGAAAGAAAGAAAAGAAAGAAAAGAAGGAAAGAGGAAGGAAGAAGGAAGGAAGGAAGGAAGGAGGAATGAAGAATGAAGGAAGGAAGGAAAGGAAGGAAATCTTTTGAGATGGCTTCAGCACCTGACTTCTGGACAGATCCTGGGAGTTCAAGGCAATATATATTATGCTCCCTCAGATTTGTCCCATAATAAGTAAACTTCATTAGACAACATTCTCATGAGCTTCCACATGCTGAGAGAATTTGTCCCACTTGAACCCTTTTCCCAAGCACAAATCTATTTCTTCAAATAGGTTCACCTATCATATTCAAATGGCTCCCACCTTACCAGTATTTCAAAGTGTCCTAAGACCTGGCTCTTTTGCCCCAGCCGTTGGCAAGAAACTGATCCCTTTATTCTATTTGTTCCCCTCCAAACAAGGGTTTATTTCTTTGCTTTTGTTTTGTCTCTTTTTTTGTTGAATTATTAAATGTTTTTTAAAAATTACAAGTTGTCTAATCATTGGGCAATTTGTAATTGTTTAAAATTCTTCCTCGCCTCCTACTCCTCTCCTTCCTCCTCCTCCTCGCCTCCTCTTCTTCTTCTTCTCGTCTCTCCTCCTCTCCTCCTCTCCTCCTCCTCTCCTCCTCCTCCTCCTCCTCCTCCTCCTCCTCTCCTTCATCTTCTTCTTCTTCTTCTTCTTCTCTCTCTCTTCTTCTTTCTTCTTCTTCTTCTTCTTCTTCTTTCTTCTTCTTCTTCTTCTTCGTCTTCTTCTTCTTTTCTCTTCTTCTTCTTCTTCTTCTTTCTTCTTTCCTTTTCCATCCTTCTCTTCCCCTTCTCCTTCTCCTCTCTCCTCCTCCTCCTCCTCCTCCTCTCCCCATTTCCTCCTCCTTCTCTTCCTCCTCCTCTTCCTCCTCCTCTTCCTCTTCCTCCTCCTCCTCCTCTCCCTTCTCCCTTCTCCCTCCTCCTCTGGTTCTATGCAACTGAGAAGTGATCCATAGATAAATTACACAGCATCATTGAAACAGTTATGACTTAGGGAACTTATTTTTCCAAAGCAGTATCCCAACATTAAAAGGAAACTCTAAAAGCAGTGTCAACCAAGAGCAGTGTCGGTCAAGTGACAACTGATTTCCACGGTGACAATCATGAATCAAAGCCACCCTCCCTCTTTCTTAGTGCATGGCTGTCTAAGAAGAAATCTCTGGAAACAGGGTTGCGAAGAAAGAATGTTGCGAAACGTCTGCAACCCCAGAAGTAGGGAAAATTATGAGGCTTAGTTTCATTGGATGAACTGTGCTTTGTTTGGGGGGGGGGAGGGAAGTCTCTCACACCCGAAACATGATCCTAGCTTATAATTAAAAACTAAAATTTTCTTCAAAGTGGTTGACTTAAGGTGACCTCCTGTAACAGATCAATGCCATGTTAGAGTTTTGTCATTTGCACAATACAAGAGCAGCTGCCTTTAAAGTTATTCTTATTTTTTTCTGTAGCATCTTATAATAAATACAGCCATGCTATTATTACAAACCCTATCAAGTAATAAAATTAATGTTAATATTACTGCAATTGTACTTTTAAAAAAAAAACATTATCAACTGCTGCTATAGGGCCTGAACAGTAGGTGGCAGTAAGAGTTTCCATATTTACAGCGAGATTGCTAAATTGCAGACAATCTTCCTGCTTAAAGAGTCTATATTGCTAAAGGAAAGCAAAACAAAACTAAACAGGTCATACTAGTAGCTTCTGTTTACAAACAGACACAATAATAATAATAATAATAATAATAATAATAATAATAATAATAATAATAATAATAATAATAATAATAATAATAATAATAATAATAATAATAATAATAATAATAATAATAATAATAATAATAATAATAATAATAATAATAATAATAATAATAATAATAATAATAATAATAATAATATGTAGCAACATGGCACAAAAGCTCCAAAGCTGAATTAGAATGGTTGAGATAATGGCAAAAAATGAAAGAATGTAAAGAACTGGAAGTTAGGAATAATTCAGTGAAGTATATCCCAGATTATCTAAGAATCTGTGCTGTGAGCATTAAGGTATATTAGACACCACAAATGAAAGTTAGGAAGTTCTGATTAGGGATTAATAACTACTAAACCATTTGGGATGGATCTTTATGCTCTATATTTTATCCAAACCTATTAAAATTTTAACAACTCCCTGCTTATTCAATAATAATAATAATAATAATAATAATAATAATAATAATAATAATAATAATAATAATAATAATAATAATAATAATAATAATAATAATAATAATAATAATAATAATAATAAGAAGACGAAGAAGAAGAAGAAGCAGAAGAAGAAGAAGAAGAAGAAGAAGAAGAAGAAGAAGAAGAAGAAGAAGAAGAAGAAGAAGAAGAAGAAGAAGAAGAAGAAGAAGAAGAAGAAGAAGAAGAAGAAGAAGAAAAATAAAAACTGCGCTACTCGGAACATCTTATATTTTAAGGAGGTACCTGGTTGACACCTAGGATGCTGGTAGCAACCCATGTCAACCATCAGCGCCAGCCAATTTGAATGTTCAGTTGACTGAGATTCATGTCTAATGATAACGATGATGATGATGATGACGACGACGATGATGATGATAATAATAATAATAATAATAATAATAATAATAATAATAATAATAATAATAATAATAATAATAATAATAATAATAATAATAATAATAATAATAATAATAATAATAATAATAATGTTGGAAGGGACCTTGGAGGTCATCTAGTCCAACCCCCTGCTCAGGCAGGAAACCCTGGCCTATACCATTTCAGACAAATGGCTGTCCAGTCTCTTCTTAAAAACTTCCAGTGTTGGAGCATTCACCACTTCTGGAGGCAGGTTGTTCCACTGATTAATTGTGGATTTATGTCACGTTTCGTTTTCCAGCTCCGGTAAGAACAGACTGCTCTACTATGTAGCATGTAATATTAATATTTGGGAAGAAATAGGAATTCATTATAGCGTTATTTTTGTTTGAAACATTCTTATTAGTTAAAAATATCCATGCTAGTAGCAGGTAAAGAATTGTGGAGGTGTGAGAAAGTTGGCTGCATATCACCACGAAAAAGTGTACTAAAGAGAGGAAAGATTTATGATTCTCTGCATTGCCACTTCGGCAACTGTAAACTACAACGTTTAAGAAACTTGACAAAACTGGTGATGCGGAGAAAGGCTGCTTTGGAAAGAAAGACAAGGTGAAATAATTTATCCTAAAGAATAGTGTGGAAACTTAAAGGCTTAGCACATTTAATACATACTGAAATAAATGCGTTAATCTTTAAGGTCTCATGGGAGTTTAACATAATCTGATGCACCAGGGAAACCATGTAACTGCCCTGGGAATAAGTCAGACAGATTTTGCATTTCACCTTTCTAAATATTCATCAAATAGCCATGTAATCCTCATCACAATAATCAGTTTTCATCAAGGAACCCTCTGCAAAGTCCTTTGTGTATTTAAACCATAAGGCAATCCAAATAAACTCACTAGATCTTTACAGGAATTCTGTTGTCGGTTCTATTGACAATATATTTGGATGACCACATTTCAGTCTCATTGCTATTTATTTTATAAAAGAAAAAGAAAAGAAGGAAGAGGGTGACATAATAGCAATGCTCCAATATTTGAGGAGTTGCCAGAAAGAAGAGGAGATCAGCCTGTTTTCCAATGCATCAGAAGGCAGGACAAGAAACAATGGCTGGAAACTAATCAAGGAGAGAACCAGTCTAGAACTAACGAGAATTTTCCTAACAGTGAGTACAATTAACCAGTGGAACGGCTTTGCCTTCAGAAGCTGTAGGTGCTCCATCACTGGAGACTTTTAAGAAAAAACTGGACAGCCACTGGTTTGGAATGGTGTAGGGTCTCCTGTTTGTGCAGGGGTGGGACTAGAAGACCTCTAAGGTTGCTTCCAACTCTGTTATTCTGTTATTCTTATATGGCTAAAGGCTCAATTTCAAATGTTCTCAATTTGGCCTTTACTGCTGGAAACTTGATTTTGACATGTTTCTACATTAGCTTCTTGATCTTTTATGGGCTTTTTATGAACAAGCATACACAGAGAAGGAAATAAGGAAGTGCTTAGAAAAAAGGGACAACCAATATTCAATCAACATTTAATATAATTTAGATAACAAATTGTGTGGGGACACCTTGTGTGCTATATCTGCGTTGCTAATTCTCCTAACATATACATAGTTGCAAGTGAGTTTTCCTAATGTATATTTTTTTCCTGCATATTTTCCCCTAATATGCACATTTGATGCATATTTTCCCCAATACTTTATAATATTTTGCAGGATTTTGCTTTAATACATATATGTGTGGAATGGAATGTGTGTGTGTGTGTGTGTGTTTGTATGTGTGAGAGAGAGAGACAGAGCACAAACACACACACACACACATTATATACGGTATATGTTAGAATGATAATGTCAGCCCTTCAAAATAGAACGGATCAAGAAATTGATCCCTTGGTGTAGGAAGTCAGCACCTCCCCCCCCCCAGAGAATGACATATTTGGGGGAATATTAAAGAGGCAGAATATTATATTTCCCCTGAAGGAGAAATGGAGAAAAATCTTAGACAGAAACTGAGGAAGCCAGCTTTTAGAAATGCAGATTTGGTAGTCCATTCAGGAAGAATGGGGCCAGGAAGGCTGGAGCTGAGGGGACTAGAAAAACAAAAACTCCTAAAATCTACACACACACCCCTACTCAGCTTCAAGGACAGGACAGGACCTCCAAGCCACAATGGGAGTCAGGCAACAATAATTAGAATACCAAAAGGGCACAGGTCAAAGTACATTGCACAGGAACAGGCACCTCAAGTATAAAGCCCCAAAGAAGGTATGAAAACCCACCTACTCTCAACTCCATTTTGTCAGCCACCCCAGAAACACGCTGCTGTCACTGAAGTTTCTGGCAACTAAATAAAGAGACCTCCTTTCCAAAATGCAGCCTGCCTTCAGCTCATTTCTACAGCATCCTCCCAGCTTGGAACAGGACCGGATTTTTTCCTTCTGACATTGGTAAGACTAGAACTATACCTTTTTAAGAAGTATACTGTAATAAGATAATCTTGCAAGCCTGGTTCTCTTTCAGCTTCCCTCTTCCTAATAACAAGGGAATCAGGGATGATCCTATTCTGAAGACTGTCTTGTTTTCTGGGATTTCAGGAATCTTTCAACCCTCTCTTTCTTCTTATAATGTTTCTTGTCTATTTCCCTCAAGGTTGTCTCCCTGATTCTCCAAGATAAAGAGTAATTATCTGATTAAGATGTGTATATGAGAAGTACCAACTGAATACCAACATTATAAGCTCCATTAAATACTTTTATCCCCATTGTAAGGCACCATATCTTTTATTTTTTGCTCGTAAATAAGTAGCTAAATCCAATTCAGCAAAGTATCTAGTGAATGCAGCTCTAATTGACTGTACATTACATTGGCAATGCTCCATCTTTGGAATCTTCGTCTGTTGTTGAAGGAATAACCCTTCAATGAAAATAACATTCACGGTTGTATTTACTTTCTAGTTTTCGCTCTTTTAGTGTACTTGTGTCATCACTTAGAGTTTAACCTTAAATGTATGGATGTGCAGATCTGTAGAGGTAAAAAGGGACAAGAATAAACTGAAAATAAGGGGGAAATGGATGCTTAATTCTGAAACCTAAGGCATAAAAATAGAAATGATTGCAAGCAAACAGGTGAAGATCAACAAAAGTATTTGCCAAAAAAAAGGACCCCTAAGACCCCAAATCATTTGCCTATTGAGCGTCCATATTCATAATAATAATAATAATAATAATAATAATAATAATAATAATAATAATAATAATAATAATAATAATAATAATAATAATAATAATAATAATAATAATAATAATAATGATGATGATGATGATGATGATGATGATGATGATGATGATGATGATGATGATGATGATGATGATGATGATGATGATGGAAGGGACCTTGGAGGTCATCTAGTCCAGTCTCCTGCTCAGGTAGGAAACCCTATAGCATTTCAGACAAATGGCTGTCCAGTCTCTTCTTAAAAACTTCCAGTGTTGGAGCATTCACCGCTTCTGGAGGCAGGTTGTTCCACTGATTAATTGTTCTAACTGTCAGGAAATTTCTCCTTACTTCCAGGTTGCTTCTCTTTTTAGTTTCCATCCATTGCTTCTTGTCCTGCCTTCAGGTGCTTTGGAGAATAGGTTCACTCCCTCTTCTTTGTGGCAACCCCTGAGATATTGGAACATTGCTATCATGTCACCCCTCATCCTTCTCTTCATTAAACTAGACATACCCAATTCCAGCAACCGTTCCTTATATGTTTTAGCCTCCAGTTCCCTAATCATCTTTGTTGCTCTTTTCTGTACTCTTTCTAGAGTCTCAGCATCTTTTTTACATCGTGGTGACCAAAACTGGATGCAGTATTCCAAGTGTGGCCTTACCAAGGCATTGTAAAGTGGTACTAACACTTCACGGGATGTTGATTCTATCCCTCTGTTAATGCAGCCTAGAACTGTGTTGGTTTTTTTGGCAGCTGCAGCACACGGCTGGCTCATATTTAAGTGATTGTCCACCAGGACTCCGAGGTCTCTCTCACAGTTACTTCACAATTACTCTCAGTTACTCTCACAGTTAGCTTCACAATTGCCATTTTCAATCCTAACCACATTATGTGCTTCCAAGTAGATGATCAGCAGTTTACATGGATTGATCTGGACTGCTGCATGCAGTGGATCTCTTGAAAGCCCCAATTGGCTATTGCTCCTGCAACCCATCCCTTGTTTCCTTTTCCTATGAGGCCATTTCATCCTGCTGTGTTCTCTGCTAGTCAGCAGATGCTTGTTTTTTTCCTGTTGTTTAATGGTGGCCTTATCATCATCATGACCATGATCATCATGATCACCATCTTCATCATCCAGTAAGCCAATGAAGCCCCAATTTTCCCATCAGCTTTAGAACCTTTTGCCCACCCAACCCTTCTCTCTCCCAGTGGACAGCCTTTTGGTTTATGACAAGTCTGTGTAAAACTTGCTTTCTCTTTGTGTTTTCCCACCCCTTCAGCACAGTACTGCAAAACCTCCCTTCCCTTCTCCCCTTCCCCTCCTCATCCGCTCTAAATCTTTAAGTTTCAACACAGGCAGACTGGAATAAAGCTACAAAGCTTCAGTAACACTGCTTTGCTTGGATGACTGCTAAATCATCAGTTCCTTCTTGGTACAAATTTTCTACAGAACTGCAGTGGGATAGAGGAGTGAAAGAACAACTTGCTTGGAGCCATGAGGTCACAGTAAGAAAGATGGGAGAAGGAAAAGCAAGAACAAGCAAAGGAAAGACACTATAGAGGAGGGACAACCCCCAAAAGGAAGAGGCAGGAATTAGTAGTCATACACAGCCGTACACCATGCAAAAGGTACCCATCCAGGTTAAACTCCTTCTCTGCTTGAATGGGAAGGCCAAGAAGCTGGTGAACAACCAATCAGGTCCAGCAATTGCTGTAGTCTGGGCTGAATTCTACCCCAGCCTGGTTGCCAACCCAATGAACTCTGGATTGGAGATTTCAAAGTAGCCTGGACTGAATTCTACCCCAGCCTGGTTGCCAACCCAATGAACTCAGGCTTGGAGATTTCAAAGTAGCCTGGACTGAATTCTACCCCAGCCTGGTTGCCAACCCAATGAACTCAGGCTTGGAGATTTCAAAGTAGTATGGACTGAATTCTACCCCAGCCTGGTTGCCAACCCAATGAACTCTGGATTGGAGATTTCAAAGTAGCCTGGACTGAATTCTACCCCAGCCTGGTTGCCAACCCAATGAACTTTGAATTGGAGATTTCAAACTTGGATTCAGGAATATCTGGAAACAGCATGAGTGACAGTTTAGGTTGCAGGGTGGCAGTGCCCTTAGCTGGCATGACTTAGAAGAAAACCATGTACTTGTGTTTCAGTCAGTATATCATTTCCTCCATTTACCTGAATGAATATGAATCTGTGTCTATCCATAACCACCAAATGTGATTATGGTTGGCTCCTGGTAATGTCTCCTTGTACCACTTACAAATAATAAAGCAATTGGGGAAAAGAATGGGTGCAAGTTTGAGAATCTTTATTTTCTGGGGCTGATGATTAATATTTTGGGGCGTATGGCAATGTTCTTACTGTAAACATTTAACTTAAGATTTCTCTTCTGGGTACACATCTGATGAGCCATAAACTCAATATTTTTACAGCATTGCTTAGATCTCTGCAAACCATTAACAGGATTCAGAGATATCGAAGAATAATTCTAAAATCATACATGTGGATTACAGAATATTGGAAACAGAATAAGGCCTATCTCTAATGAAACTGGTTCTTTAAATGCTTTGCTTTTGAAAATGTGTTTTGTTATAAAGTTTTATTAATGCTATATATGAAATAAAGAAGAGCATGATAGTTCCTTTTGTTGATTTTATGTCATCTCACCCCACCCTCAATGAAGTGGTTGTTATTTTTCTTTCAAATTTGTCAGGGGAAAAAAATAGCTTTGTCAGGATGTTATTTCCTAGTCCATGCATAAACGCCTCTTCAAAGAGCTAGAAAAAGCACTGTTACATCTTACCAGAAGTCCTATTTAAGTGTCACTATAAAGACATCTCTGGAATATATAATGAAATCATAGTCTCAAATGTAGCTATTATGGCTTCTGCATCAGCAGAAAATGAGAATCATGCTGAAGATTCATACGTGTTGTCCAACAACCCCAGTTTTGTTTGGATAGCTAAAAATGGCTTTTATCAGTGGTGGGATTCAAATACCTAAACAACCGGTTCTCTGTGTGGATGCAGGCCTGGGCCTCCGAGGCCTAGAATGGACTTCCAGAAGTAGCATCCATGCATTTCCGGTGGGCCGTTCTAGGCCTGGGAGGCCTCCTCCAGTCCTCCGAGGCTTAGAATGGACTTCCAGAAGTGGCATCCATGCACTTACGATGGGCCATTCTAGGCCTGAGAGGCCTCCTCCAGGCCTCCGAGGCCTAGAACGGACTTCCGGAAGCAGTGTGCATTCAGCTGGTTCTCCGAACTCAATAAAATTTAGCTACCGGTTCTGCTGAACCGGTGCGAACCAGCAGAATCCCACCACTGGCTTTTATCCTAACAGAATAACAGAGTTGGAAGGGACCTTGGAGGTCTTCTAGTCCAACCCCTGCTTACGTAGGAGACCCTGTACCATTCTGGATAATGGATCCTATACCATTCGGAATGTCTGTAATGTAACTCTTGCCCTGTGGCAAATTGTGCCGCAATGAGTTGGCTGTGGTGAGTTGTCTTGTGGTCCTGTGAAGAGTTGGCTGTGGCAAGTTGTCCTACACCCTATACCTTTTACTGTTGCGTTGGCACAGCCATGACACTGGATCCAGTAAAATAAAGTCATAAGTCCTCACTAGCATCTTATGGCCAGTTGGGCCAAAATAAGAACGGGACAGGCTTTCTATCACTTCTATGACGGCTAAGTGATGAAATGAAGTCCCCCAAAAAAACACAGGTAGGAATTTAATGGAATTATGAAAGGTAAACATTATACTTTATATCCGTATAAAGCAGGGGTAGGCAACCTTGGCTCTTTTATGACTCGTGGACTTCAACTCCCAGAATTCCTGAGCCAGCCATGCTGAGGGAAAAGGGAGGTTTCCAAGCTGAGCCATGCTGGCTCAGGAATTCTGGGAGTTGAAGTCCACGAGTCATAAAAGAGCCAAGGTTGCCTATCCCTGGTATAAAGTGTCACCAGCTAAGCTTCTCTTCCTATTGACTGACTCATTCACTTCTTACTTCCTTAGTTCAGTTTTTTTTCCCAATCACTCCTGCATGTACACAAGCTGAACAAACCTGACCCATTGTGAACTGCACCTCGATGAAGGCTAAATAAGCTTTATAGACTCTTGAGCCGAACCAACCTGTTCACAAACCGTATTTACTCTACTCAAAGATCCATTTCCACGGAAATGCATAGTGATGCAGAAGTGCATGAGGAATAAAATTAAGAAGAGTGCTTTTTTTGTTTGTTTGTTTGAAATTTAAACATTCTAATAGTTTCGTCCAAGGATCCCTAATAAATTGGGGAGAAAGGGAGCTGAGTCAGTGTTTTTTTCTTCTTTGATTTTGTTAATCATAAAAAAAAATACAATTAATCTTTCATTCCCCCTTACAGCACATCTCAGCCTGAATGGATTTTCTATAAATAAATGAGTTACATGGTTTCTAAAAGCCACCTCTCAATGTTACAACCATCAGTACATTTGTTTTACAGAAGAGAATTCTCAGTAAAAGTGCCTTTCTTCTGGTTGTTTCTTGTGCCTTTTTATAATACGATATAATTTTCTTTTAATGCATCTGCTTCAATCATCGTGCAATCCAGTCTGTAGAAATGTATATTGACACAGTTAACAAATCGAATGAAACTTTGAGAAAAAACATACATACTCATGCACCCACTCACCCACCCACACATAAATAGGTGCAATAGGTGGAAATAGGCGGAAATTGCCCTCTATGCTGTTCTATTTTATGAGATCAGATTTGGAAGAAATTTTGCCACTAAAACAACTTTTCACATTAAATTATTTTTCCTTTGGTTCAGATAGAAATTATATCCAAAGGATCTTTACAATTAACATAACCCAAAATTGTAATGCAGGAAGAGGAGGAGGAGAGGATGAGGAGGAGGTAGGAGTAGAGGAGGAGGAGGAGGAGGAGGAGGAGGAGGAGGAGAGGAAAGGAAAGGAAAGAAAAAGGGAAGGGAAGGGAAGGAAAAGGAAAGGAAAGGAAAGGAAAGGAAAGGAAAGGAAAGGAAAGGAAAGGAAAGGAAAGGAAAGGAAAGGAAAGGAAAGGAAAGGAAAGGAAAGGAAAGGAAAGGAAAGGAAAGGAAAGGAAAGATATACCAGTGAAGATTCAAATGAATTAGTCTTATTTTCTAGTTTAGGAATTAAGACATTATGGCCCATGATAACTGAGATTATGAAAAAGAAGTCAATATCTATTTCATTGATCTCAGAAAACAAATACCAAAATCGTGTACAATATAAATTTAACAGATCTATCTACATTAATCTGTTGTGCCTTTTATCAATTACCTTATTTTCTGAAGGGGCTGATATTCATGGCGAAAAGCAACTTAACCTCTATGCCACACTGGTTATTTTTCATGTTTCTATTAATTGCAGAAACTGGGCTTTATTTCTGTAAAAAAGAAAAGAAAAGAAGAAGGCCTGTTTATTAGATCGCGCAAGCTTCCGATTTAGATTTCATAGATCCTGAGCAAAGAAGCGAGTTTGACTGACAAGATTGGTTAAGCACAATGACACCTTTACAATCAGGATCAGCTAATTTCATTGATTAGTCTACCAGGAGAAAGTTGGAAAGTCACCCCTGTTAGAAGACACCATGAGGGAGGTCACTAGAAGGTTGCCGTCAAAATGTCTCACCATTCCCTACTGGAAGAAAGCCAGTCTGAAATTGATTATATAAATAATTCCAGTACTTTGCTAAGTAAACTCTAACTGATTGACAGCCACTTTTCAATTCCCTTGGATAATTAGAACAGTTTTGGAATTACACAGTGTTTTTCAGGGTCATCCTGTTTCGTTCTACTTTGGGGAGATGTCAGATTGTCTTGCTGTCAGCATCCTCACCCTCCTTATCAACCATGCAAACGGTGCAGAATGCAAGAAATTAGGAAAATGCCAAAAGCTGATAAAAATTATGCTCTCTAAATGTATTCAGTCAACTGTAAACAAAACAATTTTCCTAGCCGTTATCAGGGACTTTGTTAAGCGCAAAATATCAGTTAATTAACAGTGCATGTGATGTACAGTGAAAATGATGGACAACATTCATCTTATTTCTCCTGACTTGTCTTTAAAAAAAATGCATTGTGAAATCAAACTTTGGATGTTTTTCAGTAAATATTTATTTATTTTTGTGTCAATGCATGAATGCATATATTACTTGTTTCTTTTTTTATATAGATATTTTATTAAGTTTTTATAGTTACAAATCTTTAGTGCTTAATAAACAACATGTTGTCTGGGTTCACATATTTAATATTAATAGTAATACAACTTCCATTTCTACTCTCTACTCCATTTTTCTAGCCATTTATAGAAATTATCCCATGTTTGGAAATATTCTATATCCTCTTTCCTTTTCGTTTTCAGTGTGAGCCTATCCATTTCCGCACTATCTAAAATTTCCCTGATTATATCTTCTTCCGATGGTGTTTCTTCATTTTTCCAATACTGTGCAAATTCAATTCTTGCTGCTGTTAATACATATAATATTAAATATATACATTCTTTGTCATAGTTCTCTGTAATTATACCTAAAAAAATAATTCTGGCTTAAAATCTACATGTTTTCTTAACATTTTCTGTAATCACATGTGTATTTTTGACCAACATTTTTTTGCTTTAGGGCATGTCCATCAAATGTGATAGTATGTGCCTTATAGTATGTAACTCTGAATGATTGTGAAAAATATTTATGAGACTACTGGAAGTCCTTCCTTCCTTCCTTCCTTCCTTCCTTCCTTCCTTCCTTCCTTCCTTCCTTCCTTCCTTCCTTCCTTCCTTCCTTCCTTCCTTCCCTCTTTAGTGGAAAAGAGCATTATTTTATTTCATTATTCTTCCATTAAAACTTTTGTGCCTGGTTTTCATACCAATATTAATTCTAGAACTTGTGTAGCAACACAATTGTTTTAACTTGGAACACAGCAAAAATAACGGAACCTTTTTAGTTCATGCGCAGATTCAAACCAACACACAATTTATTGTGTGTTATTCTTTGGTGTATTGTTTTAATTAACTGCCTTCTATCCTAAGATCAGATAAAAAAAATAGCAGGTTGTGAATATGTTGATTAATATATGAAATCTTCTAGGTGACATCAATCTAACATCTGGGATGTGTAAATTGCTAAATGTAATACTTTGAATTTTCAAGATAGAAATTGTATAGTGGTTCAGAACTGCTATTGACTCCTAACTGGTTCTCCATAATCACATGCAAATACATTTAATTTTAAATCTGCTATATTTGCTTCTCCTTTTGATTTTATATTAATTTATAGTTTTAAGAGAAATCTGGCATACAAAAAAAAAAAGCAAAGAGAAGGAAAAGGGTGCCAACCCTTAGCTATCTTCTACTGTCTGGATGTTTGTAGGTTGTTTCTACAACTCCCGTCAACTTCTTGTGCAAATGATAGATTCAGCTGGATTCCAGAATAATGAAACTTTGCTTGTGGATCAAAGTCTTCTTCAAGAGGAGTGGAATTTTCTTTGAATAGACAACATACCTGATTTCTGGCCTGGAAAAAGCTCTCTGGCACTTTTCTTTTATTTTGGTAACAACATGGACGCATCCACACGTTATATGATTGGCAACAATCTGTTGCTCTCTGTTCTTCAAATTAAGAATAAGAATAAAATAGAGCTGGAAGGGACCTTGGAGGTCTTCTAGTCCAGCTCCCTGCTCAAGCAGGAGAACCTATACCATTTCAGACAAATGGTTGTCCAGTGTCTTCTTTAAAAAAAACTTCCAGTGTTGGAACATTCACAACTTCTGGAGGCAGGTTGTTCCACTGATTAATTGTTCTAACTGTCAGGAAATTTCTCCTTAGTTCTAGGTTCTGCATCATCACTTAGAGTTTAACCTTAAATGTATGGATGTGCAGATCTGTAGAGGTAAAAAGCGACAAGAATAAACTGAAAATAAGGGGGAAATGGATGCTTAATTCTGAAACCTAAGGCATAAAAATAGAAATGATTGCAAGCAAACAGGTGAACATCAACAAAAGAATTTCCCCAAAAAAAGGACCCCTAAGACCCCAAAGCATTTGCCTATTGAGCGTCCATATTCTTAATAATAATAATAATAATAATAATAATAATAATAATAATAATAATAATAATAATAATAATAATAATAATAATGATGATGATGATGATGATGATGATGATGATGATGATGATGATGATGATGATGATGATGATGATGATGATGATGATGATGAAAGGGACCTTGGAGGTCATCTAGTCCAGTCTCCTGCTCAGGTAGGAAACCCTATAGCATTTCAGACAAATGGCTGTCCAGTCTCTTCTTAAAAACTTCCACTGTTGGAGCATTCACAGCTTCTGGAGGCAGGTTGTTCCACTGATTAATTGTTCTAACTGTCAGGAAATTTCTCCTTCCTTCCAGGTTGCTTCTCTTTTTAGTTTCCATCCATTGCTTCTTGTCCTGCCTTCAGGTGCTTTGGAGAATAGCTTGACTCCCTCTTCTTTGTGGCAACCCCTGAGATATTGGAACACTGCTATCATGTCACCCCTTGTCCTTCTCTTCATTAAACTAGACATACCCAATTCCAGCAACTGTTCTTTGTATGTTTTAGCCTCCAGTCCCCTGATCATCTTTGTTGCTCTTCTCTCCACTCTTTCTAGAGTCTCAACATCTTTTTTACATCGTGGTGACCAAAACTGGATGCAGTATTCCAGGTGTGGCCTTACCAAGGCATTGTAAAGTGGTATTAACACTTCATGTGATCTTGAAGCTTCTCAGATTAAGAATCCTAAAATCTCTCAAAGTTCCCCATTCAGCATCAACCAAAAGTCTTCAAGATCAGCCAAGGACATTTACGTGCGACCATATGAAAGACCTCCAGAAAAGAAGCAAGTTTGAGAAAGTAGCATCTAAAATATATTTATTTCATATTAATCCACCTGTGATATGCAATCCAATGAATCAGTGAAACAGCATCTACTCCTCTCCTATCAGGGACAAATATACCAGTTCTTCATGACTTCTCCAGTATAATAACTAATAGCCTTATAATTTGACTGGGTGCGCCTAAAGATCCTTAAGCTGAAGGTGACCAAAGCCTGCTGGTTAGAACTGATTCAGATCATACAAGAACCTCTAACCCCCTTTCTGTGCTGTTATACTAAGAGAGGCCATTTGATTAAATTAATGGCACAAGCATTTGAGGCAAATTAAGGAGAAAAGGCCTGTAGCAGGTTGATAGAATTCACTCATTCACTCCATAAGTAGGAGAAAGGGGTCATAGCTGGAATTTGAACCGTTTTTTATGAGGCAAACCAAAGATTGCATTACAGATAACAACATTAGCAAGTGCCTGAGAAGGTAAAACTAATCAGATTCTTTGCTGCAGGCTGCGAACTCCTTGCCGCTGAGCTATAATGAATTTGTTTTCTCTCATCTTTGTGAATTGACTTATTTATATATTTTAATGCTGGAGTGTGTCTCCTGAGAAAGCTAGCCCATCTCTAGGAGGGCCAGACGAATATGCTCAAACCAAAGAGAATCCCTTTTCTTTCAGCTTATTTATTGATTTAATTCTTATACCACCCATCTCATCTAAGTGGGTATTCTAAGCTTCCTTGAATAACGTGGAAATGAGATTCTGCTGGTTTGCCCTTATGCATGGACATAGGCTAAATCAGTAAGATGGAGCATTAGCCTACAACAACACTATGAGAACTTTCAAGATGTCTAATGAAATAGGCTCTGCTTGACCCAAATTAATGGCACCACAGATGGAATTGAGCTTCAGGAGGGGGAGGGAGAAAGAGAGGGGGGAGGGGAAAAGGAGAAAGGAGAAGGGAGGAGGAAGAGAACGAGGAGGAGAAGGAGAAGATCCAAAAAAAATATTGCCAAGGAAACTATAGGGACTAATACAGGCAGTCATCAAAAGTCACCACTGACTCGAAGATAAAGGAAAATAATAATAATTTGCTATTAGCTGAATATGAGAAAATGTGCACGAGCTTTTATAATAGTTTGTGTTTATATCTGCCATGGTTAATGTCAGCTTAAAGCAGGGAAGAAGGGAGAAGGGTTAAGCCTCTCTTCACTGTATTCCTCTGATTCCCATGAATGGGAAAGATACTAGATAAGATAACCTTTATTGTCATTTTTTTTTACTGTGGGCACAACGGCATACATCAAAAATGAAATTTAGTTGCCCGCTCTCAAAGTGAAACACATACATGACACACACCTAAACATACTATGTACAACATATATATAGACCCACATCCCTACATATACATAGCAAATAAATATTAAATACTGTCCATCTTGAATATATAACGCAAGGAGAAAGTTTGAGAGTTCGCAAGGTTAATGCTGTATGGAATGAAACTATGGCTGAATCTGGATGTTCTGCTACGGATACCACAAAGCCCCCTCCTCCCAGAAGGTAACAAGGAAAACAGGTCATGAAGAGGATGTGTCGTGTCCCAGATAATCTTACGGACCCTGCTCAAGCAACGCTTCTGTGCTATGTCCTGGATGGGAGGGAGGGAACTGCCAATGATCTTTTCGGCCGTCCTCACCACTCTCTGCACCGCCTTCCTGTCTGAAGCAGTGATGCCTCCAAACCAGACTGTGATGCTGTATGACAGGATGCTCTCGATCATCCCCCTGTAGAAAGTGGTCAGGACAGGGGGAGGAAGATGTGCTTTTCTCATGCGGTGCAAAAAATGCTGTGCCCGCTTCACCAGTTTCTCACTGTTGAGCAACCTGTAAGATTCCTTAAGGATGTTCTATACCACATGCAGTTTGACCATCAGCGTGGTAACTAAAGCCTCAAAAGGCAAAATCAAATCAAGACTTTGCGTTTCTTCTGCAGAAAGGAAGAACTATTTAGCTCTGCTTGGTGAACACCCACTCTTCCCTCCTGACTTTCATTAGAAGTAGTCATTTGTTACTTTAATATCTTATGTCTTATGCAGCCGATTGCTATCTCTTAGGTTGTCATTAAGATTTTCTAGCATGAGTGCTACTGTGCCTAGCAATCACGGTCCTTAGCAGGAGAAATTATTTGAAGCTGGGACTTGAAATTTGATTGCCTCTGCTCACCTAAAGCCTAATAAGATAGTGTTGTTCAAAAGTGCCTACCTTTCATGGGTATTCTCCCCATTTCAATATAAAAAATAATTAAGCTGCATAAATGTGCAATGTCAGTTTAAGTCAGCTAGAATTAAGGGAAACAAAATGCAACCTGCAGGGGGTAAATAATTGCAACTGTGAAGGAAAATGAGGAAAGAAAAGTGACATCTTTTGAAAAGGGATGACTACAGTTCCAATTACATATGGATGGACATGGTGGGTTGTATTTAGTCTTCAAGGCAGAAAAGGGAAACTGGCAGAAAGAATCTGCCATTGCAAGGTATCTGAAGGCTTTATTGTATATTGGCATCTTTAGAATAGAATAGAATAGAATAGAATAGAATAGAATAGAATAGAATAGAATAGAATAGAATAGAATAGAATAGAATAGAATAGAATAGAATAGAATAGAATAGAATGGAGTGGAGTGGAGTGGAGTGGAGTGGAGTGGAGTGGAGTGGAGTGGAGTGGAATGGAATGGAATGGAATGGAATGGAATGGAATGGAATAGAATAGAATAGAATAGAATAGAATAGAATAGAATAGAATAGAATAGAATAGAATAGAATAGAATAGAATAGAATAGAAGGGACCTTGGAGGTCTTCTAGTCCAGCCCCCTGCTCAAGCAGGAGAACCTCAGACAAGTGAGTGTCTAGTCTCTTCTTAAAAATCTCCAGTGATGGAGTGCCCACGACTTCTGAAGGCAAGCTGTTCCACTGGTTGATTGTCCTCACTATCAGGAAGTTTCTCCTTAATTCCAGATTGCTTCTCTCTTTGATCAGTTTCCAACCATTGTTTCTCGTCCTGCCCTCTGGTGCTTTGGTGAACAACCTGGCCCCCTCTGCCTTGTGGCAGCCCCTCAGATACTGGAACACTGCTATTATGTCTCCCCTATTTCTTCTTTTCTTTAGACTAGCCAGACCTTAATCCCGCAGCCGTTCTTCATATGTTTTAGACTCCAGGCCTTTGATCATCTTAGTTGCTCTTCTCTGATTATTTTCCAAATCTCAACATCTTTTTAGTGATATGGTGACCAAAATTGGCTGCAGTATTCCAGGTGTGGTCTTACTAGGATTGTATAAAGTGGTACTAATACTTCGCTTGAATCTGAATTACTAGAGCATGTCACATCCTCCCCATGGCAAAATACAGCTATTTCAATATGCACTGAGATAAGATTCCCCGGGAAGGGTGTCCGATAATCTATCTGTCTGCTATCAGAGATATAACCTACAGAAATCCAGACAACCATTAGACATCAGCAGAGATTTAGAATTGTCTCATTGCTAGAGGAGATGGCTAAACTGACTGTACTGATTAAAGAAAACAATTATGAATACTTTTTATTGACACGTGGAAACCGCTTCTAGATTTTGTGCTTGAGGTGGGGGAAAAAATGAAGTTTTGTTTTTGGGCTTTACCAATTAGATAGATTTGATGTTATTGAAAGGGCTAGTTTATATTATTTTGTCAAAGTAAAAAGTTGAGGTTTGAAGTTGATACCCTATTGCACCAAAGGAAGTTGGAAGTCAATGTCTTTTTTTCTCTCCCTGACCTCACTTCTCTACTCCCTTTTCCCTTCTCCACCTTTTCCGCTATTTGCTTCTGTATTTCCATTGTATCGTATATTATAAACTAATAAAACTTTGAATAATGATAAAATAATTGTCTCATGGCTGCAGCCAGTGGTGGGATTTAACCGGTTCGACCACTTCAGCAGAACCGGTAGCTAATTTTTTGTTGCCCAGGCCTGGAATGGACTTCCGGAAGCAGCATCCACACAGAGAACCAGTTGTTCACATATTTGAGTCTCTAAACAGCATACTAAAAAGCAGAGACATCACCCTGCCAACAAAAGTATGTATAGTCAAGGCCATGGTTTTTTCCCAGTTGCAATGTATGGCTGTGAAAGTTGGACCATAAGAAAGGCTGAGCGCCAAAGAATTGAGGCCTTTGAACTATGGTGCTGGAGAAGACTCCTGCGAGTCCCCTGGACTGCAAGGAATTCAAACCGGTCAGTCCTAGAGGAGATCAACCCTGACTGCTCTTTAGAAGGCCAGATCCTGAAGTTGAAACTCAAGTACTTTGGCCACCTAATGAGAAGGAAGGACTCACTAGAGAAGAGCCTAATGCTGGGAAAGATTGAGGGCAATAGAAGAAGGGGACGACAGAGAAGGAGGTGGCTGGATGGAGTCACTGAAGCAGTAGGCGTGAGCTTAAATGGACTCCAGAAGATGGTAGAGGACAGGAAGGCCTGGAGGAACGTTGTCCATGGGGTCGCGATGGGTCGGACACGACTTCGCAACTAACAACAACAACAACTGCAGCCCAGGTCTGGGAGGCCCATCTCTCTATTTAGGTGTCCACCACATTCAGTTAAATGCAAGAAGAATCCAATCTCACTTCCATGGTATGGAACCTAGAGATGTTCTGTTCTCTTGTTGCACTTCAGTAGAACTCCAGTCCCACTGTGTTTTAGTTTGTAATAGTAATCATAGATAAAGAAAGAAAGAAAGAAAATGATTAATTTGTTTAAGAAAACATGGTGGGAAGAGAAGCACCTACTTAAAAGAATAAAAGAGTTGGAAGGGACCCCCCTGCATAAGCAAGAGACTCTATAACATTCTGGACAAATGGCTGTCTAATCTCTTCTTAAAAGTCTCCAGTGACTTAAAAGTCTCCCACAACTTCTGGAGGCAAGCTGTTCCACTGGTGAATTGTTCTCACTGCCAGGAAATTTCTCCTTAGTTCTAGGTTGCTTCTCTCCTTAATTAGTTTCCATCCATTGCTTCTTGTCTTGCCTTCAGGTGCCTTCTAGATCCATGCAATCTAGATCCTGCACATTCACGAATGAAGTTTCCCATGCTCGCCTGCCACTTGCATGGCACGGTTCCCAACAGGCCATGGACCAGTATCAGTCTGCAGATACCCTGTTATAAAGGACTTGTCCATCATATATTGGCCTACAGGGTTCTTCCCATTCTGCTATTAAACATATTTTTTTAAAAAGGAAGCACAGTTCATTCATCTACCAACATATTAGAAAGGGTTCAGAGAACAGAAAGAAGCGTTAGAGACATGCCCCATGAGGAGACACTAAAGGAACTCGGGGTGGATGACCTAGAGAAAAGCAGACTGAGAGAAGATGTGGGATTCAACTTCAGGATGATGATCAGGATGCTTCTTCCACTGCCATGGAAACTGGGACCTTAAGTAACAGTTATACTTTGTAGTTACCCAGATTTCATTTAAATATTAGGGGGGGGGGAAATGCTGATGGCAATCAGTATTCAGCAGCAGAATAGTCTCCCTGTGGAAGTTGTGGTTTTTTTCCATCTCTGAAGGTTTAATAAAGAGGCTGGGCAGCCAAGTCTCATGGATAGCTTAATTGCTTTCCCACACAGTGCAGAGGGCTGAATTAAATGATCTTTGTCATCCTTTCCCACTCAGCGATTCTCCAATTCCCCAAATCTTTGTTCCTCATCAAAGCCTTGAGTTGAGTTAAACTATACCCAGAGTGGCCTATAGCAGATTAGTCCATTGGCAAAAAAAATTACACCAGGCTTCTGAATGAAATTAAGAGGTTCCTGCATGCTACCAATTCATACTTAGAGATCTACAGATCACTGCTAGTAAGAAAATCCCTTTCCCCAAGGCTTACAATGTAAAGGGAGAGAGAGAGAGAGAGAGAGAGAGAGAGAGAGAGAGAGAGAGAGAGAGAGAGAGAGAGAGAGAGAGAGAGAGAGAGAGAGAGAGAGAGAGAGATCACATCAACAGAGAGAGAGCAAGGGAAGGGCAAGGAAAGATTTAGTATAGCAATGGCTCCAATTCTTCTAAGAAGGCACCGTTGCTTCTTCCAATTCTAAAGAATTTTCTTATCAGACTAGCTAGAATTGAAAACAAATCCAAGCAAGAAAACTCAAAAATTGCTTAGTTTTCAGCTGAGCCAGTTGACCTCTCTCTTGTGTTTCTCCTGACTGATAGAATGGCTGCCCAAAGAGAATCGGAGAGCAACAGAACTTGTTGATTCAGAAGAGGAAAAGATTAAGGAGATTCTCAGTCATCCAGGTCATGGTTGTCCCAAAGGTGCTTCTTCAAAAGGCAACTGGACTGGATGTTTCGCTTCTCATCTGAGAAGCTTCTTCAGTTCTGACTGAAAGGTGGAGGATGAAAGGACTTATATTCCTTGCAGACATCTGGTTGTTAGCCCAGGAATATAAATCCTTCCATCCTTCACTGTTCAGTCAGAACTGAAGAAGCTTCTTGGATGAGAAGTGAAACATCTATCTACAAGGAAAAACAAGAAAGTCCATTTGCCTTTTTAAAAAGCATCTTTGGGACCAATGAAGTTGTGCATTGTTGGTTTTTTTTTTTTCCCCAGAAGGCTGGGGAAGATTTCAGAGCTACCATCTGGTTTTAGCAACTGCCAATACAAGCAGAATCAAATTAATAACACATCTTGCACATGGTCCCATTGCCCAAACTGTTATCTGGATTGTATCCCTGATAAATATGCTTGCTACTTGTTTGCTTGTTTGTAAATAATAAATTGATGCCTTCTAGTGAGTTACTATTGTTTTTAAATTCTCCAGGCCTTGATTCCAAGCCACATAGAGTTCTCCATGGTCTAGCAACAGTCTCTTTTTCATTTCACTTGTACCCTTTCAATGGAAGGTAGTGACTTATGACTTGCTGGACTGCATACGGCAATTGTTAAGATCTGTCTGTCTGTCTGTCTGTCTGTCTGTCTGTCTGTCTGTCTGTCTGTCTCTCTCTCTCTCTCTCTCTCTCTCTCTCTCTCTATCTATCTCTCTCTCTCTCTCTCTCTCTCTCTCTCTCCTGAAAGGAAGAGAAATCTGCTGACAGGATAAACTCATATCTTTAGGATATCTAGGTCCATAGCTTCTGAATGCTTCCCCTGAAAAAATAAGGTCAAAATGTTTCATTTTCTTCTCTTTAACCTTCAGAAAATCAGAACCCATGGAGAGAATCTTGTATTTCTATTAAAATATAGGGGGAAAGCATATGTTGCTCATTATAATCAAGAGTTCTTCATGACAAGTGAAGAAATACTGATAATCTCCAATCTGCTGTGAATAGATTAATCTTAGAGGTACATTCAGCTGTGGCTCTCTTCTCTTCTCTTCTCTTCTCTTCTCTTCTCTTCTCTTCTCTTCTCTTCTCTTCTCTTCTCTTCTCTTCTCTTCTCTTCTCTTCTCTTCTCTCCTCTCCTCTCCTCTCCTATCCTATCCTATCCTATCCTATCCTATCCTATCCTATCCTATCCTATCCTATCCTATCCTATCCTCCATCTTCTCTACTCTTCTCTCCTGTCTCTTCCCCTTCCTTCCTCCTCTCCTCTCCTCTTCCCTCCTTCCCCTCCCCCTCCCCTCTCTTCCCCACCTCTCCCCTCCCCACCTCTCCCCTCCCCTCCCCTCCCCTTACAATAGAAAATTTTCTGAATTTTCCCTTTCAGAAAAAGAAATAGTGATGAAGACTATTCTGTCATATAGCTGCCCAAAAAAATAAAAAAAAACCAACCACTTCACAAAGTCATGGAATGTAAATACATTGAGATCTGTAGTAGCTAATGACTCTTCATTTTCTGAAACAACTTTCCTCTGAGTTTCACATTTAATGCAAGACCTTGCAAGGGCCTTTTAGCAGCTGCATTGATCATTTGAGTACCTTTGGATGTTTCGTATAGATCCAGAAAGGGATAATTTGCTCAGAGGAACAGATTTTAATGCAACATAATATTTTATCAATGGACCTTCATCCCACACTTCTAAGTCATTTTTTTAAGCATTGGAGTCATTCATGAAGTAGACCTTTTCCATTGAATAAGGAATTTCTTTCTTGAGTACACAATCTGAGCTTTGTTGAATTATGTTAGACACTTAACAGTTTAGGCAGATACTTGTTTGCACCTTGTATCTAACTACCATTATCATTATTAACAGAATTGATTCTGATCAATTCTAATACCTTACTAATCTTTCTTTCACAGTCTACTGAATAGTTTGGGGATTTTATCTCTGTTTTACCGTAGTCCCATTCCGAATCAGCAAATGAACATATTGAATTGACTCATTTTTTTCAACTATTGATTAATTTCTCTGGTTTAAATTATTTGAACTGATTTCACCAAAAATCTTATCAGTGGCGAGACATGAACAGATGTAAAAATTCACCTATGGCTTTTTATTGATTCTCCATTCGCCAATGAAATTTGTCACGAGTATTCCATTGTCAAGCAACAAATACATCCACATGATTTCTTTTTTAAAAAAAGTTTTATTGGGTTTTTTCCCATACATTCAGTAATATTTATTCAACAAACATGCTGTCTGAGTTTACATTCGCTAATACATATTTAGTTCCTAATCCTTTATTCTTTCCTCTAGCCATCGATAAAATAAGTCCCAAGTTTGGTAATATTCCCTTTCTTCTTTTTCTTTCAGTCTCATAGTCAGTCTATCCATCTCTGCACATTCTAGTATTTTTTTAATTATTTCTTCATCTGATGGTATTCCTTCATTTTTCCAATATTGCGCAAATATAATTCTTGCCGCTGTTGTAACATGCAAAATCAAATATATACTTTGTTTATCAGTCTTTTCTGGCATTATACCTAATAAAAAAAATTCAGGTTTAAAATCTACGTGTTCTCCCAACATCTTTTCTAGCCAATGTATCTTTTCCCAATAACTCTTTACTTTGTCACATGTCCACCAAACATGGTAATAAGTGCCTGACTTATGTTTACATTTCCAACATCTATCTGACATGTTTTTAAACATTTTTGCTAGTCTTGCTGGTGGCAAGTGCCATCTATAAAACATTTTATATAAATTTTCTTTGTAGGAAGTTGACATTGTCAGTTTATAATTTCTTTCCCATAAATTTGCCATTTTCCTAGTTCTATATTGTATCCAAAAATTTTTGCCCATCTTATCATTGTTTCTTTAAATGTTCGCTTTCCATTTTCAAAGTTAATAAGAAATTATACATTTTCTTAATTAGTTTCTCATCAGAAGTTAACAATATCTTATCAAACACAGTTTGTTCCTTATAAAATCCATACAGTTTAACATCTTTATCATATCTAGCTTGCATTTGTAACTGTGCCCACCATGATAAATTGATACCCTGATTTTCCATTTCTTGTTTAGATTTTAAATTACCTTCAGAGTTTAGAATATCTCTATATGTCCAGATTTTTTCAAAGTCCACTAAATTTGGGTGTACAAATGCTTCCATTGTTGACAACCACCCTGGAATTTTCAAATATATTTTACATTTTAATTTTTCCCATGTTGTTAATAATGCATTTCTTATATAGTGATTTTGGAAGTATTTATGAATTTTATTTTTCCCGTATCATAAAAAAGCATGCCACCCCAATTGTAAATCATGCCCCTCCAGATATAACAGCCTTTTGTTTCTAAGAGTTATCAATTCTTTTACCCATGTTAATGCAGATGCTCAATAATATAAAGCCCACTCTGGTAAACCAAAACCTCCATTTTCTTTGGCATCTTGTAACATTTTCATCTTAATTCTAGCTTTCTTTCCTTGCCAAATAAATTTCAAAATTAATGAATTTAAATCTTCAAAAAGAATTTCTCAAGTTTTATAGGTATTGTTTGGAATAAAAATAAGATTTTCGGTAGTATATTCATTTTCACTGTAGCAATTCTTCCTAATATTGACAATTGCAAGTTTTTCCATTTTTCCCAAATCCACTCTTATTTGATTCAATAGTTTTGTATAATTATCTCCTTTTATCATTGAACATCTTGCTGTTAAATATATTCCCAGATATTTGACCTTTTTAACTATTTGCAATTCTATTTTTTCCGACATTTGTTTTTTTTGTTTACCTGTAAGATTTTACATCTAGTTGATTTCATTGACCTTCCACAGCTACAGTATTTAGATGTGAAATACACCCAAGAAATGAAGAGATGGCCTTGCGGAATAACGTCAACAAAATTGCAAATTGTGAAAGAGAAAATCAGGCAGGGAAGCCGTAATGTAATTGTGTGTGACAAACATTTCGAGTGAATTGTCTAGTTTATAAAACATGCAAGAAAAGAGTTCAAGGAGATTCCAAAGAAAATAAAACAAGCACAACCTTCTGAAATAAAGTCAAAACAAAGAAAATAATCAAGCTGGTCTTCAGGAGACACCCATTTGCCATGATCTCTCTGAGCAAAGGCAGAATTGAAAGGAAAAAAACACGCACACACCACAATTGTGGAAACCTGAGAGTTACACCGCCTTTCCTGTATTATGAGTTGTATCTGGAGGGGAGAAGGCATACCATCAAATTATTTATGATGGCAGGAAGGTCAGAGAAAGACACTACAAGCTTTAAGGCTTATATTATACACAGCAGTTTCTAAGGCTGAACTGTATAAGTGATAAAATCATTTTAATATGTTACAATGATAATTTTGAAAAAGAACGGACAGAAGCCGAGATAGAAATTGGAAAAATACTCCATGAGTTAGTAGTGGATATGTCTAGTGTTTAATACAGATGGGAGATTGTTGTTGTTCTTTCGTTCCAATGTGTAGCCAAAATAATCAAATCTTCATCTCTTTTATTTCTGAGACTTGCTCTGATGATACTTTCATGTTTCATTCCTTCTGGATTCCTATTATTATTATTATTATTATTATTATTATTATTATTATTATTATTATTATTATTATTATTATTATTATTATTATTATTATTATTATTATTATTATTATTATTATTATTATTATTATTATTAAGTATTTTACCAAGAATACATTACTTAGGGATTGTTTGTTTTGTTTTGGTGTTTCCCCTTGCCTTGGTGTTGATGTTTTTCTGTTATCCCATTCAATATCACATTTGTTGTTCAAGGTGAATATTTTCACAACATATTATGCACTAAAGCAAAAACCTGAGATTACATTTGCCACCTCCTTTACCACAGTAAATTATCACTATGTCTTTGGGCTGGGTCAAATTAACTCATCTTTAATGGTGCAATTGTTTTTAAGGCTATGCTTGCTTTGAAAATGCTTTGGAAGAAGTGATTAGACCTTCTGTGGAAGCAAGCCCAGACTTCTATGTGAGTTCAAAAAGGTGAAAGTAAAATAATCTAGACTAGGGGAGACTTGATAGCAGTGTTTCGACATTTGAAGGGGCCAATCTATTTTCCAAAGCACCAAAAGTCAAGACAAATAACAATGGATGGAACGTAAACAAGGAGAGAAGCAACCTAAAACTAAGGAGGAATTCCTAACAGTGAGAACAATCAACCAGTGGAAGGGCTTGCCTTCAGAAGTTGTGGGTGCTCCATCACTGGAGGCTTTTAAGAAGAGACTGGAGAGCCTCTTGTTTAAAATGATATAGGATTTCCTGCTCGAGCAGGAGGTTGGACTCTAAGAAGACTTTTAAGGTCCCTTCTGTAATTCTATGTTCTATGTTCTAATCCATTCACCGAAGCTAATGAAAGCAACTGCTACGTGTTTCTAAGCTTATGTAAAGAAAAGAAGGGAGGTGAATAAAGGGAGGTGCTGTTCTTGCACACACACACAAGCACAACTTGTATTGCAGAACAATTTCTAAATCTACACAGGCTTAATGATGTTTTTCCTCTAAAACAGAGTGAAACTTCTGTCTACCTTGCCACCTCAGAATGTTGATTATAAATAAATAGAACAGTATGGAGAAGGCTAATGCATGCTTGATTTGATATTTCATTTTATTGTTCTGTAATTTGATTGCATGAGCAATGTATGCCAGTCAGAGTCATTCTCAACTGGAATGGCAAGTGAAGCTTGGTAGATACAAACAAATAAATAAATAATAAATGTGCAATTACCTAAAAATAGGGATACACAGAGGTTACGAATGGTAATGTTTCACGTTGACTAAAGTAGATACAATTATTTTAGTTGCAAGGCCGCACACATTTTTAGCTTTTACCCTGGTGATATAATTAGGCAGGAATAATATAAACATCTAACAAAAAAAAAAAGATAGTCTTCACCATCCAGAAAAACCCAACTAAGTTACATGAAATATGCATAATATGCTCTAAAGAGGGAACTCGGATAGTTTTTCTCCTCCAACGAACAAAGAAGGACGAGCACTACAAAAATAATAATAGTAATCCTATTGCCATGAAAGTAGAAAGTATATGAATTTATTCATATAAAATAGTTCTATGCTGTCAATCACGCCAACTAATAGAGCACACCTAAGCCGTTGTAATGAAGTATAATTTTCAGGACCTAATTTGCTGTTTATTTTTGGGTGTGTATCTTATATTATTTTCTTAATGTTTTCTCGGCAAGATGCATAGTAATAAGATGCATGGTAATTATTTAACACGGTAATAACTTTACCGCAGCATCAGTAACAGACCTGGCTTCCTATTTAATGTCAATTTGCTTGGTAGACTTCCTAATAGAAGGTGATCTGTTTGCCATATTGGAACACAGATCATAAAACTAAATCCAAAGTTATGTACTGTAGGCTGCTTTTTAACATAGTCTGGTTTGTAGTGATTTGCATAGAATAACCATCATTTCTTCAGAACAGGGTTCTAACTGAAGTCAGATCAGCTTCAATGCTTGCAGTCTTTCAGACAGATACAAAAACCCGGATTATATGTTGGGTCCCTTCTTTCCAGTTGATGATTGGCATTGTTGCGGTTGTTTTTCTGTGAAGTGTTGACAGGTAGGAAAGTGATTGTTCATTGTGAGGCCTTAGATATTATTTGTGGGAATTAAGAGGAACATACCTGATACAAGCAAACAGAATTAAAGGAATACGTGTATTTTATGTGTAGGTAAATGAATGAATGAGTTGAACACTCAGAATGCCTGATCGAAGAATTGACACCTTTGAACTGTGATGCTGGCATAAATTATTGTGTCTACTATGGACAGCCAGAGTAACGAGCAGAGAGGTATTAAATTGTATAAAACCAGACACATGAAGGCAGGACAAGAAGCAACGGATGGAAACTAATCTAGGAGAGAAGCAACCTAGAACTAATGAGAAATTTCCTGACCATTAGAACAATGAATCAGTGGAACAACCTGCCTCCAGAAGTTGTGAATGCTCCAACACTGGACGTTTTTAAGAAGAGATTGGACAACATTTGTCTGAAATGGTATAGGGTTTCCTGCCTGAGCAGGAGGTTGGACTAGAAGACCTCCAAGGTCCCTTCCAACTCTATTATTATTATTATTATTATTATTATTATTATTATTATTATTATTTATTATTATATATTATTATTATTATTATATATTCATATTATTATATTAACATCATCATCTATCATCATCATCATCATCATCATCATCATCATCATCCTTATTATTATTATTATTAGTATATTATTATTATTATTATTATATTATTTATTATTATATTATTATTATTATTTTATTATTGTTATTATTATTATTATTATTATTA
This sequence comes from Azemiops feae, assembly GCA_023970755.1. Lineage (NCBI taxonomy): Eukaryota > Metazoa > Chordata > Lepidosauria > Squamata > Viperidae > Azemiops > Azemiops feae. Next base: position 413,890 of record JALGBA010001199.1, read on the forward strand.
TTAAAATTCAGAGAAGAGCAACTAAGATGATCAAAGGCCTGGAGACTAAAACATACGAAAAACGGCTGCGGGATTAAGGTCTGGCTAGGTTGTTCACCAAAGCACCAGAGGGCAGGATGAGAAACAATGGTTGGAAACTGATCAAAGAGAGAAGCAACCTGGAATTAATGAGAAACTTCCTGACAGTGAGGACAATCAACCAGTGGAACAGCTTGCCTTCAGAAATCATGGGCACTCCATCACTGGAGATTTTAAGAAGAGACTAGCAATCACTGTCTGAGATGGTATAGGTTCTCCTGCTTGAGCAGGGGGCCGGACTGGAAGACTTCCAAGGTCCCTTCCAGCTCTATTCTATTCTATTCTATTCTATTCTATTCTAATTCTATTATTCTGTTCTTGTTCTGTTCTGTTCTGTTCTGTTGTTCTGTTCTGTTCTGTCTGTTCTTGTCTATGTATCTCTGTTCTGTTTTTCTGTTCTGTTCTGTTCTGTTCTGTTCGTTCTGTTCTGTTCTGTTCTGTTCTGTCTGTTCTGTGTCTGTTCTGTTCTGTTCTGTTCTGTTCTGTTCTGTTCTGTTCTTCCATTCCATTCCATTCCATTCCATTCCATTCCATTCCATTCCATTCCATTCCATTCTATTCTATTCTATTCTATTCTATTCTATTCTATTCTATTCTATTCTATTCTATTCTATTCTATTCTATTCTATTCTGTTCTGTTCTGTTCTGTTCTGTTCTATTCTATTCTATTCTTATCATCATCATCATCATTACATCAGAAGAAGCTTAAATTACAAGACTGTGTCTGATTTACTTTGGCCATGTCATGCATTCAAATTCATTGGAGAAGGCGATGCTAGGAATGGTTAGTGGAACAAGAAGGAGGGTCAAGCAAAGAATACGCTGGCTTGATAACATCCGATCTGATACAAAGTTGAACATCCAACAATTGAAAGAAAGAGTACTTGACAGAGTAGCATGGAGAGCATTTGCCTATATAGTCACCAAGAGTCAGACACGACGGAATGGTTAAAACAACAACAAATGATTGAATGAAAAAAAAATGGTATCTTCTATAAGTGGGAAATGGGAAATGGAATGGAATGAAGGTAGAAACAATTAGTGTGAGCAAAACCAGGGCTTTTTTTGTCATAGAACGCACCGGAATGGAGTTCCGGCACCTTTTTCCAGCGGATTTGTGCACGGTAACATTAACAGTATTAACTTACCTTGAACAAAATCCTAGTCTTTTAGATACACTAAAAATTGAAGGGTTTTTTTTTTTCAACTACAAAAGTAAACCTTGTAGGGTAGGGAAGGTGGGTTGTATGGTGTGTGTGAGTTCCGGCACCTTTTTTTGTTGTTTTTTTTTTACAAAAAAAGCACTGAGGAAAACTATCCTATAACACAGGGAAGAAAAGTATTACTTGATCCTTCCCTTCCCTTTTGAAGTTCATGGCACACCATCAAAATACAAGCTATGGTATCTCCCCCCACCCCACCCCAAGTCGTATGAAACTATGATCGATTAACCATGTCTTACGATTTTTCAACAAGCAGTAGCTTTGACAGAGATGCTCACAAATGCCCATAGAGGCAAACCAAATGTTGTGAGTATTAGGTAACTACATGCATTTTAAGTTACAATTGGTAAGCAGGATAATGGAAGCTAGGAAGTGATTTATGTTGAAGGTAAATTATACAGGCTTTTGCCATTTCAGTCTAATTTAGTGGACTTTATGTGTGAAGAGAAATATAATCATCTTAGAGGTTCCCAGAGTGAGGCGAGCATACAAATTACAGCAGCTTGCATAGTTTAGTTCCGTTTACTCTGCTTGTCTGGAAACCACGATTCAGAAGCAACTAAACTACCTCTCCCTGTTTTTGTGTATGTAGAATTTGACCTACTAGCTAAGGGAAATATGAAGACTGAAAAATATTTTCAACAAAGTACAGGTAGCCCATGACTTGCAACAGTTCATTTAGTGATCGTCCAAAGTTACAATGGCACTGGAAAAAAAGTGTGTTATGGTTCCGACAGACAGACGAATAAAGCAGAACTCCGAGGCTTGCAAATTCCTCAAAGAACATGTTTATTAGTTACAAAGAATCGGCACGTCAAAAGTGAAACCAAGTCTGGGTACACAAGCAACAATTCCCCAATACAAAGTTAAATGTCCCACCCCAAAAAGCTATGTAAGCAACTATGTTCCCCAATATAATTATTTGGTGGGCTTTTTATGAAATGCCCAGCCTGCAGTCTCAGGACCTTGGTTCCCATGGGATAAAAGATTATTTTGATTAGCGAAGCACCTGGGCAACCCTCCTCCTTCCATTCTGTGTGGCAACCTCAAATGAGAAGGAAAATGACTGCAACCATGCTCATTTGTGAAGTTGACAATGTGACTTATAATCATTTTTTACACTTACTCACTGCAGCATCCCCATGGTCACATGATCAAAATTTGAATGTTTGGCAACTGGTTCCTATTTATGACCGTTGCAGTATCCCGGGGTCATGTGATTACCTTTTGTGATCTTCTTGTCAACCAATCTTGTTAGTGGTCTTGTGCAATGATTCACTTAACAACTGGGGCAAGAAGGGTTGCAAAATGGGAGCAAAACTCGCTTAAATAAATGTCTCACTTAGCAACAGAAATTTTCGGCTCACTTGCAGTCATAAGGCAACGACTACCTGTTCAGTCTACCACTTTTGTACATTGTAGTCTCATGTGTATCTGGAGTCTGTGTCACAATTTGGCTGAATCAACCGTTATACAGAGTTTCTGCTATATAGAGTTTGAAACCATCCTATTCTGATTGAATCTCCAGTTTTGACCTGTTTCTCCCAAGTTCTGGCATTCTGTTTTGCACATATACTACTACTACTACTACTACTACTACTACTATTACTACTACTACTACTGATGATGATGATGATGATGATGATGATGATGATGATGATGATAGAGAAAGTCATAGAAAATGATAAAGTTAAATTGCTCTGGGACTTTAGAATTCAAACCGACAAGCACCTGCCACATTACACCCCAGACTTAATAATTCTCAATAGGAAAGACAAAAAAGTCTGGATAGTGGACATGGCAGTGCCTGGAGACAGCAGAACAGAAGAGAAAGAACTGGAGAAGATAACAAAATACAAACACCTACAAATAGAAATAAAACGACTGTGGCAAAGGCAAGCAAGGGTGGTACCAATAGTAATAGGCGCCTTGGGTGCAATCCCAAAAGAACGGGAGCACCATTTGAACACCATTGGCATTGACAAATTTGCCATCAGTCAATTGCAAAAGGCGGCCTTACTAGGAACAGTTTCCATCTTGCAACAATATCTGTAATACCATCAAACATCCACATCTGCCTATCAAAGGTCCTTGGTAAGGACTCGATTTGTAGACAAAAATATCAAATCCAGTCTGAACATCTGGCTGTCTGTGCAATGATCAATAATAATAAAGTTGGAAGGGACCTTGGAAGTCATCTAGTCCAACCACCTGCTCAGGCAGGAAACCTTATACCATTTCAGACAAGTGGCTGTCCAGTCTCTTCTTAAAAACCTCCAGTGTTGGATCATTCACAGCTTCTGGAGGCAGGTTGTTCCACTAATTAATTGTTCTAACTGTTCTAATTGTTCTTACTTCTTAGTTCCAGGTTGCTTCTCTCTGGTTTGTTTCCATCCATTGCTTCTTGTCCTGCCTTCAGGTGGTTTGGAGAATAGCTTGACTCCCTCTTCTTTGTGGCAACCCCTGAGATATTGGAACATGTCTCCCCTCGTCCTTCTCTTCATTAAACTAGACATACCCAATTCCAGCAACCGTTCTTTATATTTGTTAGCCTCCAGCCCCCCTGATCATGTTTGTCCCTCTTCTCTGCACTCTTTCTAGAGTCTCAACATCTTTTTTTTACATTGTGGTGACCAAAACTAGACGCAGTATTCCAAGTGTGGCCTCACCAAGGCATTGTAAAGTGGTATTAACACCTCACTATTAACACTTTTAACATTGCTATGCATATCACGCGTCTTATCTGGCAAAAGAAAACAGATCTCACTGGTACATCTACACTACAGCATTTGGGAAAGCCTTCAGGTGAGAAGAGATTTGAATAGGATAATTAACCTTGATAGCAATTTCTTCTAACTGAGCCAAAGAGCAGTTTGGAAAGACAAATTCGCTTTTCACAGAATTCTGGGATTTCATGGGCTGGAAATAGTCTGTAATATCTTCACGGGAACAATATTTTCTCAACCCTTTTCCAGAAAGGAATATAAGAATCTGCTAAGGTGTATTTTGTTAATTCATGTCTGGGAAATGTGCATATTTCTTATATAAAGCAAAGATGGAGAGAAATTAGCTGTTCAGGAAGGTTGAATGGCAGAGGTTAAAACTGTCGGAACAACAACAAAAAAATATCCCTTCTTAGTTCTCACTTTGTTTTGCACAGTGACCTTCAAAGAGCTCAGAAACAGGAGAATGTACTAAGTCCATTTAATGCTGTTGGTTCCCTTTACCTCTTAGTTGAAGTAGCATTGAATTTTCAGAGCTATAGTCCTTAATACTTCTGCCCTCCATACATTTTCTGAACCTCTGAATCAGCTGCCATGTTTAGGCACTTGGTGGAGGCATATTTTCCTGATATTGGTTATAAATTGCCTCCCAACCAGCTTTATTGGCATTGGATGGTTCTTTATCCTAATACCTTTGTTGGTTGAGAGTACTTCTTATAGTCCATTTTATAATAATAATAATAAAGTTGGAAGGGACCTTGGAGGTCATCAAGTCCAACCCCCTGCTCAGGCAGGAAACCCTATACCATTTCGGACAAATGGCTGTCCAGTCTCTGCTTAAAAACTTCCAGTGTTGGAGCATTCACCGCTTCTGGAGGCAGGTTGTTCCACTGGTTAATTGTTCTAACTGTCAGGAAGTTTCTCCTCAGTTCCAGGTTGCTTCTCTCCTTGACTAGTTTCCATCCATTTTCTATGAGCCACTCATGATTTTATACCTCATGATGATCATCTCCCCCTTAGTCATCCTTTTTCCTAACCCAACAATCCCATTTTCAAACATTCTAACTTTTTTTCTGGAAGCAAAATATAAAAGATCTTTCTTTCTTTCTTTCTTTCTTTCTTTCTTTCTTTCTTTCTTTCTTTCTTTCTTTCTTTCTTTCTTTCTTTCTTTCTTTCTTTCTTTCTTTCTTTCTTTCTTTCTTTCTTTCTTTCTTTCTTTCTTTTGCTTTTATTTCTACCTCATCTTGCAGCTTGAGGGACTGTGGGTACCTTTCAATTAATTTTAACCTTCCATCTTCTGTTCTTACCATTCAATAATGTATATTTTATTCCAAACAGGGTCAAGGAGAACAACTTATTATCTCAATATTATAATTAACCTACTGGAGTTATAATAAGTTTTAAATAGACTTAATGCATGCTATCACCTTTAATTTATTTCCATACGAGATATGGTTTTTCCCCCCCTCTCTTTCTCTCCCTCCCTACTTACCTCCCTACTCTCACATCTCTACCTTTGCTTAAATATACCTCTTTCCAATGAACATCATTTCTACTTATAGTAGTTTTAAGAACACTCTACAAATTAAACTGATGGAGTGGATGGCATTTAAACTTCCACAAAGAGAAACCATTATACAAATTAAAATAATCATCTATTCTACTGTGCTTGAAGTGCTGATCACCATACTGTATCTGAACCATTGTCATGGTTTTTTATTAGTAGTATTTTTACTCAGTGCACATAGACAGATATAGTGAAATATTGCCAGTGCTCAAAACAAGTAGGATGTGAACTAGCTACTTAGGTGTGAAGTGTATCTACTTCAATGTTGTAGGATAGTAAACAATCATAACCCTTGAGCTTCAGAGCTATAGATTTATGTAGCATGAAATATCATTTCTGATGACACCTGGTATTCAAATAGCTTTCAAGTTTTCTCGACAGGCCTCCTGTTCACTTCCTTAGATAAGGATTTGGGGAATAATTAGTCAAAGTGGTTGTGTCAGCTCATCTCAGCATCTGTAAGGGGAATAATAGATATCCACCACAAGACTTCCTAAAGTAAAAGGACTGCTTTAAAATCTGTTTCTCGAGTTGGCAAATGGTTTTCAACCACAGTTTAAAAACCATAGTGGGGAAAAAAAAGTAATTTCAGAAAAGTTCAAAGATTTCCTGAGAATTAACGGTTCAGATTGGCTAGAGAGAAGTCGGTCCCTTTGACATAATTATGTTTCTGTGTAATATTACCTGCTTACTTACCAAGCAATTCCCTTACCATATGGACTTTTTTCCTGCCTTTATTTGGGCATAGAAGGAATAGCAACTTCCTTGTCACAGCTGCCTGCCAAAAATTCTCTCAGTTGCAAGAAAAGAGGATTTTTCCATTCAGCATTATTCTTATGGAAACCTTGACATGGAATCATGGTGGTAATAATAATAATAATAATAATAATAATAATAATAATAATAATAATAATAATAATAATAATAATAATAATAATAATAATAATAATAATAATAATAATAATAATAATAATAATAATAATAATAATAATAGGCACCTTGTGTGCAATCCCAAAACAACTGGACACCAAAACACTTGAACACCATTGGCATTGACAAATTCACCATTAGTCAATTGCAAAAGGCAGCCTTACTAGGAACTGCTTCCATCCTGCAACGATATCTGTAATACCATCAAACATCCACATCTGCCTATGCCAGGTCCTTGGAAAGGACTCGATAGGTAGACAAAAATGCCAAATCCAGTCTGAACATTTGGCTGACTGTGCGATGATCAATAATAATAATAATAACAAAAACAACAACAACAACAACAAGAAAGCCACAATTTAAAATGTGACTGGAAGAACAGGCTGCAGATTAGCCTGCTAGTGAAGTATAATAAAAAGAAGATCTGATAAGTACCAAGATTTCACTAGTGGAACAAAAAGTGTCATACTAGAGTTGCTTTGCTGCGGCAAATTTCTGAAGAACAAAATTTCTTCTTGGTGAATGTTGCTTGAACTTAATGGGGCTGCAGCTCCCTTTGAGCCATAAATCTATCCTTGGACATGTTTCTTCAGTCACTTTCCATTTTTACTCTCTATTTACTAGCTTTCGTTTCTTCTTTTTTTTAATTTTTCCTTTCCACGGCACACGATGTAAAACACAAGAGGTCAAGAGCATTAAGCTCATTAATGTCAGTTAGGTTATAAACCAGCAGTTTCTGGCTTGATATGCTGACAGTGTAACTTGTGCAAAATATTTGGTTTACTGAACGTGTGTTTTAAGTAGGTAAGTAATTCTTTCAGTCTCTACATGTGGCTTTTATTGTTGGCGATTCTCCTCTGATTCTTTTGTTCTTCCATTAAGGAATGGTTGGTTTCAAAGCCTGGGTTATGCCAAAAAAAAAAAGATGGTAGGTGTCATATTCTTTCAAATAGGTCAGAGGTCCCCAACCTTTTGGGCACCAGGGACTGGTTCTATGTAAGTCACCAAAGATCAGATCAGAGGTTACATTCCTTTTCTTTCTTAGACAATGTCTCATACTAAATTTCAAGATCCATGCTAAAACTAGTATGTCCCCTTTAGTACCATAGTTGTTGGAAATACAGGATAAAATCTGTTTGGGTCTTTTCTTAAATTTGCATTGTTTCAAAGTTCATTGGAATATTTTCCCTTTCTTTCATTAGAAAGACTCTCTCTCTCTCTCTCTCTCTCTCTCTCTCTCTCTCTCTCTCTCTCTCCTGTCTGTCTGTCTCTCTCTCTTTCTCTCTCTCTCTCCCCTCTGTCTGTCTGTCTGTCTGTCTGTCTCTGTGTGTGTGTGTGTATATATGTGTGTGTGAGAGAGAGACAGACAGACAGATAGAGGGAGAGACAGACAGACAGACACAGACAGTCAGACCAACAGACAGAGGACATATTATGTTTAAATAAGTAACATACAATAGGACAGATTACAAACCCAGATTCATTAGTGTTACAATAGGTGATTGCAGCTCTTTTAACCAAATATATCCTTGGTACTGGTTGAGATAGGAAGTTATAAAAATCAAATCAATAAATAAATCAAATAAATAGAAAAAGACATAGCTACTTTTAATTTGTTGTAGATAGGTGTTATGTTCATGTCTCTGTGAAATCTGAAGCATTTTTTTGCCTTCAAATCCAAATTGCTGCCCTATCTACAACAAATTTAGATGCTTCAGCATTCGAGGAACAGACTTCATTTCTTTTTTTTTAGCAGATTTATTCAGGGCTGTGCAGAAGCTGAAATATTTCAGGAGAAGCCTATCCAGGTCAGTATTATCTACACGACGTTCTCAAGTAGAGATTTTGCTCACTTGAGAAGCAGTCTGAACCAGAATTCCTTTCTCATGACTCAGTAAGACTTTAGCAATATTTGCACATCTTTGAAAAACACTTCCATTCATGGGGCAAACGAGTAATCTTCCATGCAAGCCTCTTTATATACATGTTTTCAATCCCTCTCCAATTGTTTCCAATTTTCCCAGCAGTTGTAGTTGCTTCACCACTGCATGTTTCTTCTCATGGTGCTTTCTCTCTGGATTAGCCATTCCTTTTTCACTGAAGCTGAGAAGTCTGCTAACAAGAACCAAGGGCAAAACTTTAGCTCACGAGGAAGAGCATAGAGAACCTTATGTTTTGCCAAGGATTTTGTTTTCAAAACTTTTCACATTCGCCTCTACTCTTCTATTGATATTATACATTGATTGAAACAATCCAATTTAACTTTTTTGGGGAGGATTTTTTTTTTTTTTTTTTTTGCTGCTTCTGTTTCAACCATTTATTTATTTAATTTATTCCATTTGTACAGCCACCCATTTCACATATGTGACACTGGGCAGCTCGCAATGATACAAAACAATGGCAAAATTTAGAACAGGACCCCAGTGAGGATCTATTGCTGAAGAATTGATGCTTTCAAATTGTGTGGCTGGAGAAGACTCTTTAAGAGTCCCCTTTGACTGCAGAGAGGTCAAATCAATCAACCCTAAAGGAAATAAACTCCGACTGTTCTTTGGAAGGATACATACCCAAGCTGAAGTTCAAGTATTTTGGCCACCTAATGAGAAGACAGGACTCATTAGAAAAGACCCTGATGTTAGAAAAGATTGAAAGCAAAAGGAGAAGGCGACAAAAGACGATGAGATGGTTAGATAGTGTCATAGACACAGTATACATGTCAACCGTCTGGCTGGTGAATTCAAAATTGAAGAAACTCTACAGCCTTGAGGTGCCATAAGAGATAATCTTTATTGAATACACATACTGGCACTGAAGAAGCAAAGTCAACTCTAGTTTTCCCACGCAAAATTCTGGTTAGTTAACAATGGCTTTTCATAACCCCACCCATCACATGTTCATGTTGTCCAATCACATCCTTTCTGTTCATGATGGGAGCAGTCCACTTCTCCATCAGACACCTGCTTTTGATGACCTTGGGTCTCACAGTCCGTGGATGGCTTCTTGAAACTCCCGTTTCTTTCCCAGGCTTTCCTTCCCCCATGTTTTTATGGCAAGCTGAGTAGTGACAGAGGTTAGCAAGCGTCTTAGCAATTCAACCTTGACAGTACATGAATTTGGACAAATCCGGGAGACAGAGAACAGGGAAGCCTGGCATCCTATGATCCATGGGGTCATGAAGAGTTGGACATGACTTAGTGATTGAACAACAAAGATGATCTATTGCAAGGTACTCAGAGATCTATCAATGATCTGATCAATGATTCTGATACAAATATTGGAACACCGAGAGAATGGAATAACCTCACTGTGATATGTATTGACAATGGACCAGCTGAAGGCCATTACAAACGAGGAAAATAGAAATTAACAGATAAAAGCTCTTCCTCTCCTTCTTCTTTTTTCCCTTCCTCTTTTCTTCTTTAAAAGCTTTGCCTACAATATTCGATATATGAAACGACGGACTTATTCCTGAACTGCCATATATAGAATAGCCTAACTGCTAGGCAAACATTTCACATTTATTAAAAAGGAGTTTCATTTTTTTTACATTTGGATAGCTCGTCCAAACACATGCAGTTTTCTTCTAACGTAAGATATTATATATTCTGATCTGTAGGTTGCACTTCCTAACATATAAATTATTTTAAAGCATCAATAATTTCACTTTTAATTGATTATTGTAACACCTATACCAGTATTTATAAACATATTGTCATCATTAAACCCAAATCTACAATGGTTTGAGGAAAGTGCAAATGTATTTGTGATTTTAAATGTTATTGTTGCATAGAAATATTTTTTTTTTAACTGATAAAATTGGTATTTGAGAAAAAACTCATTAGAATATCCCTCAGTTGGAGAGGATCTAAAAAAAAGAAGCTCATAGTTATTGCTGCTTCTTTCTCCTTTAAAAAAAAAAAAAAAAGCTGGCATGGCCGTATCATCTATCTGTCAACAGTTGGTGGGACAAGTGAGTTCCACTCACATTTAATCTGTCAAATAATCAGGAAAGAAAAACAAGCCATTTTATCGTGGCTGGAAGGAGGATTTGCATGCTGAAAGCTGAAAACTTGATCAGCGCATAACTATAAAACAGCCTACACCCAACATCTTAAATAACAGAGAAGCCTCTATTCTATTCTATTCTATTCTATTCTATTCTATTCTATTCTATTCTATTCTATTCTATTCTATTCTATTCTATTCTATTCTATTCTATTCTATTCCATTCCATTCCATTCCATTCCATTCCATTCCATTCCATTCCATTCTATTCTATTCTATTCTATTCTATTCTATTCTATTCTATTCTATTCTATTCTATTCTATTCTATTCTATTCTATTCTTGCTAAGAGAGGATGGAGGGTAGATTCTGTCCAAAATGCTGAGGATAGGAAAAAGGATCAGGGAAAAATTTGGAGAAGGTTGGAAATCCAATGGCATTGACTCTTGGCATCTCATAACCTTCTGAGAAAAAGGGGCATTTTGGGGGAGATGTAGAGAGTTAAAGATTTATTCTGACTCCCCTCTCGGTCTGTCATTGTGCCTGTTCCTTGCTGAAGGAGTTCTCTTCTTCTTCCTTTCTTCTCCTGCACAAAGGTGTGGAAGAGCAGGCTGCTTAGCAACATGGCATACACCCACCTTGCCTTCTTTTTCTCCCATTTGAGCCTTCTTCCCAACACCAGCACAGCAGAGTTGCCAACAAAGTTGCAACTGTGAAACAGGTAAAGATTGGGACATGTGCTATGGAGCTCCATGGCCACCAGCAAACTGAATCCAGCAGCCAAATGAAAGATTTTTTTTTTTTTTAAGGAGTAGATGGTCCAAAAGAGAGAAAAAGAGATATGGAAGCCTATCAAGATAAAATATAATGTAATCACATGAAGTGTTAATACCACTTTACAATGCCTTGGTAAGGCCACACTTGGAATACTGCATCCAGTTTTGATCACCACAACGTAAACAAAGATGATGAGACTCTAGAAAGAGTACAGAGAAGAGCAACAAAGATGGTTAGTGGACTGGAGGCTATATATGTTTTATATAAGGAACAGTTGCTGGAATTGGGCATGTCTAGTTTAATGAAGAGAAGGACCAGGGGGGACATGATAGCAGTGTTCCAGTATCTCAGGGGCAGCCACAAAGAAGAGGGAGTCAAGCTATTCTCCAAAGCACCTGAAGGCAGAACAACAATGGATGGAAACTAATCAAGGAGAGAAGCAACCTAGAACTAAGGAGAAACTTCCTGACTGTTAGAACAATTAATCAGTGGAACAACTTGCCTCCAGAAGTTGTGAATGCTCCAACACTGAAAGTTTTTAAGAAGAGACTGGACAGCCATTTGTCTGAAATGCTATAGGGTTTCCTGCCTGAGCAGGGGGTTGGACTAGATGACCTCCAAGGTCCCTTCCAACTTTATTGTTATTGTTATTATTATTAAAAAGGTGCAAGAACTCTACATGCTGGTCATTAACAGAAATGGAAGAAAAAATGTCAGAGAAAGGGAGCTGAAGACAGAACAGACTTAAGAAACAAATAGTGATGCATATGCCAACAATAGTATAGAGCAGTATTTATCTAATAGTTAATAGAGTAATAGGGATAGTATAGTATAGTATAGTATAGTATGGTATAGTATAATCAATAGTAATAATATGGAAAATAAACATATTAATATTATAGCAATTGAAGAACAATAGTATATTGTAATACATGTAGTCCTTGACTTACGACAACTGTATGTCGTTAAATGAGACATTTGTTAAGTGAGTTTTGCCCCATTTTACGGCTTTTCTTGCCACAGTTGTTAAGTGAATCACTGCAGATGTTAAGTTAGTAACAAGGTTGTTAAGTGAATCTGGCTTCCCCATTGACTTTGTTTGACAGTTGCTTGTAAAAGGTGATCACGTGACCTCAGGATACAGCAACGGTCATAAGTATGAACCAATTGCCAAGTCTCTGGATTTTGTTCACATGGCCGTGGGGATGGTACCAAGGTTGTAAGTGTGAAAAATAGTCATACATCACTTTTTTCAGTGCCGTGGTGATTTTGAGCCCTCACTAAATGAACCGTTGTAAGTCTAGGACTATCTGTATGGACAGCAATATAGGAATAGAATATAGGAAGCATGCCCATGTCACTTTTATGTTTGTTTTACCAAATAAAATATCTCCCCAACATTTACAGAGAGATACAAGGAAATTACCCGTCCAGGGTCCAGTGCTTTTGTGTCTCTCTTAAATCTGGATCAATCTAATTGAGTGTAGTTTTTTAGATAGATAGATAGATAGATAGATAGATAGATAGATAGATAGATAGATAGATAGATAGATAGATAGATAGATAGATAGATAGATAGATAGATAGATAGATAGATAGATAGATAGATAGATAGAAAGATAGATAGGTGGAATGGATGGATGGGATGGATGGATGGATGGATGTATGATGGATGAATGATGCTGGATTGGATGGATGGATTGCTGGATGGATGGATTGATGGATGGATGGATGGAGCGGGATGGATGGATGGATGCTGGATAATGATAGTAGATAGAAATGGATAATAGAATCGATAGATAGATAGATAGATAGATTAGATATATAGATAGATAGATAGTTGATAGATATTATAGATAGATAATCGATAGATAGATATAGATAGATAGTAATAATGATATATATATAGATAGATTGATAGATAAGATAATCAGGATAGATACGTAGATAATAGAATAGATAGATAGTTAGATAGATAGATGATGATAGATAAGATAATTAGAAATATGGCTTTTTTTTGTTGTCATAGAACACCCAGAACGTAGTCCGCACCTTTTTGATGGAACCTGTAGGTAGCAAGGCAGGTTGTATGAACAGTGTGAAGTCCCGGCATCTTTTCTTTTTACAAAAAGCACTGGTAGACAGAGGACATACAGACAGACTAGACAGACAGACAGGACAGACAGACAGACAGACAGACAGACAGACAGACAGACAGACAGACAGACAGACAGACAGACAGACAGACAGACAGACAGACAGACAGACAGACAGACAGACAGACAGAGTTTGCACCAGTTCGGCACAACCGGTAGCTAATTTTTTGTTGCCCGGGCCCAGAATGGTCTTCTGGAAGTGGCATCCATACAAAGAACTGGTTGTTCCCATATTTGAATCCCACCACTGGATGGATGGATGGATGGATGGATGGATGGATGGATGGATGGATGGATGGATGGATGGATGGATGGATGGATGGATGGATGGATGGATGGATGGTGGATGGCTGATGGATGGAATGGATGGATTGATGGTTGGATGGATGGTGATGTATAGATTGATGGATAAGATTAGATAGAATAGATAGATAGATATATAGATAGATAGATAATAGATAGAAGATAGATAGACAGATAGATAGAAAGATAGATAGATGATAGACAGATACAAGATAGATAGATAGATAGATAGATAGATAGATAGATAGATAGATAGATAGATAGATAGATAGATAGATAGATAGATAGATAGATAGATAGATAGATAGATAGATAGATAGATAGATAGATCCAGTGATTGGTCTTTTTCTCTCTTCCTGGTAAGATCAAGTTAGATAAATGCTAAGCTTTGGCTAGAATTTATGCCCTGTAAATAAATCTCCTTTCTGCTGCAGTTATAAAACCTGTTTTACTAATCCTTCTTCAGGTTAGATTCCTCTTGGTGTGCTTGGTCTCCAGAGGGAATTGTTTCAATTGGACTCTTGACACTGATAGCTCTCTTTGGTCAGCAAATCCTCTCTTACACACCTGCTGATCAGTCTGAACTGACCTACATCTCTTCTTCATATGATGCCCTTGATATTCATTTTCCCTCCAGGCCTAATTGGCCATATGACTTTCAGACTTTGCTTTTTTTTTTTTTTTGAACATGCAATTTCTAAAGCCTTGCTGGCCTTTAGTGCACCAAGAGACTGATACTCATAGAATGTTAATTTATGGAGATGTCATTCAATAGACTGAAAAGGATCACTACAAAATAGCAATAGCAAATAGCAATAGTATTTAGACTTGTGTACTAAAAAGCAGAGACAACATCCTGCCAACAAAAGTGTATATAGTCAAGGCCATGGTTTTCCCAGTTGCAATGTATGGCTCTGAAAGTTGGACCATAAGAAAGGCTGAGCGCCAAAGAATTGAGGCCTTTGAACTATGGTGCTGGAGAAGACTCCTGCGAGGCCCCTGGACTGCAAGGCGATGAAACCGGTCAGTCCTGGAGGAGATCAACCCCGACTGCTCTTTAGAAGGCCAGATCCTGAAGTTGAAACTCAAATACTTTGGCCACCTAATGAGAAGGAAGGACTCACTGGAGAAGAGCCTAATGCTGGGAAAGATTGAGGGCAATAGAAGAAGGGGACAACAGAGAATGAGATGGCTGGATGAAGTCACTGAAGCAGTAAGCGTGAGCTTAAATGGACTCCAGAAGATGGTAGAGGACAGGAAGGCCTGGAGGAATGTTGTCCATGGGGTCGCGATGGGTCGGACACGACTTCGCAACTAACAACAACAACAACTACCCCATAGCGCTTTATAGTACTTTCTGGGTGTTTTACAAGCATTATTTGCATATTGGCCCCCAACAATCTGGGTCCTCATTTTACTGACCTTGGAAGGATGGAAGGCTGAGTCAACCTTGAGCCCTGTCAGGATCAAACTCCAGGCTGTGGGCAGAGTTTGCCTGCAATACTGCCTTCTAACCATTGTGTCACCATTTTCACCACTGCCACTGTGAAAATCTATCCTCAAGTACACACTTTTAACTCATTTGTCCCACCCTTCTACCCCCACTTACATTTCAAAACGAGGACCCACAACATTAAGTTGTGCAAAGTGTTTTGAACTGGAGATGTTTTGCGTTCAAACAATATGGATTGAACTCCTGTTTGTTTTGAACCAAAGCTTTTTCATTCTCGGCAGCATTTTGATTCTTGCACTCATATAAAACTGGAACAGCTGTTCCCAGTATGAAGCAGCAGTATGAATGCCTGTCATCCTAAACATCTATATTTAAGAATAACTTTTTTCTTAATTTGAGGGGCTTCTATCTGGGTAAGTGTTTTCTAAGATTCCTCCTTGCCTCTTTATTTGTCTGTAATTGTCATGGTTCCAATGAAGAAGACTTTTTTTTTCTAACAACATTATATTTCCTATTTTTCTCATGAATACATCTGAAGATTTTTCTGCTTGTTCCTTGCTGTTGAACACAAGCCAGCCATTAGGAGAAAGTTTGAATACACAGGCCTTGTTATGTTTTTTTTTTTTTAAATCTTAATTGATAGAATAGGATTTAGGCTGGAAGATATTTATTCTTTTTCAATCAGTTTTCTTCACCCTTCCTGTGGAAGATGCTTAGTGGTGTTTTAAAATGGAAGACTCTTTGACAGCTATATTCATCCATTTGTTTGTGTGTGCATGTATGTTTGGAAATACTGCAGTATTTAAATTATATGAATAGATTCTCCCTTTATAAAGAAAGGCCTTGCGTAGGCAACTACTCAAGATACAGGTCTGCAAATACAATTCTGAATGCAGCGATACAAATGAGAATTCATGCTTTCAGGCTGATTGCTGTTGTATACTAAACAGTCTGTGGGTAAAAAGGTACAGCTAGCAGCTTCTGTGCTAATCGATTCCTTCTAGAGCATTTTTCTCCTTTCCATTTATAACATTTCAACTGAAAGTTTGAATATTTCGAAATATATCAGGTTTATGCTAGACGATCATACCCAGGTTGCATTAGTCAAATATATAATTTCACCAAGAACATTTATTTTCTGAGTTAATATCTTGGGGTCAGAGTAGGGAAATGACAAAAGGGTATTGCTTCGTTAATTTAGAAATGAAATTTGCTTATGCCCAGTGAGCTGTATTTATGAGAATGAACACACACACACACACCTTTTTATAAAATAAATAATTGCAGGTGGGTAGAATCAATTATGAGAACATACACTAGACTTCTCTTTAAAGGAATGTCACTCCCAAGTTTTCAGAGTGAGTTGCTTAGGATACATTTTTTTTTCTAACTGGGAAGTGGATAGGTTAGTGCAAATTCCATTATCTGATCAATAATCAGGGAAGAACATATCCCAAGGTTATTCCTCTCACCAAACTGACAATCAAAAGGCTTAGAGCAGTTCAGAAAAATACAGACTCACTCAGCATTCAGTTTCAGTCCTGATTTTACCTGTTATCAACTTGCTAAGTGGAAGAAAGATAGAAAGAAATCAATCAATCAGAAGAGAGCTGGAAGGGAGGTCTTCTAGTCCAGCTCCCTGCTCAAGCGGGAGACCCTATACCATTTCAGATGGGTGGCTGTCCAGTCTTTTCTTAAAAACCTTCAGTGATGAAGCACCCACAACTTCTGAAGGCAAGCTCTTCCACTGGTTAATTGTCCTCACAATCACGGAAGTTTCTCCTTAATGCCTGGTTGCTTCTCTCCTTGATTAGTTTCCATCCATTGTTTTCTTGTCTTGCCTTCTGCTGCTTTGGAAAATAAGCTGAGCCCCTCTTCTTTGTGGAAGCTCCTCAAATTTCCCCGAGCAAGTTACCACATTTTTTTTTTCCTTGAGAGAGAAAGGCAGGAGGTAACAGCAGCTGGAAGAATGACCAAGATGTCCTCTCCCTCTTTGACCAAGATTTCTATAATCTTAGGATGGAGAGCGTAAGAGTAAGAGTTTGCACCAAGGAAATGGATAATTGTATCAGCTGGTTTGTGCAAACACAGCCAATTTGTTCCCAGAGGTAGAAAACGAGCCCTGAGCCAAAATTCTTGAAAATGTCAAAGTTTGCATTAAATGCTTGATTCAACAAAGGACAGTCTGTCCCTCACTGGGAAATTGGTCCAGATGGTCTCTACATATATTGGAAAGAGGTTTCCAAGTGAATCAGAATCAGCCTTTCCCAGGCAGACCAAACTGCCTGATGAGTTCAAATTTACTTTACTCTAAGACTAACTTAACAGAACTTTCTTCTTCTTCTTCTTGTGCCATATCCGTTATCGGACGTTGGCGATCATGTTGGCGATCCTGTTTTTATCAGCAGCCGCACGAAAAAGTGCTGCTGAGTTGTGTCCAAATCAGTCCCTTAGATTTTGAAGCCATGATGTTCTTCTTCTGCCTGGACCTCGTTTGCCTTCAATCTTTCCCTGGAGGATTAAATGGAGTATGCCGTATTTTTCTGGGTGTCGCATCACATGTCCGAAATATTCTAGCAGAATATTGCAACTCTAACAGAACTTTACAACTCTGCAAACTATCAGAAATTGTCCTCTCTCTTTTGCAGCGGGAGAAGTTAGGGAGGATCCTTACTAAGTCTCTGAAGTTTCAGGCTATGATCTCCCTTATTTGACCATTCCTAGGCATGGGAAGGAAGGAAGGAAGGAAGGAAGGAAGGAAGGAAGGAAGGAAGGAAGGAAGGAAGGAAGGAAGGAAGGAAGGAAGGAAGGAAGGAAGGAAGTCGACATAGTAGTGGACATAGTCCAAGAGAATCCAAAGACCTAGCCTAATAACTGTAAAAGCTTCAGGAGGTTTTTTTTTTCTCCCTCTTTCAAATAATATTATTACATTTTGCAAAGCATGCCCATAAAATCCTGAACAAAACACAGATGCCTTTTATACCTGACATAGTTAATATAAGCGGGACAATGCAGAAATAAATATGGGGTAACTTTCCAAGAAACTGGAAGTTATTTGAGGAACCAGCCACCCTGAATCCTTAAAGTTGCTAATGAGACTTGGAAACAATAGAGTAAACTTTCACTATGTTGAGAGGTTATTACCAAAGTTAGCTAAGAACATAAATGCTTAAAATGAGAATAAGGTGACACTGGTCCCATAGAAAGGCAGCCAAACACGTCTCAGTCAAAGGCGCAGTGTTGACATTCTAGGATGTCCTGTGAAAGAACTGCAGTTCTCTGATAACTGCCAAGCTTTGCTAGAATATGAGTTCCAATGTTTGAAGTTGTAGTTTCAGAATCTTGAAGGACAGCTGCAGCTCATAATCTTATATCCAGAGATCCAGAAACATGGTATACAAAAACTGAATGTTCTCACAGCAATATGGACACATGCATAGTTCTCAGAGTACCTTTACAGCTTGGAATCTGTACATTAACCAGTGCTGATAAGTTGTGAAGATTGTAACTGGACATTGTGAAATTGGAGCCTTTTTTCCTACTGGACCCCCTTAATATAAATATGTAATAGCAGATGGTTTGTCCTTACCCCTCTGATATCCTCACCCAGTAGAAGTGGAGGCAGCGTTGCACATCTCAAACACTACTATGAAGATACTTTGGGGGATATGTGAGTCTCTTACTCACCACATTACAGCTTCTGACCTAACTATCACATCCATGTGGAATGTCTTCTGCACTCAATCATGTCTTCTTAACCCATCAAGGAGGAGAATTTCAAGACTACTGGTACTTAATCTCTACAGTGAGAGGATCGTTATTTCAGCTGAGTTGTGCCAAGAAGCAACAACACAACTAGATGCCCACTGTGCATTGCTAAGTGCAGAGGGGCCACAATATTGTATGTTTAGTGAGCACAGTTGAGACCAAATCTTCAAATATTTGTAAGAGGCTGTGATGTTTGACAGAAGAGCAGCCTTTTGTGGTGAAAAATCGACATGATTATATCAATTCTCTGGAAGTGAACTAGAGCTGGTAATTTAGAACTTGGAGATTATCAGTACTTAGTTGTCCCAATTACCTAATCAAGCATCTAGGGACTGTAACTTGATTAGCTTTACAACATCTACTGCCAGTTCACAAGAACTGGAATAGAAGTCAACAACCCTACGCTCTACTAACATTTAGACAATGTTAAATACAATAAGGGAGGTATAATTTCTGGACAGCCTTAACCAATGAAAGAAAGAAAGAAAGAAAGAAAGAAAGAAAGAAAGAAAGAAAGAAAGAAAGAAAGAAAGAAAGAAAGAAAGAAAGAAAGAAAGAAAGAAAGAAAGAAAGAAAGAAAGAAAGAAAGAAAGAAAGAAAGAAAGAAAGAAAGAAAGAAAGAAAGAAAGAAAGGAAGAAAGACCTATCCCTATGAAAAGAAGATCACCAAAAACTCTCTAAATCTGGTTGGAGAAGGGGAGGAAGCTTAAAAAAAATATTGGCAAACAATTTGCTAGGAAAGTGATCCCAAAGGTGCTTTTTCAAGAAGCAACTGGACTTTCTTGTTTTTCTCTTAAAGACATTTAGCTTCTCATCCAAGAAGCTTCTTCAGCTCTGACTGGATGGTGGGGAATGGAAGGATTTATATTCCTTGCAAACAGCTGGTCATTTGCATTCTTTTAGAGAGTCGTTGAGGCCACCTCAAGGTTTATCTGTGTCATAAGGGTCCCCTGAGTGGTGCAAATGGGTGTGGAGCCTTCTTGGAACTGCAGAAAGGACTGTGTTGTAGACTGGAATAGATGATGTCGTATCCCTCCCCCTTTGTTGAGAGAGGGCTGTTCAGTTTTGACATAGATGGCCTCTTTGACCCCTCTTTCAAACCAGCAGTTCTCTCTGTCCAGAATGTGGACTTTGCTTTCTTCAAAAGAGTGGCCTTCATCTTTGACAAGGTTGATGATGAAGCTCAGGAATGGAGCCCAATTTGAAGGTGACATCTCAATTTTTGAAGCTGCCTTCTTGAAGGATTTGTGTTTGCCACATAGCATTTACGCTCCTGAATGAAACCAAATAAGCTCTAATTAACTGCATGAGTTTAAGCATGTTGATGCCAATTTTCACTGGGGCTTTCCTCAGATTGAATATGTATAGAGTAAAGCTGTATGGGGGGGGGAAGGTGCCTTTACTTTTTTAGAAATGAGCAGAATAATGCAGTGGTTTTCACCTTCCCCGCCCCCTTCAATTTCATTATCTCTAATAAGAATTTACATCTCCAGATATCCATCAGCATGGTGGCCAAAAATTAATTTAGAATGAAAAATGCTTCCCCAACGTTCAGCGGTGGCTCTAATGTTATATCAATCTCTTTTCCTGAGATTTGTCCTCAGTGAAAATGCAGGAGTCTAATTGAACTCCTGTAATTAAAAGCTCACACAGCTTGACATCAACCAGTCCATGGCACTGCTGCTTTCAGTGCTTATTGGAACATGACCAAACTTGGGGTAAAGAAAAAAGAAAAAGGGGAGGGGGAGATGAGAGGCTAGAAAAGCTTCCAAAATCATAATTAAAACTGTAGCCAAATCAACTAAGCACAACAGCTAATGTGGGATGCACAGAGCACAGAAAGCACTTTGCATGGTTTATTTCCTGTTGTAAGGCCAACTTTAAAGCCTTCAAGCAAACGATAGCAAGTGGTTGGTTTACTTATGGGGTACATGGTTTAAAGCCATGACACATCCTCTTTTCCCCCTCCGTGATCTGTGTGGAAGAACAGTAAAAGGGATAATTTTGGAGGTCTTTGACAATTCTTGTTTTAGCTTTTGGATGTCTGCATACGTAAAGTAGAAGAGAAGATAGTCTATCCAAGGGCTGTGCGCAAAACGACAAGATTTAAAAAGAAAGCAAACACAGACGCTTCCTGCTTGCTATTCATTTAAGGAACTTGATGTTCAATCTGGGACCTTTGCAAACCTGGTTAAATTTTACATATTTATTTCTAAAAGCTTTGTGACTTTTCTTTTTCAGCCTCATGAAGAAAACAAACAAACAAAAATACTCCTTTCCTAAATGGCCTGGAGGTGCTGGGCTGAGATTTGATCATGATCCAAAAGGCCTTCATTTTGAAATCTGTATTGGTGTACTGTATCATATGACACTCAGGTCCTATCCAGTGGTGCTTGCAAAATGTATTGAACCAGCTCAATTGCACAACATGTGAAGCTTGATGACGGATAACGTTTTAGGATCCGTGGTGGGCTCCGAGCTTGGTTGTTTCCTTGCAGATGTTTCATTACCCAATTACATCAGATAGCACCAATAATGTAACCCAGCTGGTTACAGATGGGTAATGAAACATCTGCAAGAAAACAACCAAGCTCAGAGAACACTAAGGACCCCACAGTTCAACCCTGAGCCACAGATATTCTCCTCTAGTGATAAAGCTTTGTTTTGGCACCAATGTTTACAAAGCCAAAACTTGATTTGTTTGGCCAAAGGAATTTAAGAATCAAGCGCCATTTCTCCCATAATTCTCCCATAGATCAGAATTAATCCGAATTAATTCCTACGAAAACATATTCTTTAAAATGAAGTGTATATTCACCTAGACATACAAAATTCTACCCCAAGCTGTATGGTTGTTTATGGAGATTCTCAGTCATCCAGGTCATGGTTGTCCCAAAGGTGCCTTTTTCATGAGGCCACTGGGCTTTCTTGTTTTTCTTTGAAGATGTTTCGCTTCTCATCCAAGAAGCTTCTTCAGCTCTGGCTGGATGGTGGGGAAATGGAAATGGATTTATATTCCTTGCATATAACCAGCTGACCGGCTGTCTGCATTCTCTGCCATTCATTCAGAAATGAAGAGGCTTTTTGCTTCTTCAAGCCACAACAAGAAAATCCAGTTGCCTCCTGAAAAATTACCTTTGGGACACGCTGTATGGTTAGCTTGACACGTCCCCTAAGACCTATCATTTTTCGCAATCTGGACCTATAGTGAAATATTTATTCATGCCATGCATTTTGGTTATCCCTGAGCAAGGATATTGTCGGCCTCTACCCTCTGCAGATCATCCTCACTTCCTTGTCTCATTTGTTTGGAACGGGCGTTTTTGTTTTATACTGAATTGCATGATTGGTCCACCAAGGCTGTTAATATTTCCAACTCTGTAGGGAATCGGTGCAATCATTTCTAATTGCATCTGACAAATTCAGGCTAGATTTTTGCAAGATGAGAGACGAGAAGCGCTATTATGAAACGATCACTCTTTCTAAGGCAAGAAATACTACGAAGACCCTTCACATTTTGAGCTTTGGGTTTTGCCCCATGATATAATTTATAATAATAATAATAATAAAGTTGGAAGGGACCTTGGAGATCATGTAGTCCAACCCCCTGCTCAGGCAGGAAACCCTATACCACTTCAGACAAATGGCTGTCCAGTCTCTTCTTAAAAACTTCCAGTGTTGGAGCATTCACAGCTTCTGGAGGCAGGTTGTTCCACTGGTTAATTGTTCTAACTATCAGGAAGTTTCTCCTTAGTTCTAGGTTGCTTCTCTCCTTGATTAGTTTCCATCCGTTGCTTCTGGTCCTGCCTTCAGGCGCTTTGGAGAATAGCTTGACTCCCTCTTCTTTGTGGCAGCCCCTGAGATATTGGAACACTGCTATCATGTCACCCCCCTCGTCCTTTGCCAGGACATTAGCCAGAATCCAAAGGTGCAACACCATATCCTTTCAGAAATCCCTGCACTAATATTGTATTTCCACTCCAAGCAATGGATTTTAATTTGTACACTCAATTACCATTTGAAAATTGCAACCCCAGTCAATGAAAATCACTGCTGAAGCAGAAACGTTTTGACGGCTGGCCATTGCAATAAGTTGCTCGTTTCTGGATCCCCACACATGGTGCTAGTCCTGAATATATTTCACATAAACACCAAATTCCACCACTGTTTTGTTGCCACAGAATCAGGCTGCATCTGTTACCTAAAGTCTCTTGGAAATGCAAAACCTCTCAGAATCAATTACAAACCAACAAATGAGAGATTCTTAATCATTCCCACTTTAGCACAGAGCCAAAGTGAATGGATCAGCCTACGTTCCAAGAGAGATTTTTTTTTTTAAAAAAAATGAGAAAATGGTGCATCCAAGATGCTTCTTTTCTGGGCAACCAGGATTTTTAAAAAAGTCTTTCCAAAATAACACGACTCTGTAACAAAACAAAGACCATGGTGTAGAAAGCAGCAAAGCACTGCCTTTTGCAGTTAACTTTGAGTTGTGGGCTTCCCATGAAACTGTCAAAGATACTTGCTGTAGACAGCTGTTTAATATTTGTTAAAATAGGCACCTGAATGGCAGGAATGGGAGGCGTCAAATTGGGTACAATTGAAAGTGCTGATTTTAACCTGCAAGGGCTTTCATGGTTTGGCACCTAGGGAGCTTTAGGACTACATTATAATAGTAATAGAGTTGGAAGGGACCTTGGAGGTCTTCTAGTCCAACCCCATGCTCAGGCAGGAAACCCTATAGCAGGGGTGTCAAACTACCTGCCTGTGAGCCAGATGCATCATAGCAAAACCGCGCCCACCCCATTGTCAGCATTGGCAAAAAAGTTGCGATACGTCACGACACGTCACGTGATGTTGCGAGTTTGACACCCCTGCCCTATACCATTTCAGACAAATGGTTGTCCAGTCTCTTCTTTAAAGCATCCAATTTTGGAGCATTCACAACTTCTGGAGGCAGGTTGTTCCACTGATTAATTGTTCTGTCAGGAAGTTTCTCCTTAGTTCTAGGTTGCTTCTCTCTTTGATTAGTTTCCATCCGTTGCTTCTTGTCCTGCCTTCAGGTGCTTTGGAGAATAGCTTGATTCCCTCTTCTTTGGGGAAACCCCTGAGTATTGGAAGACTGCTATCATGTCACCCCTCATCCTTCTCTTTATTAAACTAGACATACCCAATTCCAGCAATCATTTATATGTTTTAGCCTCCAGTCCCCTGATCATCTTTGTTGCTCTTCTCCAGCCAAATTGTCCCGACCCATCAGATCATCTCAAAAGAACCTGCCAGTGATGCCCCACATCTGAGAAGTTGGTGGAGGACATGGCCAAGCCTCTAGAGCAGCATTCCCAATGATATCAACCTTGCCCCATCCTCTGTCAACATTCAGGAAACAATGGCAGAGCTTTTTCCTTCGTCCATGAATACCATCCAGTTATTTGTTATTGTTTCATATCTTAAATATTAAAATAACACTCTAGATGTTTTATTTCTGGACCTACAATGGATGTATTAATGCTGTGTTTGTACTGAGTCTTGTTTCCATGAATATGTTGCAGATCCTTCCTGTGAATGTTGTCTGCTGTAAATGTCCATGAGTTAATACATTAAAATTGGGAGAAGGCAGTTCAAACAAACAAGCAATTGTTTTGCTGTAACTAAGGCAGCAAAATATCCTTAGGCTCAATCTAATGGAAGCAGATATTATAATATAGTAAATTAGTCTTTAGAAAATGTAAGTCAACCTCACCATTTTTGATCAATGGGGTCATCTAGAAGGTTGCCTGCATACTATGGGAGTTATGGCTGCAACCAGGCTAAAAGTCATGTTCCTGAAGGACACCCAGGGAGACAGCCATTAAATTCAGCATGGGGGATGAAAGGCTGCAGGGATTTGCACTACTGTATAATTATGCATGAGGCCTGAAGGCTATCTTGAAGGCAAGAAACAGTAAGACCTTAAGATCAACCCTAAGCCCATATATGTAATGATTGATCTAAACGTGAGATTTAATTTGGTCCTCATGGACACTACAGTGGGGAATCCAACAAAGAAATGGACACAATTATGTCAACCTTATGGCTACGCTGCCAGCTGGAGGATGACCATTGTCTATGAGCACCATTTCTGAGAAGGGTTTCTCTGAGGTCCACAGAACTTCAAGATGAATGACTGCTAAGCTCTCAACTTCTAGTTTGAAAGAACATGTAGTTCTAGGGAATGAACTGGCATCAATATTTCAGCTCTTCCAGCCATTTGGATTTAATCCCTGAAATTGTATTGTGGACACAGGAGCACATAACCATCTCCCATCTGCAGCACGCAGAAACAGCTGTGAGGCTGTTTACCTGTGGCCAAAACACTTTCTGAAAATTGCAAGCACCACCCACCTCTCATCAATATTATACACTTATTATTTTTTTTATTTTAAAAAAATGCTGAGTTATGATCTCATCTTCCTCTGCCCTTCAAACACTCTGGCTGTCTGAGCAACTTGTGTTTGCACGATGAAATCCACAAATTTCCTTATTGTTTATGTTTGATCATCTGTTCTCTCTGAACAAGCAAATCTTGGCAGAAGTGGAACATTGTTCTTTTAATTACTTGTATAGATTGGGAGATGGAGAAGGGACAGAGGTAGAGATGAAGAGAGGGAGGGATAGGGACCTGCTATGGAGAAGGTGCACTGAAAAACGAGGATGGTTTTGAGAGTTCTTTAGAACTCTCAAGGGGATAATCTTTTCTTGTGTTCATGCTGGTGATAAAATTAAGTTTAGCAATACAGATTTTCAATAAAAAATATTTCATCTGAGTTGATTCCTTCTGTGGGAGAAAATCTCTAGTCCAGTTGCCTATTGTAGATTCAGGATGCATGGGACTCCTCCTCCTCCTCCTCCTCCTCCTCCTCCCTCCTCCTCCTCCTCCTCCCATTCCCCTGCAGGTAAAAATACTTGCAAACTCAAAGAGTTCCTTCCCTTCAGTAGAAAGACAACAGAAACAGCTTTTCTGCCTTATGTTCTTGATGTATAATAAAATTTGAATGCATGTGACTTCTCCTTCTCCTTCTCCTCCCCCCCCCCCCAGCCTTGGAGAAGAAATACTTCCAAAACTCAAAGATATTCTTCCTCTTCAATAAAAAAAAATAAGCACACAAACTTTGTGCCTTATATTTCTGAATGACTCCTTTGGATTAAAATATTAATTAGCTGCAATCAATATTACATGAGCACCTTTTTGTAAGTGCTAATTTCTAATCTTATCCCTTTTGCCCTTCAAGTAGTTTTGTTTCTTTGTTTGTTTTCTGAGCAGCTTTTCTTTGCACAATTGATTTTGCAAATATTCCAGGATCCCAACTCTATGCATGCAAAGACCTGTGACATTGAGTAAAACATTGGGGCAAGAATGAATAAACGTCCTCTACAATTACAGAACAGTAAATGGACCGTTGCCAATTAGCTTTATAGCTATGTGGATTTCAAATGTGCTTCATTTGGTGAGTTTGTCGAAATGTTCAAAGGATAAATATCTTGATTATGTACACAGAATTTGTTTAGGATTCCCTAAATCACAGACTCACTTAGTACAAAGAAGATTATAACTAACTCAGAAGACCTTTGTGAAGCATAGCTTTACTAAAGGAGAGGTAGAAAACTTGTGACCCCAGCTTGTTGGCTACTCAAAATAAAGCCCATGAATTAATATACTATCTTGCCCACTTTCTTCACCAGCCAAATAAACTGCATGAATGAGGGTGAAGGTTCATTCTCCAAGCTTGTGGATTGGTTTCCAAACATTTCATTACCAGGGGTTCATATGGTCAGTAGGTCTTGTGATGGGTCAGGTATGGATGTGTCAAGTGAGGGTCTTGTGATGGGTCTTGTGATGGGTCAGATGTGAGTCCTCAGTGAGAGGCTTGTGATGGGTCTTGTGATAGGGTGGTTACATCAGGTCAGGATCATTGGGAGGTGAACTGCTGGTGGGAGGGGGGCTTGCGTGGGTTGGTTGAGGGTCGATGCTGTCTCTGGTTGGCTGTGTGGTCGATTTGGATTCTGAGGGCGTCGTAGGCTGGTTGTAGGTTAATGTGTCTGTTGATGGAATTGCTAGTGGAGTGCCAGGCTTCGACCAGTGGTGGGATTCAAATATGTGAACAACCGGTTCTCTGTGTGGATGCTTCTTCCGGAAGTCCATTCTGGGCCTGGGCAACAAACAATTAGCTACCGGTTCTGCCGAAGTGGTGCAAACCGACTGAATCCCAGCACTGGCTTCGATGAACTCATGAGTGTGGTGGGTGGTAGCATGGCCAATTATTTTTGTGTTGCTCCAATTGAACTGGTGCTGTTTGGTGTAGGTGCGGGTAGAGATTAAGGATTTGAGCTGTGGTGGCGCAGTGGTTAGAATGCAGTACTTGCAGGCTACTTCTGCTGACTGCTGGCTACCTGCAGTTTGGCGGTTTGATTCTCACCAGCTCAAGGTTGACTCAGCCTTCCATCCAGTGGTGGGATTTAAATATGTGAACAACTGGTTCTCTGTGTGGATGCCGCTTCCGGAAGTCCATTCTGGGCCTGGGCAACAAAAAATTAGCTACCGGTTCTACCGAACTGGTGCGAACTGGCTGAATCCCACCACTGCTTCCATCCTTCTGAGGTTGGTAAAATGAGGAGCCAGATTGTTGGGGCCAATAGGCTGACTCTATAAACTGCTTAGAGAGGGTTGTAAAGCACTGTGAAGCAGTATATAAGTCTAAGTGCTATTGCTATATGGTTTTATGGTGTTTGACTGCCAGCCGGTTTTCATGGATCCTGGTTTTTAATTGACGTGATGTTTGTCCCATGTAGATTGCAATTGCTACAGCTGATTTTGTAGATTTCATTGCATGATTAACTGGATGGAAGAATTATGACTGCTGGTTTTTTCCTGCTATGAATGTCAGGAAACCAAAGAACCTTATCATTTCTGCTAGCAATTGACTAGTGCTAATGAAATGGTAATGAAGGAGAAGAAGAATATTCTCAGTCTATATTATAGTCTATGTTCATGTCAAAGGAGTCAATCATAAAGCATGTGCATAAAAAAGCTAAAAAGGAAAAAAGACTGTGAACCCTAAAATCATGGTGATATCACAAGTCAAGCCTCTGAATGGAGGCAAGTTTAAATTTGAGATGCCATACCTTTCCTTGTTTACTTCTGGAGAAAAGCTTCCTTTGAAGATACTAATACGATTGCAATTAGCATTAGAAATAGATATTAGCAACTTGGGAATTGGGAAAACCCAAATGGCACGTGACTACATGTGATAACCAGAATATGCTTATGCATTGTCCCTTAATAAACGATCTGTTCAACCATTGTATTTTTAAAAGCTTGTCTCCTCTTGGAAAGACATTACAAAAACAAATAGGGTGGATTTACTTTTTAGGATCTGCGGGTTGTGTTATCATGCAACTGGTTTGTTGCTGCATAGAGAGGTGGAAAAGAAACGTGGGTGATCCAGTCCACTGATTTCTTGTCATGGTGCTGTTTCATTAGCATAATATTTGGCCTAGATGGAGAAAAGTTTACGATGACTTTGGTTTCTAATTATAGTACTGCTTCCTTAAGAAATTGCAGATAATTTGTAATCAGTCTGCATATTCTGATATCACCATGCTAAACCACTGGCCCAGGGTTTAATATACAGTCCTTGCTTTGAAGGGGGAGCTCCTAAGCTGTGGAACCATCATTCCTAATTTATTCTGAAAAGATTGTTTGTGGGCATGACAACCCCAGGAGTTGTTGAGGCAACTTGTGAGGCAATAGTTCAGTGCCACTCAGATTGTACTTTATCTATAACTGCTATCAAACTTCTGTATTTCAGAAAAGAAGTCCTGTACAATTTCAGAAACATTAGAGCTGATGCATATATAAATCACTAACCCTATTGAAGTTAAACAATAAGGTCTGTCCACCTGTTTGCAGCTAAGCCTGGAACAGGGCAACGTGGAAATGGCCCTAGATCAGGGGTTCCCAACCCCCAGTTCGTGGACCAGTACCGGGCTGCAGAAACAAGCAAATCCCCATCCACGGGATGCAGGCAGCACACAAAACCACGCACCCTCTGGTCCGTGGAAAAACCTCTTTTCTTAAAAAAAAAACACGCTATAGAGCTGGGGTGTCAAACTGCCGGCCTGTGGGCTGGATGCGCCATGCCGAAACCGTGCCCACACCAGCTCTGGCAATGGGGAAAAAGTTGTGATATGTTGCAACACGTCACGTGATGTTTGACGCCTCTGCTATAGAGTAATGTTACCTTTCCTCATCAATGTGTAGTTGTTCCAGTACAGAGTAGACCCACCAGTGTTTTGTCATATATATATATATATATATATCTTTGATAACTGCAAAAATACGAATCCCGGGCATATCTGTTCAATAACACAGTCCTCGATCTCCGGGAGAAATATAAACCAGCTGTTTATTGTTAAAAAGTTTAAAACAATAAAAACAACTATTTACAATATTAAAACAACTTAGCTTTCGCTGGTCCTCTGCCAGCGTCCTCAGAGTAAAGTTTTGGGGTGGAAATTACTTTTATAAACCTTGCTAGCCTAACTGCTTACTCATTGACCGTGTGATAGGGCCATCCGTCCTGGCTGACCGTAATTGCCTTAATTGTCCCGCCTCCTCTTTTTTGCACTCCAGTTCTCCAACCTTCCTCCCTCCCATCCTTGTCAATCCCCTCCTTCCTGGCGTTGCCGCCGTTGGCTTGCTTTCCAGCTGCTCCCCCGTACTCGTTCTGGGCCTTACACCCAGATCCGGTGTCTTAGATGCCTAATTACACGGGAGAGACGGCCAAACGGATAAAAACCAGGGTACATGAACACAAATTGGCCGTCAAAAGGCAGGAGCAGTATTCCCAAATATGGACGCATATGGTGAATAATGGACACTCATTTGACTTCATGGGGGCAAAAGCCATCGCCCAGGATGCCTCCAAAGGAGGGCGCCTACTGAAGGAGGCCTGGTTCTCAGATGCGGGCTCGATTAATCGACACGTAGAATTGCCCCCGGCATATCAGACATTAAAAGCATATCTGGACGTGCGGCCCGGAATGGCCAATGGGGGGGCAGTGAGGATGCCAGACCTAGCCGCGCGACCCAAAACGCGTGTGGGGGTGGGGGTGGAAGGCGCATCAGGAGCGATGACACCAGGAAGGATAAGATCGGTAAGGAAGGGAGAGGGTGGAACTGAGGGCGAGGCAGCAGGTGGCTCAGCTGAGCTTAGGCAGATGAGGCAGAAGGATAGGATGCGGCTGTGCATGCGCACACCCAGGCATGCAGAAAGATTGGAAGGAATAGGACCCAGGGGGATAGATAATGGAAGGCAGGTACAGCGGATGGTTCAAAGGGATAAGAAGGAGGGGGGGAAGGTGAGGCAGTTGGCTAACGCACCAACGGCAGCAACATTAGGAAGGATAGGATCTGCAAGGATGAGAGGAGGTGAATTCAGGAGTGAGCCGGCAGATAGCCCAGCTGATCGTAGGCAGACGAGGCAGAGGGACGGGATACGGCTGTGCGCACGCACATCCAAGCGCGGAAGGAAATCGGAGGAAATAGCACTAATAGGGATAGATAGTGGAAGACAGGAACAACGGGCAGACAAACGGGATGGAAAGGAGGGGAGCGGCAATGGGAAGGCATCTAAGACACCGGATCTGGGTGTAAGGCCCAGAACGAGTACGGGGGAGCAGCTGGAAAGCAAGCCAACGGCGGCAACGCCAGGAAGGAGGGGATTGACAAGGATGGGAGGGAGGAAGGTTGGAGAACTGGAGTGCAAAAAAGAGGAGGCGGGACAATTAAGGCAATTACGGTCAGCCAGGACGGATGGCCCTATCACACGGTCAATGAGTAAGCAGTTAGGCTAGCAAGGTTTATAAAAGTAATTTCCACCCCAAAACTTTACTCTGAGGACGCTGGCAGAGGACCAGCGAAAGCTAAGTTGTTTTAATATTGTAAATAGTTGTTTTTATTGTTTTAAACTTTTTAACAATAAACAGCTGGTTTATATTTCTCCCGGAGATCGAGGACTGTGTTATTGAATATATATATATATATATATATATATATATCATCTAGTTTGCTTCTCAGAGTTAAGATCCTTATTTATTGTGGTTATTTATTTTCTTTATAGACCACCAAGAAATGGCTCCCAGTGGTTTACATCATAAAATAACATGAAAGACATAATAAAAATAATAAAGACAAATTAACCAGAATACCACAGATACAATGGCGATCATTCAGTCCCAAAAACCTTTGTTAAGAACTTAGAGGCTGGGGAGAAAAATATGGAATTCATCAAACATCCCAACAGAAAGTATTTGTTATACTTCTTCAGAGTTATTTTAAGAATTTGTTGTGTGTCAAATTAGGAAAGAAAATTTAATTTTTCAAGTTTTCCTCTTGCATTTTATGTTAGAAAAAGGTACTGCATGAGTTATTATTTCAAATGCTAAGTCTTCCTCCTTCGCTCCCTCCCTCCCTCCCTCCCTCCCTCCCTCCCTCCTTCATTTCTTTCTTGTCATTTCCCTTCCTTCCCTCCCTCCCTCCTCCCTCCCTTTCTCCCTCCCTCCCTCCCTCCCTCCCTCCCTCCCTTCCTTTCTTCCTTCCTTCCTTTTCCTGCATTATATATTGCAGGGTTTCATAGTGTTTCATAGTGTTTGGAGGCGATACCTGACTATTTGTAATCCAGTTGGTATCCTTTGCCATCGATTTATCTCACTATAAAAGAAACCATTCAATCTTCTAAAGACCAGGGATCAGATATTTCTGTAGCATCATCCGATCCACAGTGCAAACCCTGGCACTACTTAGCTGGCCCTGAATTTGGTTTTCAACCTAAATGTGATAAAACAGGCTCTCCTGCTAAACCTACAACTCTCTGTCACTTTTGTTTAGTCTTATTTATTTATTTGTCACAGATGGTCAGATCTGAGGTCTTCCTTGCAGAGTTTTTCCACTCTTGCAAAAAGCTTCCACCACAAACCATTGCAGAAAATCAGCACTCCAAAGAGAAGAGTCCAGCCAATCATTTCATCCCCGGGATAATATAAACTATAGGAGAATGAGGAAGGCATTTCATGCTCCCTAGTCCTTTAAGTGTTTTTCTTTTCCTACTGTCACTCAAAGAAAGCTCTCCTAGAACAATCCTAGAAGAATTGTTCTCTTGGATGCTTTAATAAATTTTTTTTTCTCTCTCCAGAGAATCTGTTGCCTCCTTGTTTTTCAGTGGCTCAGTACCCGCTATTATTCATTCTGAACTGATTAGTACATGTTATTATTAATATTATTACCTTCAGTTATCTTACATAAACATGTAATTCTAAGCAAGGTGACATGTTGATAATATATATATATATATATATATATATATATATATTGATATATAGCTTGTCAGGGGGAAGAACAATAAGAATATTAGTATATATTTTGGAGGCTGTTTCCATTGTTCAACTCTAATAGTTTTGCTATGTTTTCAGTACTCTTTCTGAGTGGGACTAGTAATAACTATTATTATAACAGGTAATGTTGCCTAGTTATTAAGTCTTGTTTGAGTTCATTGTTCTGTTTTTAAGTCTATGCCTGTTCAGTTTATCACTGTGTGCATGGTTTAGTTTGTAAACAATTTTCAGTTAACATAGAAGTTTACATCTTGATCATATATATATATATATATATATATATATATATATATATATATATATATATATATATAAACATTCAATAGATCTGATAAAATGAATTTGTGAAGCACAGTAACATCTGCTCTTATTCTGAAACTTAATGGTATTGTTGCCAATCATCTATAGCAGCGGCTCCCAACTTTTTCTATATCCTGCACCCCTAGAACACGTCAGATATATTCTCGCACCCCTTACAAAAGTCTGAAATAACGGCAATGAATTATGCATATACACTATAATTTTGAAAACCCAAGTTTTTGCACCCCCTGGAATATTGTCTCACTCCCCCCAGGAGGTGCGAGCACCTCCGGTTGGGAACCCCTGATCTAAAAAAGTACTCTTGAGATGATGAAGAACTAAAATTGGAGGTTGTCATTTATGACCTCACTAGATTAAAGAATAGATTGTGCAAATGAGCTTAATTATTACTCTTTTAAGATGTTCTCCATATCTGATGAAATCAGATTGGTACTTCATTCTGAATTTT
Source organism: Azemiops feae (assembly GCA_023970755.1). Taxonomy (NCBI): domain Eukaryota; kingdom Metazoa; phylum Chordata; class Lepidosauria; order Squamata; family Viperidae; genus Azemiops; species Azemiops feae. The sequence goes on from JALGBA010001199.1 coordinate 447,072, forward strand.
GTTCCATCCTTGATCCCTCAACCCCAAAGGACACTTTTGCAGTAAAGTGTAAAGACTTAAATAGTATTCAGCAAAGCAAGAAAACCCTTGATCATGAGAACAACTCAGAGAGAAGGGGAGGGAAGGGGAGGGAGAGGGAGAGGGAGGAGGAGAGGAGAGGAGAGGAGAGGAGAGGGGAGAGAGGAGAGGAGAGGAGAGGAGAGGAGAGGAGGAGGAGAGGAGAGAGAGGAGAGAGAAAGAATAGAGAATAGAATAGAATAGGAGAAGAGGAGGGAGAGGAAGAGAAGAGAAGAGAAGAGGAGAGGAGAGAAGGAGAAGAGAGGGGAGGAGGGGAGGGGAGGGGAGGGGAAGGGAAGGAAGAAGAGAAGAGAAGAGAAAGAAGAGAAGAGAAGAGAAGAGAAGAGAAGAGAAGAGAAGAGAAGAGAAGAGAAGAGAAGAGAAGAGAAGAGAAGAGAAGAGAAGAGAAGTCTTTGATGCTGAAAGAGAAACAGTGCTTTCTCTCAATGACACAGGAGCAACTCACATGCAGTTAGGGAGCAAGGTGAATGCCATAAAGTTTAAGTAGCATTGGTAATGGCAACATAGTCCTAATAAATCGTAGGCAGACCTTCAGGTTGGTAGTCTAATAATGATGTTACAACTACAGTTACGGTTTATTTATTTAACCAAGGGCAATTTTGTTGAATCAGTTTCATTTTCAAAAAAGCCCTGACAAAGCAGATGGCACAAATGATCTAGTGCATGAGAACAAACTTGAAAGGGGGGGGGGGAGAGGTGTCATCACGTAAATCAAAAGCAAACCAACTCAAATAGTCTCACCTTAAAAAGGATATCTGGACTCTTTGAAAAATAATGACTAAGCAGACCTTTGAAACAGGCCCACCTGCCGTAGTAAATCTCAAGTTACAAGGTGGTTTCCTGGTGCTTATCCCTGTAGCAACCCAAGAAGTTGGTTAGATGTGGGGGGTGGGTCACCATCTAGGGTTGATTGTCTTGCTGGTTTACAAACACGGATGTCTAGAAGTAAATAACTTCTCCTCAGTTCTTTTGTAATCTTCTAGGATGTTTCAGTGACCTAGAACGGAATGCATTCATGGATATTACTCCACTTTATCTCTAGCTGAACCTGAATTACTTTATTTATTCCAGTAGGTATGGGATTCATAAGCGTAGGGGCCTTCATCGGTAAAGGTGCAAACAGTGAAATGAGAGCAAGGAAATCATAGCAGAAGGATTGTGTCTTATACATGTTGGGATGCAAGAACACAGTGGTAACACTTGCACAAGGACATTCTCAGCCATAATTCCTTTTGGGGTCATGGTGGTTTGCTGTGGAGCTGCTGTTCGTAATGTGCCCAAGTGTTATGCAGGGAGAGGGATGCAAATACTGCACTTCAGTTGTCTTTGAATGATCGTTGAAGACTTATCTATCTGAGAATGCTCTGTTTTCAGAGAGTTAAGCAGGGTTAGATAGGATTCCTATGTCAGTTGGAGCCTACTGGAAAATACAAAGGGTAAAAAAGGAGATTGGGAAGTTGAAAACATCCCAGAAGAAGACAGTCCCGAGCTATCTTGTTGTGAGGAGACAGACATGGATGTTGCTATGGAATCAGCAGGATTATCTATCTATTATCTATCTATCTTCCTATCTATCTATCTATCTATCTATCTATCTATCTATCTATCTATCTATCTATCTATCTATCTATCTATCTATCTATCTATCTATCTATCTATCTATCTATCTATCTATCTATCTATCTATCTATCTATCTATCTATCTATCTATCTATCTATCTATCTATCTACATCTCAAAAGTAGAAAGCAGACCACATCATTAGTAAACTTGCTCATCATATTATGGACTGGAAGCAAAGAGAGAAAGATATGTGTTTACCAGTTTACCAGATATGTCAGCAGGATCCAATTGGTTTCCAGGGTGAAGAAGGAATGAAGTGCTTTTCCAATTAGAAAAAGCATCAGGATGTTTCCTAATAATATTTGGAAGTGCTTTTCTGTTCAAAATAGCCTCTAGAAACCCAAATACTGCAACTTTCCTCTGGGAACTGTAATAATCCCATAGAATTTAAACCCAATATAATTATTGCATTATGATTATTGCTGTATAATTACAACATGCCACATATTATATTAGTATAATCTATTGCTTTGTGGAGGGAAATATAGGGATTTCTGCATAGCAGGGGAGAAAGAGCTATGCCTCTTGAGATGTTGGAGAATTGTAATGCTCAGGGACCCCAGCCGATGCAGCAGTGAGTTGTGGATTAGTAATATGTGGGAAGCTATGAGTTCTCTACCTGTCATGTCATTAGTAGGTCAAAACACAATATCTGTCTAATGGCTTATATCTGTCTTGGTGGTCCCAGAATGGCTAAGCTTATTAGCTGCATAGTCTTTATAGCATCCCTTTTATGGCATAGGAAAACACTAGAAGAGAATTTTATGCCCTATGGCCATCCTATGCAACTCCCTTGTCTTCCTATGATAACAGCACATTAGTCCTTCCATACATAATATGTGCATTTATGCATACAAAACACATGAAAATAATTCCAAAACCGTCGCATCAAACATGTCAACCTACAGATCCAGAGTCTCTTGACAGTGAATACCAAAGCTTTAGGGGTGAAATTAGATAAGGCAGAGAATAAATCCATAAATTTTGCATTGAGCTCAAATAATTTATATTCTTCCTAGGGTCTTCAGTTTCTTTTGCTCAGCTGAAACATGACTCACCAATAGATGCGAGCAAAATGATTCCTGCTAAATAATGGATGTGGTGAGTTGTACTTCTTTCTGTATTGATAAACTCCAAGTTAAAAAAAAAAAGACACATTATTTTCTCTCCCTCTTTTTTTATTTTAGTGTGGCGTTCCATATGAGATTCCAATAGCGCTGCCATGTTGCAGACTACGGGAACCATTTTGCGCTTCAGTTTGAGATGCAGACACTACAGACTCATCCCCAACAGCCCGCGTCTGTCTTCAACAGTGAAGGGACACAAGGCAGAAAACATCCTGCAGCCAAGAAGGCTCCACACACATTTGCACTACTCAGGTGACCCTGAGACACAGATAAATGTCTCAATGGCCTCAGCGACTCTCTAAAAGAAGGCAAATGGCCAGGAATATAAATCCTTCCATCCCCCACCATCCAGTCAGAGCTGAAGAAGCTTCTTGGATGAGAAGCGAAACGTCTTCAAAAAAAAGAAAAACCACAAGAAAGTCCAGTTGCCTCCTGAAAAAGCATATGTTTGGGACCTACAAAACCCCCAAAGGATTATTAATTAGAATAGAATAGAGCTGGAAGGGACCTTCAAGGTCTTCTAGTCCAGCCTCAAATTAAGGGATTATGGGGTCATAAAAAGGGAGTTTTTTTTTTAAACAAAGGTGGGATAGAGCTAGAGTTTCACATACTTTTGCCACACATAAATACATCTATTGAGAGCATTTCCCTCAATGAATAAATAAACAAGTATCGTGCTTTTCATTTCTTTAATTGGGTTCTAGTTTTTATCTAGTTTTAGTTTGTGTGTGGAGAACAGATCATGCTTTTGTTCTTGTGTAGGCAGAAATATTGAACATTCAAAAGGGTTCGCAAACTTTTAAGCACCACTTCACGTAACACAAATTGTTTTCTCTTGAAAGGTTGAACACAATGAAGCCAAAGTAGCTGGCTTAACAAGAAATTGTATTTCCTAGTTCATGAATAACGGTTCCCATTCCTGAGGTGAGGCCACAATGGTTAACAATGACAAATAAAACAACAAAAACTCAGAACCAAACAATGTATCTATCTGTCAGTGAAATAATGTGACATTAACACAAGAATTTAAATTCATTTTAACAGGAACAAACATTTAATTAACAATCACAATGCAAACTGTTGATAGAACTGTTTCCAGTGTAATACGATTATGCATGAAGGTAGTCCTTGACTTACAAAAAATCACTTAGTGACTATTTGAAGTTAGAACATCCCTGAAAAAAAGTGACTTAGGACTGTTTTTCACACTTACAACTGTTGCAGCCTCCCTGTGGTCATGTGACCAAAACTTTGAATGTTTGGAAACTGGCATGTATTTATGACAGTTGCATTGTCCGCTGGTCACGTGATCCCCTTTTGTAACCTTCTGACAAGCAAAGTTAATGGGGAAGACAGATTTATTTAACAACCCTGTTACTAACTTAACAACTGCAGTGATTCACTTAACATCTGTGGCAAGAAAAGTCATAAAATGAGGCAAAACGTACTTAACAAATGTCTCACATAGCAACATAAATGTTGGGCTCAGTTGTGGTTATAAGCTGAGGACTACCTACATTAGACTGCAGTTAAGTGGTATATACATTTATAAATTAAGTATTATGTAAAAATTATTAAACCAAACACTTTAAACCATTTTTTCCACACTATGGGTTTTATCTTCTTCCATATTTGTTTCATCTTCTTTAAATTAAAATCTCCCTTTCCCCCCCCCCCAGTTCATCTTGCATTATATTTGGAGACACAGTGGAAGCATAGCAGGTATTGTGACACTGTAGATGTCACAGCAAGACTTCACTACTAATGATTAATTGCTACTGATTTTATTCCCAGACCCTTTCTTAAAGAATCGAACGGCAAAAAATCAAATGCGTGAGATTGCTTTTTTCATTATCCATTCCAACCTCATTATCTCTCTTGGTCAGCCACCAACACTCTTGGTGTAGAATGTTTAGATTGTTGGTATCAGTTGTCAGTTGTTTTCCCTTGTTCCCATTGTACAACACTTGCCATTTCAACTCTTTTTTGGAAAAACCTCAGAACTTGGTGTCAGCAGCAAAACTGGCTAATGCCAGTCATTTATAAATGATGAAGAGATCCATTGTGAAAATAGCAATGGCAATAGCACTTAGACTTATATAATGCTCCACAGTGCTGAGTGGTTTACAATATCAACCATATTCACCCAGTGGCGGGATTCAACCGGTTCGCAGTGGTTCGGCAGAACCGGTAACTAAACTTTGCTGAGTTCGGAGAACCGGCGGAATGCACACTGCTTCCGGAAGTCCAGTTTAGGCCTTGGAGGCCTGGAGGAGGCCTCCCAGGCCTAGAGCAGCCCACCAGAAGTTCATGAATGCCACTTCTGGAAGTCCGTTCTAGGCCTCAGAGGCCCAGGCCTGCATCCAATAAGAGAACTGATTGTTCAGACATTTCAATCCTACCACTGTATTGGCCCCCAACAATCTGGGTTCTCATTTTACTGACCTTGGAAGGTTGGAAGGCTGAATCAACTTTGAGACAGTCAAGATCAAACTCCAATCTGTGGGCATTTTAACTTCTTTATCATTGCTGCAGAAACTGACCCTTGATTATTCCATGATCATTATTCCAAAACTTGCTTATTTGCATCAGAATATCAGCAATTTGACATTTGAAATCTCAGAAAATTCTTGGATAGATATTTGTTGTAATTGTTGTTTTCCTTACAGCAGGAATGGAACTCAGGCTCTAGCATTGATTAGTACCTTTTATAGTTCCACTATGAAAGATTCAATTCTCAGCAGTCCCTTATTGTCTGCAGTAATTTGCTATTTTATAACAGTACCTCCCTAGGGTTCTTGTCTAACTAGAACTGAAAGTTCTTTAACTAAGAAGGAAAACAACAATAATTCTACAACCACCATGAAAATAAGCCACACGAGTCAGTGACAAATGAAAATTCGTAATTCAGTGGCATTCCTGGGTTAAATTTCTGCTCTTCTATACCATTATATGGAGATGACTTACACTCTAGCCATTTTTATGTCTTTGTGTTTCTCTTGCAAGAATAAAAGGACAATTCCTCCTTTATTTTTTTCAAATAATAACTCAGCTGTGCTTTCCCAGGTCCTCAGAGAGGGACCTTTGCACTGCAAGCTGTGTATGGATAATCAGTTGATCAGTGGGGCTGAACTAGAATGGAACCCCTCACATCTCTCTTTTGATTTTCTTTGTGAGGGAAAATATCGCTGCAAGACCATGCAACCTGCACCCATCACAATCTCTGAAACTTCTCTTGATGGGCAAAGCAGGAGGTGCTTCATGTCAACCTCTGTGTCAAGTAACGGCCAACTGACAGCTTTGGGTCCAGTGTCCTTCAGACCGGTGATGTTAAAAGAGACATGTTTCCTTCCTCTTTCCAAAAGATTGCTCTTTAAATTAAAATCCCAAGAGGGATGTATTGTTCATTTTCGTTGAAGGATTTTGTTTTATACTGAACATACAAATCAAACTAATAAAGGAGAAGAGGAAGCAATCACGGCTTGCAAGATATAGTGCATTTTGAGTTATCTTAGGAGGGTGCTCAACCACGCAGCTGCTAAATTAAAAGCTATCTCAAGCTGTGTTTTATAAACCAGACCATGAACACAGACACCACTTTCCATTTGAGAAAGACAAAATATGATTATTCTATTGTCCCATCACACACAACTGTACATAATGGGGGTTAAACATCACATTTTTTCCCCAGACAGTCTTTATAAATTCACTGTTAGATGCTTGAGGGAAATAATCTACAGAGCTGAAAATGATAAGTCTGCAAAAAAATAACATTTTGGTTGAGGAAATTGGGTCTAGAGGAACTCAATCTTTCAAAACAAAAAATAATGAATGACATAAAAGTGACAGCAGCAGAAGTCTGAATTCATTTGACTTGGTTGTTCCTTTCTTCACAGACATGCTCCTATTAAAATTATAAGCATTCCAATCTTTTTTCTATTGATGAAATAAATCTAATTATACTCATTCATTAAACAATAATTATTCATTTGATCTAAGCAGGGAAGGTGCTATTTTATTTATTTATTAGACAGATTGATGTATCCACCCAACTCACACACAGTGATTCTGGGCAGTGTACAATATTAAAAATCCATACTTACAAATTCACAGTTTTAACCTCTGACCCCCAAAATCCACCACCCTCTGGTGACAACAACAAAACCAGACAACCCCCTGATCGACTCCGAATAGAGACCCCAAGCCTACTGACAAAAACCATGTCTTCAAGACCTTGTGAAAAGCAACATAGTGGGGGGCAATCTTATTTCTGGGGTCATGATATTCCAAGGAAGGGAGCTACCACAGAGAAGGCCCTTTTTCTAAGTTTCACCAGATGTACTTCCTATCAAGTAGCACTATTAAGGTTGTTAAAAGAAAAATCTTCAGAGTCTAGCCCAAGCCAGGAATTAACAAAATGGAGGCTGTTTGGGAAAAAAAAGGTTCTTTATTGAGTTGCAGAACCAGACAGAAATGTTGGTTCTGGGGCAGCTGACAAAATGAAGCTAGGAGTGGTGGGTTTTTATACCTTCTGGGAGTGGTGGGTTTTTAAACCTTGGTGGGCTTTTATGTTTGGAGTTGTTCCTGTTCCTGTGGCATGAACTTTGACCTGAGCTTTTGAGTGTGTCCTTTTGGTATTCTGGTGGTGGTAGGTTAATCCTATTATGTCCTAAAGGTCAGGTCCTGCTTCTCTGAGGCTGTGGCTGATGGCTATGTCCTGAGTTGGATTTTTGGGTGAGGGGTTGCTGGTTCTAATTCTATCACTCTGCTATTGTTAGCTATCAGTTTTGCTGCAAGGGATTTCAAAATATTTTGTCTTGAATGGGCTTCTGCCCGGTAGTATTTGCTCATGAATGGGGCCTCAATCTTTCTGAATGGGATTATCAAATCTGCATTTCTACAAAGCTGACCCGCTTAGTTTCTGCTTGGGGCTATTAAGAAAAACTGGGCCTGTTTTTCTGCCTTTAAGATCCTTTGGGGAAATGTAATATTCTGCCTTTTTAATATTCCCCAAAATATTGCCATCTCTGGGGAGGGTGACTTCCCACAAGGTGTATATGCCAATGTGCCCTCCCAGAACCAGACATAACCCATAATCTCAGAATATGAAGGACTAGAACTGAGTTCTTGGTGCTCTCTAAGTTTGGTGGTTTTCTTGCAGATGTTTCAATCCCAAACTACATAACATCATCAGTGCTAGAAGGGATTGGGGTTACCTAGTTTAGGAAAGAAATGTCTTCAAGAAAACCACCAAGCTCAAAGAACCTCACAGATCAATTTTGAGCTACAAATATTCTCTTCTGTCACACTATAACTGAGTTAGGTCAGTTCCAAGTGACTAATCTTGAGAAACGATTGAAGCCAAACCAAAGAGAAGGTCCAAATGAATGAATATACCAAACTGAGGAACTGAGGAGGAGCAAGGCACAATTACCAAAAAATACTCAACGGTTACAAAAGCCAATCCAGACTCTAGTCCCTGAACATATTTCACAATAGGTTGCTTCTTGTCCTTCAAGAGCATAGTTCACAAAATATTAACACGAAAATACAGCACCATCTGGGTTGGATTTATTCCAAGTTCATGAGTGTCCTAATGGGCTTTCTTGGATGGGATGCCTCTTCTGGGTAGGTGGGCTGGATTCAGATGAGTACATTAAAGTTATGCCAGGCTAGAGTGAACTCATATCTTGAAATGAAAAAAAAAAAAAACAGCACCCCATTATCACCAGCCCATTATGCTTTCCAGATATTCACGGAATAAGGAGTAAAGAGTAAATCCATAAATTGGTATAATAAAACTGGTGTAAGACCAGCAACGAAAATATGATTGGTAGCCTATGGAGTTAAAGCTCATCCCTTCTTACATTTTTAAAAGCAGTGACCCAGGAATAATTGCCTGTTAACCTTGACCATCTTTAAAAAGGAGAAGAAGATGACGATGAAAGAAAGACTATTTATTAGTCATTGTTTCCTTAGGTAGTTTCTAATAGTTCTCTCCCTGCCCTGCTTTAACTTCCCTTTTTCCCCCCTTAGAAGGCTTTTAGCAGAGGCAAAAGGTTAATAGACATACTTGAAGTCCATCAGCTGATGTAGTGCTTTCCAGCTTATATAACCATTAATACTTCTTACATTATTTGAAAGTGAGTGGAGAGCAGATCAGTGACCTTTCTTCATTTTCATGCTGGAAGGGAGATGAATTTCTATCCCTGTGTTAATTTGTTAAATCCAATATAAGGGGTGGAGGGAGCTTTTCTTTAAAATAGGTAAACTCAAATATTTCTCTATTTCACAGAGAGAGGAAAAAAAAGGATTCATGGGAAGTTTGAAGGGCTGCTGAAATCAGCAAGCCCACCTCCTGTTCAATTAAAGCAGCCTTCCAAGAGGGAGCTTCTGTGGGTAACTGGTTTCATTGTCAAACTGCCTTTTCCTGTTAAACATTTTCCTAGCATTCAATCCAAATCTACCTCTGTAACTTATGATCATTACTTCAAGTTCTATCCACTGAAACGAGGGAGAATGGGCTTTGATTTTTTTCATGTGACCTTTTTTTTTCAATCCTCTGAAGAGTAGTATTACATTTAGTTGGCTTTGTGCTATTGCATTTCCCCCTGTATATTTTGAGAAACTTCTTCTTCTTCTTCTTCTGCCATATCCGTTATCAGACGTTGGCGATCATGTTGGCGATCCTGTTTTTATCAGCAGCCGCACGAAAAAGTGCTGCTGAGTTTTGTCCAAACCAGTCCCTTAGATTTTGAAGCCATGATGTTCTTCTTCTGCCTGGACCTCGTTTGCCTTCCATCTTTCCCTGGAGGATTAAATGGAGTATGCCGTATTTTTCTGGGTGTCGCATCACATGTCCGAAATATTCTAACTTTCGTTTTTTAATTGTTTTGATGATTTCCCTTGGCTTTCCCAAGGCTTATCACCTCCTCATTTCTGATCTTGTCAACCCAGCTTATACGTAACAGCCGCCTGTAAATCCACATTTCAAATGCTTCTAGTCTCTTCAGGTGGCCTTCTGTCAGAGACCCACTCTCTACTCCATAGAGCAGGATAGAAAAAAATATAACCTCTGACAAGCCTGATTTTCAGTCTTAGGCTTATGTCGTGACTGCAGAAGACCTTTCTCATTTTGAAGAATGCTGTTCGAGCTTTCTCTATCCTTGTCTTTACTTCAGCGGTCATGTCCCAGCTTTCATGTAAATTAGAACCGAGGTGCGTGTGTTTTGAGAAACATAGGTTGTGAATTATAGCAACAGTTTGCTTCGATGTCCTATTCAAGGCAAATTACTTTTATGCATTCCTTATGCACTTCTAAGAAGCTGAAGACATGGCACGTCAAAATGAACATTACAAAAAGAAGCTGCATTAATAGAGGGATAGAATCAAGATCGTGCGAATTATTAATATCACTTTATAAAGCCTTGGTAAGTCCACCCTTGGAATATTGCATCCAGTTTTGGTTGATACAATATATATATATATATATAAATATTGAGATTTTAGAAAAGAGTGCAGAGAAGTGCAAAAAAAATGATTAGGGGGCTGGAGGCTAAAACATATCAAAAATGTTTACAGAAATTGGATATGTAAAGAAAGATTAGGGGGTGCCATGATAGAAGTCTTCCAATATTTAATGGGCTGTCACAAAGAAGGGGGGGTCAATCTATTCTCCAAACCATGCAGAGGCAGGATAAGAAGCAATGGATGGAAACTAATCAAGGAGATAACCAACCTAGAATTAAGGATAAATTTCCTGACAGTGAGAACAATTAATCAGTGGAAAGACTTGCCTCCAGAAGTTTTGGATGCTCCATCACTGAAGGTTTTTAAGACCGCCATTTGTCTCAAATAGCATAGGGTTTCTTGCTGGTGCAGGGGGTTGGACTAGAAGTCCTCCAAGGTCCCTGTTATTTTGTGAACAAGAAGAAAATTGCCTAGTTGTATATCCAGTAGGAAAAAAATAGCAACCTATCATTAGAGTTGACATTATACTGAGTGTATGTGAGTGTCTCTGTGTGCACAAACAAACACATGTCAGTAGATGCTGCAACAAGTTTTATACTATTTTTACAGTTTTATGGTATGTTATGCTTGGTTAGATCCAAGCTTCAAAATTAGAGTACATCCATAAAGTCATTACAAAATTAGGATTTATGGATTTCAATTGGACTAAATCAGTCTCTGAGTTACTGAACTTAAACTAAGCCCATTAGATTTACTTGAATTTCATGTCAAGTGGTCAGCATTGAATTAGAAGGCCAATCATCCTGTTCTTTGTGAAAAAAGAAATCATACCAAGCTCCATTATGCCAACTTATTATTTAGTTTTTACCTACTTGAATGATTACTATTTTTTAAATGGGAACACAGGTAGTAGATAATAAGCAGTGTTAAATGAAGGTGATCCATATGTTCATTAGTCTTTGTTTATGAATTTTGGAATCTGAAGAGTGCAAAGTAGAGCTTTAGTCTAAATAAGGACTACTTATTTATCCACAAAAATCCTTTCACTTGGTTGCAATAGGGAATCCATCTTCATGGACTTAGGGTCCTTCGCACCAAGATCTAAGTATAGGTGTAACTAAGGTTTGATTGAACAAGAGGCAATTGTGAACTTTACTCAATCACAACTCAAAGTCTGGTGTAAAATTACAGTAACATTGAGATGAAGGAGGTGCACACCTATCTTATAGAATCAAAAACACATTTGGGGAGAGGGGACAGGCCAGCCTTATGAACTTCATCATCCTTCTTTTTTTGGGGGGGGATATGGGTCACTGGGAAATTTTTCAGCTTACTTGCTAGACAACCATAAAAATGCAACATTCATCTTGGGGAAAAAAATCTGAAAAGGAAAGTATCCATTTTAATCATTTTAATTAAATATCCTTCTTTTTTTTTCCCAGGAAGTTACAGCTTAATGCTATTTATTTAGTTCTCTTTTCATTCAGTCCCAAGAGATCGGCATAGATTACCTTATTGGTTTTGAGTTGAATCATTGATTGGATCGGTGCATCAATGAAGCTTAGCTGATATTCACTGGTATTAAAGAATTTACCACAATCCTTGAGATGCAGCTATCATGTAAGAAAAGATGGCCTTCATTTTTGGCATTAGCTTGTTGCAAGAAATTGGATTAATACCTGCCTCTTAAAAACTTTTTTTATTATTGTTCTTAAGCTCCTTGTTATATAAATTGCTTGACTTTGGATAACGTGCAAGATTCTTTGGAGCAAATGAACTCTGCTGACTAAATCCAAGGGCAGATCAAAGTATCAAAGAGGCTCACAGCATTTTGTTGTTTATGATTAAGGATGAAAAGGAGCTTTCCTCTTTCACAAACAGGTTCACTGGCAATTGAAGTTGACTTCAATTCTGTCAACAACAGGCTGACTTGGAGTTATGCATCCTCCAGAAAATATCCTCCTGCAGCTTAGGTTCCTTAATGATAAGTAAATTATACTCAGAACTGTTATGAGCCTCTTACTCTGAGATCGTAATGAAACATGATTCTGAATTTAGGTCAACAAAGAAAACAAATAAATTATTACCATTACTGGCTGTATGCTTTTGTTTGTTGGTGATTGCAGTTTTAATTCTGATGTTTATCATTTAGGGTCTGTAGATTGGGGAATGTTACAAAAATATATTTTTTTAAAAAATCACACATTCACTGGGGGATGGATAGTGTTGTGATCCAGCTGCCTTTATAGCCTGAAGCACCAGCAATTATCTCCCAAAAAAATTTAAACCTCTTTGGTACCAGAGGCAACAGAATATCTCTGAGTATTCTGACAAATTTTGAATTAGGGATATGTGATTTAAATTTGCAATTCAATTTCAAGAATCAATCTAATTTGATTCACACGTGTCTTCCCATTAATTAAAGCTGAACTTCTATGTCCAACTGATTTTACTGACAGATCAAGAGGAATGTTTGTCTATCTGAAAAAGAAAAAAAAAATCTGTGATTCAAGAGAACTTTATTTAATTCAGTCGATCAAAACAATCCAAAGGGCAAGATTTGGCTGAATTGCCTTAGAACTGGATCCTTCAAAGTGAAGCTTTGTGTAGCTTCTTCTGTGTATCATATGCTCTACAGATCTTATTTTTCCGCACAATCTTCAATGGCTTTTCAAAAGCATCTTGAAGAATATCAGTTCAGGTGTTTCAATTCAGAGAAGACTAGACTGTCAGAAACCTTCCCAATTGTTTTTTTTTTTTAATGGACCAAGTCCAAACACATGGCTACATGCCCAGAGTTCAATAGAATTAACTTTCTCCAGGCTACTGTGTTATTTGAAATTCTTTTACATGTGTTTTCTTTTTTCTTCTTTTCCGACTTCAAACAGCCTCCCATCCAATTGTCAAATGAATCTTTTATTTTCCCTCCTAAATTTGTAATCATTGAAGCATCGGCCACACTGCCTTTCCTTTCAAACCGAGGAGTCTATTTTTGTTTAAATCAAACCTACTGTGCCTTAAAATTCAGCTCTAAATGGCCCGTCCAAGTTTTAAAGCTGCATCAGGCTGCTTTGTACTCCTTTGATAATTGATAGCTTAGCTTTCTGGCAGCCTTTCCATGCTGTTTCCAGGGGTTCATTTCAAGGTAAAGTCTCATCAGTAAGTAAGTGATTTGAGGTTTTGTGGGCTGAAAGTTAAACAGAGCATAATTCATATTTTTGTTGCAGATACGTATTTTTTTTATCTTCTTCCTCCAAAACCATTAGCAGAGTTCCAGGTTTTTTTTTTTTCTGTTTTTTTTTCCCCCTTCCTCAATTTTCAGGGCAGTTATGCTTTGCTGTTAGAGATGCCTTGTTTCTTTTCCCTTTTTTCCTCAAGTCTCCAGGGTCATTTTAACTAAATGGAACCCGAGGGAAACACTCTGACTTACAGTAGCAATTTCCCTAATTAAAGAAATAGCTAGCATTATCATGCCCCCATACCTGAGCTCTATAAAACAAGCCGGAAACCATTAATTCATCACTATATCCACTCTGAATGCCTATGCATAGCACTCATTTAGATTTAAGCTTTTGGGGAGACTCTACATTCCTCAATAATTGATGCAGAAGATATCAATCTGCTTGACAATTTAATCCAGTCAGGTTTCCAACTCTAAATATGAAGAGAATTAAGCAGAGGCGGAGAGAAAAAGACGGGGGGGGGGGGGGAGAGAAAGAAGGATCGAACAAGAACAGATCTGGCTAAAACAAAATGGAAGGAAGATGTGTTTTCTAGGGGTTTGATGAAGATGTTTGGTTGCATAGGTTCCCGAATAAGTAGTGGACAATCTTTGGATCTGACTGTTCTCCGTCAAACATACTGTAGTGAGAGTCTTTATGTGAACCTACTTGGAAGCTCAAATACTCTGATCACCAGAGAGAGGATCGTTGGAAAAGACCCCAATGTTGGAAAAGATTGAAGGCGAAAGAAAAAGGGGATGCAGAGAATGATATGATTAGATAGGGTTATCGATGCAATGAACATGAATTTGAGCAAACTACAAGAGACAGTGCACAGGTCTGGGGTGCTCTGGCCCATGGGGTCACAAAGAGTTGGACATTAGTGTCTAAACAACAGCAACAGCTAAAGAAGGGTTGCCTGAATTGGGTATGTCCAGTTTGATGAAAAGAAGGTCTAGGGGTGACAGTAAATTCAGAAGGAACACCACTAGAAAAGGTTGAAAGGATCACGCACCTCGGTTCTAATTTACGTGAAAGCTGGGACATGACCACTGAAGTAAAGACAAGGATAGAGAAAGCTCGAACAGCATTCTTCAAATGAGAAAGGTCTTCTGCAGTCACGACATAAGCCTAAGACTGAAAATCAGGCTTGTCAGATGCTATATTTTTTCTATCCTGCTCCATGGAGTAGAGAGTTGGTCTCTGACAGAAGGCCACCTGAAGAGACTAGAAGCATTTGAAATGTGGATTTACAGGCAGCTGTTACGTATAAGCTGGGTGGACAAAATCAGAAATGAGGAGGTTTTAAGCCGCCTGGGAAAGCCAAGGGAAATCATCAAAACAATTAAAAAACGAAAGTTAGAATATTTTGGACATGTGATGCGACACCCAGAAAAATATGGCACACTCCATTTAATCCTCCCAGGAAAGATTGAAGGCAAACGAGGTCCAGGCAGAAGAAGAACATCATGGCTTCAAAATCTAAGGGACTGGTTTGGACAGAACTCAGCAGCACTTTTTCGTGCGGCTGTTGATAAAAACAGGATCGCCAACATGATCGCCAACGTCCGATAATGGATATGGCAGAAGAAGAAGAAAGAAGGGGTGACAGGATAGCAGTGTTCCAATGTATCAGGGGTTGCCCCAAAGAAGAGGCAGTCAAGCTATTCTCCAAAGCACCTGAAGGCAGGACAAGAAGCAATGGATGGAAACTAATCAAGGAGAGAAGCAACCTGGAACTGAGGAGAAACTTCCTGACAGTTAGAACAATTAATCAGTGGGAAACAACTTGCCTCCAGAAGTTGTGAATGCTCCAACACTGGAAGTTTTTTAGAAGAGATTGGACAACCATTTGTCTAAATATCTTTTTTGAATATTTAGGTTAGATATTTTGTTGTATGACTCACTTTTTTCCTAACTTTTAGCTATGGTGGCTTATCCTGATTTCTGAGATTCAGAACATTTAAAGAATCTCACGTTGTGGAAAGTTGTTTTCCATGAATGGAAAAATAACTAAATATTCAGGAGAGAGGCCAAAACTGCAAAGTACTTTTATAAAGGTATGATGCCGATGGGATTTGGAGCTGAAGTATCAGGCCTGTAGGGTCAAACATGATTCTGAGTTCTGAGATTACAATCCCAGGCCTGGATCTTAATACCTGGCAAGCTTCAAGACTGCATTAGGGGATGCATTTTGGGTTACCAAACAAAGTCCTAAAAAAATTGCATTGAATGGCTTCATAAGGCCTTAGGTTCCTATATGGCCCAAGTTTCATCCCATATATATTAGCTCTAACCATAAACAATTTAATTACTATTGGGGTATAATTTGCCCCCTGTTGGCTGTAAAATCTAACTATTATCTGTGAATTCTTTTGGACAATAGAAGTGGCATAATTTACCTGGATCTTAATTTCCCAGAGGCCCAGAATACTGTGGCAAAGTATTTAAAATATCTAACTTGCTCTAATTTGTGAGACTCAACTGTCCACTTGTGCCTTTGTCTTTTGCTTCAAAAAAATTAAAACTTTAGATTTATCATAATTGATTAATTGTTCTTCATTACAGTATGATGTCTTACTACCTGGTTCGTGCCTACAGAAGACAACAAAGGAAAAACTGTATCATGAAATATGGATATGTCCTTATAATCAGTACAAGTCAAGCTTGACTCATATTTTTGCATATGTTTATCCATAGAGTAGGTGTCTAACAGCTAACTTAGGCACATGGGTATCAACTCTCTGAAGGATGATAATCGGAGTGATGATATATATATGTTAAAAAGCAAGGGTGCTAAAATACATCCTTGTTTCACCCCCTCAATAAAGGTCTCACTAATTATATCTCACTCAATGGGCAGCTTTATCACATAACATATGAGTTAGGAGCTTTTGTCTGTAAAGGATCCATTCAGAATGTCCCAAAGTCTAACCTTTGGGATATCCAAACCAGAACCAGTACAGAAAGCTCTAAGATTTTGCATATTTTTGCAACTATTATTTGAAATCCTCTTCAAGCTGGGTTAATAATAATAATAATAAAGTTGGAAGGTACCTAGGAGGTCATCTAGTCCAACCCCTGCTCAGGCAGGAAACCCTAGAACATTTCAGACAAATGGCTGTCCAGTCTCTTCTTAAAGACTTCCAGTGTTGGAGCATTCACTGCTTCTGGAGGCAGGCTGTTCCACTGATTAATTGTTCTAACTGTCAGGAAATTTCTCCTCAATTCTAGGTTGCTTCTCTCCTTGATTAGTTTACATCTGTTGCTTCTTGTCCTGCCTTCCAGGTGCTTTGGAGAATAGCTTGACTCTTTCTTCTTTGTGGCAACCCCTGAGATATTGGAATACTGCTATCATGTCACCCCTAGTCCTTCTTTTCATTAAACTAGACATACCCAATTCCAGGTTAATGTATTCTTGTTGTGTTTTGTTCATTCTGATAGGCTCTCTGGCAAATTTTAATGGAAGAATAGTTAGATGTGCTCTTTAAATTCCTTCCTTCCTTCCTTCCTTCCTTCCTTCCTTCCTTCCTTCCTTCTTCCTTCCTTCCTTTATTCCTTCCTTCCTTCCTTCCTTCCTTCCTTCCTTCTTCCTTCCTTCCTTCCTTCCTTCCTTCCTTCCTTCATTCATTCATTCATTCATTCATTCATTCAATCATTTGATATCCTTCCTTCTATTTTCCCCATAACAAAAACTCTGTGAAGTGAGTTGGATTGAGAGAGAATGACTGGTCCAAAGTCACCCAATAATCCATCCTAGGCAAATACTTTAGTTTCTCTATGAGTAGGGGTTGGCCCTTCAACAGACCATGATCATTTTTTTAAGGAAAGAGGGCTTGACCAGGATTCCCTCTGCCTGCAGGCCCCAAAGGGCTATACCTCCCAGAATTGATCAGCCAACATAAAGTACATAAGAATGTATTAACCTATAAATTATATAGGTTAAAATTCATACATCATGGGCAAAGGCTGGTTAAAGAAGAACAGGTTAGCAGTATGACATGGAGCAAGAGTTAATGCATAAATATAAATTATTATTGGCAAACAGAAAACAACATGTGGGTGAAGCTGTACTACTTTGATATAATCCAGTTCTTTGCTTCAAAGTCCATAGGACTGTTTAGATTTTGTAAAGTGCCCAGAGTCACTTAGATAAGTTGGGCAATGTAAAAAATTAATAAATATACAAAAATACAAAATAGAAACAGATCTTTCCCATTTTTCTTCTTTGGGAAAACTCTGTGATTCCTACCCATTGCAAAAAGGGAAGAATTTACTAATCCTGTGACTGAGTATTGGATGACAGAAGCAAACACACATCATTGTCATTTCTTTAAAAGCAACTGCTGATTTTTTAATTTTTTTTAAAAAAATCAGCTGCTTATCACATTTCCTGGTTTCTTAAAACCCGCACACAAATCTTTTTAATGCTGCTCCAGAAAACCCTCTTCAGTTCTAATTTATGTGACAGAAGTCAGGAAACAATCTTTTCTCAATTGCATTAGTTTTGACATGCAGTTATCTGCGTGATAAGCCTTAATAAACGAAGAGTTTATAATTCTTTCTATCAAGGCTTGCTTCCTGATCTAAAAAGTAAATAAAGCAAATGGCCTTGATAGATTGATTGGCCAAACAGGAATTTAATCTTTAAGAAGATGTGACTATTTGGCAAAAAAAGAGAGAAAGATGTTTCTCTTCTCAGTTGAATCCAACTGCTCAAAAGATGGAAAACTAAATAGGATAGGAACATGGAGAAAGGAAGGAACATGGATGCAAAAATGCAAAGAAGAAAAAAAAAACAGGGAATTTTCAAACAATGGTGCAACAAGGTCTTATTCTAAATCTAATTAATAGGGAACACAGGACTCCGGCAATTTAATTTTGATTTTAAACTTAGGAGATAATCTTTGGACTTCTAGCACAAAATATTTATTAAATAGCTGGATTTCTCACCTGTAATTTGTGCCAAAATTATGTTTGCATGAATATGTATTCTTCCATGCATACAAACTCTAAACCACAAAATATAAACCAGCACTTACATTTGCCCTTTGAAGCTGCTATGTGTAAAATTAAATTTACTATGTCTAGTCTAATGAAAACAGGGACTGGAGTGATATGGTAGCAGTGTTCAAGTATTTGAAGGGCTTTCACAAAGGTGAGGGCATCAAACTATTTTCCAAAGCACCAGAAGGCAAGGCAAGAAGTAATAGATAGAAACTAATCAAGGAGAGAAGCAACCTGGAATTAAGGAGAAACTTCCTAACAGTGAGAACAATAAACCCGTGGAACGGGTTGCCTTCAGAAGTTGTGGGTGCTCCATCACTGGAGGCTTTCAAGCAGAGACTGGACAGCCATTTGTCTGAAATGGTATAGACTCCTGCTCAAGCAGGGGATTGGAGTACATGACCTCCAAGATCCCTTCCAATTCTTTTATTCTGTGTTCTATGTTCAATAGCCAACATAGAATCTATCAAATATTTTTAAATGCATTAATAAAGATATGTAGTGGGGGACTTGGAGTTTTAGATGGAGCAGAGCAACATTCAGTACTAAACGATTTCTGTTAATACATCCCCCCCCCCAATTTCTTGTCTCTTTGATAGTTTCCAGTGATAAAGAATACACTTTACTCAGTAGATGTAGTCTGGTTCTCATGCTTCACTGTAACATGGGATGAAAATGGCTGTAGTTCTTTCTTTTCTTCCTAGGAACTGATCACAGGTCAGGCCTGTCTAATTACTTGCATAGGAGACCTTCAAGGGATTTCAGGGCTTAGACTAGATGGAGAAGTAACTATACATATCTAGAAATACAGAAATAATGCAAGATAGCAGTGAGAAACAACTTCCATAGTGGATAATGATATAGAGATGTCGAAATGTTTTCACCAGTAATCAAGCTTAATAATAATAAAGTTGGAAGGGACCTTGGAGGTCATCTAGTCCAACCCCCTGCTCAGGCAGGAAACCCTATACCATTTCAGACAAATGGCTGTCCAGTCTCTTCTTAAAAACTTCCAGTGTTGGAGCATTCACCACTTCTGGAGGCAGGTTGTTCCACTGGTTAATTGTTCTAACTGTCAGGAAGTTTCTCCTTAGTTCTAGGTTGCTTCTCTCCTTGATTAGTTTCCATCCGTTGCTTCTTGTTCTGCCCTCAGGCGCCTTGGAGAATAGCTTGACTCCCTCTTCTTTGTGGCAACCCTGAGATATTGGAACACTGCTATCATGTCCCCCCTCGTCCTTCTTTTCATTAAACTAGACATACCCAATTCCAGCAACCGTTCCTTATATGTTTTAGCCTCCAGTCCCCTAATCATCTTTGTTGCCCTTCTCTGCACTCTTTCTAGAGTCTCAACATCTTTTTTACATCGTGGTGACCAAAACTGGATGCAGTATTCCAAGTGTGGCCTTACCAAAGCGTTGTAAAGTGGTATTAATACTTCACGTGATCTTGATTCTATCCCTCTGTTAATGCAGCCCAGCACTGTGTTGGCTTTTTTGGCAGCTGCAGCACACTTATTTAAGTGATTGTCCACTAGGACTCCGAGATCCCTCTCACAGTTACTACTATTGAGCAAGGTACCCCCTATACTATACCTGTGCATTTGGTTTTTCTTGCCTAAATGTAGAACCTTGCTTTTTTCACCATTGAATTTCAAAGCGGGACTTGAAGAAGTCTTTACTTACCTTCAAATTGTGAGCAAAAGTAGAAACAAAGATGGTAGAGAAATCTTCTTAAGGTCAAAGTTGCTGAATGTACTATTTCCCCGTAGCAAAAGACAACATAATTTAGGTGATGATTCCACAAAGTAGGGAGAAGAACTCTAGAAATCTAGAAATTGTTCCTAGATCCAAAACGAGATTTCATCTACAATCAAAAGTTATCTACATCCTCCTTGGATGTTTCTGATCATTCCTTAATTCTTATTTTAGAGAATTGTTCATTTTATTGTTCTACCATCTTACTTTTCTTCTGTTTTCATTTCTTCTTTTTTTTTAATCTAGGGTAACCCCGTAGTGAGAAAGGCAGTAAATAAATTTAACAAACAAACAAACATGGAATAATGTGTTTTTCCTGTCATTTTTTTTTTTATATATAAATTTGGTCAATTCCAAATCATTAGTTTAACAACCATGTTTAGTGAAATAATTGAACACTATTGCCACTGCATAAATAATTGTTACCACCATAAAATTAGCCAAAACAATGATAATTTTCTATTTTATTTATCTTTTACTTTCCTTTTCTGGGTGTTCTGGAAACTGGAAATGGCTACTTATAAAAGACTCACTAGATTAAATTACTTTGTTGGTTATTTGTAGCTTCTCGTGCAAAAGCTGTGTAAACTATTGAAGAGGACAGAGATGAATATAAGGAAATGTACATTTTAAGGAATTTTAGATGACTCTTTTCTTTTATCAGCTGAACACAGATGCCAATTATGGAAGGAGTAAGAAAAAAAAATCTATGTGACATTAAAATGAGTATTTTATTCCCACAGAGGCTGGGGAGTGACAGGCATTAAACTAATGAAGTCCGGATTACACAGGTTCTTTTCTAATAAAATTTGTTGTGTGGAGGTGCCAAAATAAGAAAAAAAGAAATTTTCCTTTATTGTACCAGTTATGTTAAATTTTATGCTTTGCTCATGATTGTATTGGTCATTTTTAGGATTTGTTTTATTTAGTTTTATCTTTGTTGAGTCTTACAACTGAGTTGGCAAAGAAAATAAATGGATTTTAGCAGAGAAATTAGGTTTTTGTTCCCTTTAGCAAAATTCCAAGGAATACGAGGCACAAGGAGAACATCACAACATTGCATTCATCTAGCAAGACACACCACAACTCACCTGCTAAATAAAAATATCTACCTGAGGGAGAAAAGCAATGCCATTCCTCAACTAAAGTCACCTTCAGGTTTAATTCATTGATATTTAGTCCAAAATCATGCTGGAAAACTATGCTTAAATGTGAAGAAAAGGGGAGTGGATTTATATAATTCCACTTTACAATGCCTTGGTGAGGCCACACTTGGAATACTGCATCCAGTTTTGGTCACCACAATGTAAAAAAAGATGTTGAGACTCTAGAAAGAGTGCAGAGAAGAGCAACAAAGAAGATTAGGGGACTGGAGGCTAAAACATATAAGGAACAGTTGCTGGAATTGGGTATGTCTAGTTTAATGAAGAGAAGGATGAGGGGGGACATGATAGCAGTGTTCCAATATCTCAGGGGTTGCCACAAAGATGTGGGTTCAAACTATTCTCCAAAGCACCTGAAAGCAGGGCAAGAAGCAATGGTGGAAACTAATCAAGGAGAGAAGCAACCTAGAACTAAGGAATAATTTCCTGACAGTTAGAACAATTAATCAGTGGAACAGCTTGCCTCCAGAAGTTGTGAACGCTCTAACACTGGAAGTTTTGTTTTTTTTAAAAAAAGAGATTGAACAACCATTTGTCTGAAATGTTCTAGGGTTTCCTTCCTGAGCAGGGGGTTGGACTAGAAGACCTCCAAGGTCCCTTCCAATTCTGTTATTTTATTCTATTCTATTCTATTCTGTTCTATTCTGTTCTATTCTGTTCTATTCTATTCTATTCTATTCTATTCTATTCTATTCTATTCTATTCTGTTCTGTTCTGTTCTGTTCTGTTCTGTTCTGTTCTGTTCTGTTCTGTTCTGTTCTGTTCTGTTCTAGTCTGATATGTGCAAGTGCTTAACATAAAGAGAAAAAGAGAAAACCAAATTACAGTTCTCGGTCTATGGACATTCTCAATCATCCAGGTCGTGGTCATCCCAAAGGTGCTTTACCAAAAGGCAATTTGATGTTCTTGTTTTTTTCCTTGAAAATGACTTGCTTCACATCCAGACTGGAAGTAGCTTCTTGGATGAGAAGCAAAACATTTTCAAGGAAAAAAGAACCCAGGAAGTCCAGCTGTCTTTTGGAAAAGCACCTTTGGTCCAAATTGCACCTCACTCATAAGTGTGCAGATATAATTGTCCGTCTTTGTGCTGGAGGGTGGTAGGCCCATCTAAAGAAAACAGGCAACTTTTTGAGTTGAAGTACTTAGCTCAGTCATGGGTCTTTCCTTGAGCTTTTCATGCTTGAGACTCAGACACACCTTCACTACTCCTAGTCTTCATGGGAGGTACCTAGTAGGTGTAGATGCTTCTCTTTCCTGATCAGAGAAATGGGGAACGATGAATGATTTCACTAAAGTAAATGATTCAGTCAGAAATGAAGATACTTCTTGGAGAAGGAGTGAAATGTCTTCAAGGAAAAACGAAGAAAGTCCAGTTGCCTTTTGAAAACGCACCTTTGGGGCAATCATGATCTGGATGGCTGAGAATCTCTGTAGACAATGTAAGATTATGTTTATTATCACAGAACTAATTATCACTGTTTTCATATTCTAACCTTATGAGCCTGGTCTTTCAGAAGAGGTTCATCACTGCCTGTTTCTCAAGGCTGAGATAGAGAGACTGAACTGCTATCGCACACGGCTTTGTGTCTAAGACAGGACTCGTGGTCTCCCATTAACCATTCCACCAAACTTTACTAACTTAAGTGCCTAAAGCTGCTAATACTTACTATAATTATGGGGGAATTTCACTATGGAGGTTAGTAGATTAGGAGATTCCCACCTCTACTCTGTTTATGTATTGGTCGCTTTTTTTAATCTAGATTTTGTTAACTTTTAATGTTTTACTCTTTAATGCTTGATGTTTAAAATGTTTTTAATCTCCTAATTGTTTTATATTGTGCTTTTATGATGTTGTAAGCTGCCCAGAGTTCCTGGCAGTGAGGTGGGTGGCATATAAATTTAATAAACAAACAAACAAGTAATAGAGAAGAACTGGATTGCATAAATCCAAATTATCATTAGAGGGCAGCAAAAAGTTAGAACTGAAATCCAGATGATACTGGATACTGAGAACACCATCTGACTGAGGTCTCTGCCTGTTATTTTTCTTCTACATGGTAATTTTTTGTTCCTTCAAATAGGGCAAAATAAAGGCTCCCCCCCCCCTGCAACCTGATGACAAGGATCTAGGCTAATATTCCATATCTTATATCCTTCACAGATGTTAGATAGGAAAAGAAAACCCAATATAATGTAATAGGGCTATTGCCAAAGATGCAGCTGTTTTTAAATATGATGTTGGAAATGCAATGCGTAGTATTGAAAGTAAAAAAATAAATAAATACCTAAGCAATCAAGATATTGTCTGATACATTATTTAATATTTGAAGATATGATGTAGGAAATGATCAGGCAGAGCCCAAAGGTGGGGTCAAATGCATCATCAATTTGGAATCATTATGTTCCCGCAAGAATCCTAAGTCCCAGCCCTCATGAATTCCATTGACTCTTATCTAGCACCAATTGGCTTGACCAATTAGTAGAACAGATTCTTCTGTATAGGTAGCATAAAATAAGATTTTAGTGGCTTGAAGTCTACTTCCTGATTTCTTGTGCCTGATACATGCAAATATTTAGTTAGTCTCCCTAATGATGTTGCAGATTGTACCATGGAAAATATTGCTTTGTTTTCAAGATGCTTCCATATATATCTTTGGAAACAAAGGTTGGCTTTACTTATCTGCTAACTGGAAGCTCAAGCAATAGCAGTAATGATAATAATTAGGAAAGAACCTCTTATAAAATTTAAACCAAATATTTCAATCATATGAATAGCCAGGCATATACAATAATACCCAAAACCCTTAAGACAAAGGGCATTGTTTATGTACAGAAAATTATCTTTACATTTGAAGTTCTGTTCCGGTCTAACCCATTACTTATTTAATTATATATTCAGTAGCTAAGGCATTATAGCCAGAATCTTTTCTATGATTTAATATTAAGGAATATAGTAGCAGTTTTTCAATGGAAAAAAAAAGTATTTTTGACACAGGCCGGGAATCCATCTTCAAGCCTAACTGAACTTGGAATTAAATGTAAGATCGGTTTGAAGTAATAAGTTGCACTTTGTTCTGCACTCAGAATCTGAAGGCAAGGAAAACATTTATCTTCCAATGTTGCGTTTTAGTTTTATCATAAATGGTTATTGTAGCTGTTGTAGAGAAGAACCAGAAACATTTATTGTAGTTTTGGTGTATTGTTTGGCTTACTGCTTTGTTTTATGTAAAAAAAAAAAAATGTGGTAAAATAATCTTGAGGTGTTTTACACAATGTTGAATAGCAGCACTTCCAAAGACGTACAAAAAATTGAAAAGTCAAGAGATTTCAAGTACTGCCATAAAAAAAAAGACTCTATAATGGCTTCTTCCAATTATCTTGATAGTCCAAATTCAACAAAATTGTACTTCTCTGGACAAAGCAAGATTCTACAATTTTGCACACTTAAATTTATCATTTTCTAACATTTTTTTTAAAAAAACCTGCATATGTTGATAGTAAATGGAAAGTATAAGAACAAGCAATTTATACCTGAAGTCTCCTTGATCTTACATGGCATGCTATTTGATTCCTAGGTTTTCATTGCTGTTTCTATACCTGAAATACTCTTTTTATTTGGATAGCAGAACCTTGCTAAAAATGGATGCATGTTAAGAGAGTTTAAAAGTTGTATAAACAGTGATAAAGTTTCTTAGTGTGAGATTGTCTGTACGGTAAACAAACTAACCGAGATAAGCCCCTTCATTCATATAATGATAACTTAGATTAAGAAAGGGAATGAACAATATGGAGTGTATAATTATTAGAATTCTTTTGTTATTTGTAGTGTGTTTTACTTTCCAAAATTGAATTAATAGCTTCTTGACTGAAAACTTCATAGACTATTAAAAGAAATTGGAAAAGTCCTTGACGGGTTCTTATTGTTAACAGCTAAGGCTATTGGGATTTGAGGATTTTTTATTTTTTATTTTATCAAACACAATCTTGGAAAAGCTACAAGACTTTATTGTCTTTCTCACTATTGAAATTGAACATTAATCCTTAGAGGGGATGCAGAAAAGTGGCACTTATCTGTGCTACTGGGATCAATGAAAACTTCTGATACAATAATAATAATTCATACACAATATCATTGAGAGGTTTAGTAACTGTCATTTCCCATCACCTAGCCCCGATTTTATAAATCAATGAAAACACCTTCCAGTATGTGTGTGCTTGTACTGACTGAGGTTTATGTTTAATGAATAAAAGATTGATGATGATGATGATGATGATGATGATGATGATGATGATGATGATGATGATGATGATGATGATGACGGCAGTAAAAAAAATGGAATTGACATTAAAAGTCTGCAATTCAACATGCAATTAAGGAAAAGCTGATAAACATTATAGGCTAAGTTATGGACAAAGCTCCATCATAGGGATAGAGTGAAATGGGCACCATTTATTATGTATTGCTAGAAAAGTCATAACTTTATGTTGAGTATGATAAATATTTTGTGCTATAAATAAAACAGGAAATTTAAAGGAAAAAAAAAACTTTAATCAGGCAAGCTCTACTTCCATGATGTTATTATTGAAAATATAATCAATAAGGATGGATGGATGGATGGATGGATGGATGGATGGATGGATAGATAGATAGATAGATAGATAGATAGATAGATAGATAGATAGATAGATAGATAGATAGATAGATAGATAGATGATAGATAGATAGATAGATAGATAGATAGATGATAGATAGATAGATAGATAGATAGATAGATAGATAGATAGATAGATAGATAAATAGATGATAGATAGATACAGAGATAGATACATAGACACAGACATAGTCCAACTATTATAATCAGTTGAAAAATAAGAATATTTCATATTACTTTAAATAAAAACAGAAGGCACTTCTTATTTATATATTTATTAACTTTTTTTATATGTTGCGAGTTACCAGAGTTTCTCAGTGAGATGGGCTGCCACATACTCTAAATAAAACAAATAATTAAATAAGCACAACTTTCCATTCTATGGGGACTAATAAATAAAACCCAAAATAGTTGTAACAAACATACTGCAATACAACCAGCAAAATAATAATAGGATATTGATAAGAGATCTCAAAAAAGAGAAGTCTATTTGGTGAGTCTTCAAGGGAGAGGACATGTAAGAGTTCCAGAGGAAGTTGAAAAACAAAGAAAATGCTTTGATGATACTTTTCCATCCATGAAAACAGTGTGGACGTGGCACACCATGCACAACGCAAGGGTGTATTTATTTTTAACACGTACTCCACAACTTCTTTTTTCTTCTTCTCTATTTAAGTCCATGTGAATATTTAAGTGTGTTTGTGTGTGCCTATATATCTATATCATCTGTTCAATTATGGCCAATTCTCAGAGACTGCCTGGTCAAGTCCCCGCAATTTTCTTGGCAAGATTTTTCAGAAGTAATTTGTCATGGCCTCCTTCCTGGGTCTGAGAGAAACTGACTGCCCCAAAGTAATCCAGTTGGCCTTGTGCCTAAAACGGGACTAGAACTCATGGATTCCCAGTTTCTTGTCTGATACCTTAATTTCTATACCAAATGCATACATAGGAAAATGTGAAAGATATTCCATGGGGAGGAATAGAAAAGTGTGGATAACAGATCTTATTGGATGGAAGTCAAATTAAAATGTGAGGCAGCTTAAGTTAACCTACTTAACTGACAACTTACTTTGGTATAGATATAGAGCACAAGGATGGGGATCTATTTTGGCATTTGCTCAAAAGCTGGAATGGTAAAGTTCATTAAAGAAGGTAAAGGGGAAAAAAAGGGGGGGGTCCCAGCAGATTTTACTCCACTAGTCATGGCTTCAAAATCTAAGGGACTGGTTTGGACAAAACTCAGCATCACTTTTTCGTGTGGCTGCTGATAAAAACAGGATCACCAACACGATCGCCAACATCCGATAACGGATATGGCACAAGAAGAAGAAGTCATTGTTGACTCTAGGGGATGGTGTTCATCTCTGTTTTAAGGCCCTTGACCCAGTGCTGATGACCCAGTGCAGCATAACATCCCAGAGCACTTTTACCTTCCCATTGAAGTGGTACCCATTTATCTACTCTCATTTGCATGCTTTCGAACTGCTAGGCTGGCAGGAGCTGAGGCAAGTGATGGGAGCTCACTCCGTCACGTGGCTCTCGGGTCTCAAACTTGGGCTGTCGGCTTTCCATCCGATAAGCTCAGTGTCTTCACTGCTGAGCCACCACACCATCCTTCAGGCTTCTTCATCAATAGAAGCCTGACGAAAAATTCAGCTCTTCTCTTGAGTTTTGAGACGGTGTCAGTTTTATTTCTTAATTCTGAAATTTGGATTAAAAAAACAAAAAGATTGCCAGATGCCAGAAAGAGTAGAAGAAACAGTACTCTGAAATACATCAAATACAAGTATAATATGTGGGCTCTAATTGTACAAACACTGAGAGAGAGAGAGAGAGAGAGAGAGAGAGAGAGAGACAGACAGACAGACAGACAGACAGACAGACAGAGAGACGTGAGAGAAAGAGTGAACACAAAGCAGCACTTTGACTTTTTCTTGATTAGCAGTCCATGAACTGTGTTTTGATGCAGCTTTTCTTTGGCTCTCAAATGAGTTAAGAGTATTCCCTTCTTCCACTTCTGGATATCTGCCTCTCCTGGAATCTCCAAATCCAGAAAGGCTGCTGCAAATCAATGTTCTGTACTCAGATCTACTGTTGCTGCTTCTTTTCAATAGCCATTATCTTCACAAGGCTATGATAAACAGTCGCACAGCTTTTTTCTTTTTCAAGTGCGAACTAGGCAGAACTCTCTCTCTGCTTACCACCCACTTCTGCATCTTTCTCAGAGAATTATCTGTGCCTTTGTTGCTGTTGTTGATAATAACACTTCCATTTTTAATATTTCTTTCCGCTTGCCAAAAAAGAAACCCAAAGCTTTTTTCATCCAGCTTCTGGTGCAATCCGCTCTCTCCAGGTATCTGCCTGGAGAACCTAATAAGCTATTTGTTAAGTCTCCAGCAATCTGTTCTATTCCTCTCGAGTGGAGCGATAGGCTGCCTCAGCAAACCTGTCTTAGCTTTTTTGATGGATAACAAAAGGGGAAGCAATGCTGGAGAACAATGCACAGGGAGGGAACTTGATTCTTTTCCTTTTCAATGTTCTTCTGGAACCGTTCACGTACGGCTGGTCTTCTCTCAATTCATTGATTGTTCTATTTGGAATCCATGGAGAGAAATGGACTCAGACATATTTTCCAATAATAAAATGCTAAGCATTTATCTGTAGCAGGATATCACGATTTTCATTGGTCTGAGGAACATCTAGGGCTGATTCCCATAGTCCCCAGGAATTGGGAGAGAGGACTAGATGCAGCCACAAGCAAACTAAGTCAGTGGTGGGATTCAAATATGTGAACAACCAGTTCTCTGTGTGGATGCCACTTCTGGAAATCCATTCTGGGCCTGGGCAATAAAAAATTAGCTACCGATTCTGCCAAACTGGTGCGAACTGGCTGAATCCCACCACTGAACTAAGTCCAACCCACCATAAGTGCCACTGACCTTTATCTAACTCTAAGCAGGTGCTAATCATTAGTTGAGAAGATGTCTGTGCATAGGCTGTTTAGCAATACATCAATTTAATCATATTTTCACATGTGGCCCTGATCTTTCACATCTGCCGGGGGGATTATGAACAGAAAAACTGCCGTATGTTTCTGCAGTTTTTTAAGGAATTTAATTTAGGACTTGACTGGCTCAAAACCAAACCAAACCAAACCAAACAAAAAAACCTGAGGCCCACTTACAATGGAAATCTCTAGGACAGGGGTCTTCAAACTTGGCCCTTTTATGACTTGTGGACTTTAATCCCAGAATTCCCCAGCCAGCGTGCCTGGCTGAGGAATTATGGGAGTTGAAGTCCACAAGTCATAAAAGGGCCAAGTTTGAAGACCCCTGCTCTAGGACTCGTTAATTCAGGAGCCCCTTTTTCTGAATCCTGCTCCTTTATAAATGTGGAGGTTCTCAGGAGAAAGATACATCCTGGAGTTCAAAAAAGTCTCTCAGATCCAATTTCAGAACCTTCACCACTACTCTATATCTGGTTTTCTATTTAAAGTGGGTGGAAAAAGGTCTCCTATTCCTTTCCTGCTTGGCTGTTAATAACTATTTCTTCAAAACTGGAAGAGATTCATGTTTAAATTTCTACTTAGTATCACATACACTTTAGTTTTATGAACAATCTACTTGATGGCTTGATTCAAATTGCATTGACAGCAATAATATGGATTTGTTTCTTGTTTGGGATAATGTGTGAATCCATTAATTTTACCTTGGTATTAGGAGCAAGTCAGCCAGACATGCTAATTTAATAAAACAGCTGATTCTTCCAGCTTAGTAAAAGTAAAGATTTTCCCTGTCCAGTTATGGCCAATTCTAAGGGGCAGTCTCATCTCCATTTCTTAGCTGAGGGAGCCAGCATTGTCCAAAGATCATGTGGCCAGCATGATTATATGCCAAAGATGCACATAATGCTGTTAACCTTCCCACCGAAGTGTTACCTATTTATCTACTTGCATTTTCATGATTTTGAACTGCTAGAGGGGTAGGAACTGGGGCAGGTAATGGAAGCTCATTCTGTCACAGTGTTTGGGTCCCGAACCTGGGCTGTCAGCTGGAAAGCCTGAGCCATTGTGTCCGTTCCTCCTTAGTTTTATGTATTTACGAAGCTATTTAGCCAGGTATTTTCCCCCTTATTCTACAGATGGGTTTGCCTCATCATTTTACCCAAGGTTAAGGCTGACACTACATGCACTCATGATTAAATCAAAATATACCATCTTAATCATTTCTTTCCAGTTTTCAATTTCAGTTCCCTGTCCATCAGAACACCACGCAACTCTACTTGCCATTAAAACGGCATATTATCACCTGCCTTAATGGCAGATAGCAATTAAGGCAAGAAGTGGTTTAGTTTGGATAAAGGGAGGACAAAGAAACTGAAATTAATGCTTTATATCATGGTTAAAAGTGTGGCCTTGGTGCAATTAGAAAAGTGATCTAGATATCTTTATTGATTGGATCTGCTTGGCTGGTGTTATAACCAATGCTTTCCTTCTAAAGGGAGGAGTTGGGAAGAAACTTTTTAATGAAGAGAAGGACGAGGGGGGACATGATAGCAGTGTTCCAATATCTCAGGGGATGCCATAAAGAAGAGGGAGTCTAGCTATTCTCCAAAGCGCCTGAAGGCAGGACAAGAAGCAACGGATGGAAACTCATCAAGGAGAGAAGCAACCTGGAACTAAGGAGAAACTTCCTGACAGTTAGAACAATTGACCGTTGGAATGTCTTCCCTCCAAAAGTTGTGGGTGCTTCAACACTGGAGGTTTTTAAGAAGAGACTGGACAGCCATCTGTCTGGAATTGGGTATGTCTAGTTTAATGAAGAGAAGGACGAGGGGGGACATGATAGCAGTGTTCCAATATCTCAGGGGCTGCCCCAAAGAAGAGGGAGTCAAGCTATTCTCCAAAGCACCTGAAGGCAGGACAAGAAGCAACGGATAGAAACTAATCAAGGAGAGAAGCAACCTAGAACTAAGGAGAAACTTCCTGACAGTTAGAACATAACCAGTGGAACAACCTGCCCTCCAGAACGGTGAAATGCTCCACACTGGGAAGTTTTTTAAGAGAGACTGGACAGCCATTTGTCTGAAATGGTAAGTTTCCTACCTTCCAACTTTTTTATTATTATTATTATAATTATTATTATTATATTATTATTTTATTGTTATTATTATTAATTCTTATATTATTATTATTATTATTATTATTATTATTATTATTATTATTATTATTATTATTATTATTATTATTATTATTATTATTATTATTATTATTATTATTATTATTATTATTATTATTATTATTATTTTGTTACCAAACTGAACAGATTGAGCCTGTACTTTTTCTCCCAAAGAATAATGTCTGTCTCTCTTCAAGCATTAACAATTTTATGAAAAGGAGATTTCAATCTGCATACAATTATTATGCAGCATTCATTTTTTTCCTCCCTCCTCTCAAATAACTCTGATTTGAGTCGAGGAGAAGAAGAACAGATAAATACGCTTGCAATGTAATCTTTTTGGATATATAAAGGAAGAGTTTAAACAAGTGTCTGAGGGGAAAGCAGTAAGAAGTAGAACATTAATATGTCTCATATCAGATTTTGAAGTTGTTATTTATTAATCTTTTTTGCCTTTCAGCCACGTAGAAAATTTGGACAGGAAGATAGAGTAATCCCTTTTTACTGATGTTTTTATTGATGTAAAATGTCTCACATGTTTTTTTGAAAATAGTCAACTAAATGCTGGCAACAATATTCCTGAGACAATGTGTGTGATTCAAACATAATGGAGCATCTCTATAAGAATATTTAATGAGTTGGGATCAAAGTCAGCCATTCTTCTATGGGTTCTCACTAAATAATTTACAAGGCCTCTTCCTTCCATAATCATGATGATGAATGAATCCGGAAGTCACACACTTCATTTCCCTTGCTCCATTTTTAGGACATTTCCTTGTTTGTCAAATATTGTCAGGGCAGACTCTTCTTCATCCTTCTCTTCTCTTCTCTTCTCTTCTCTTCTCTTCTCTTCTCTTCTCTTCTCTTCTCTTCTCTTCTCTTCTCTTCTCTTCTCTTCTCTTCTCTTCTCTTCTCTTCTCTTCTCTTCTCTTCTCTCTTCTCTCTTTTCTTTTTCTTTGCAGACTTATAAGGTTTCTGGGAGCATTTATTTGTTTGGACCAACCATTTGTCAGGTGGATCTTGTGCCAGATGTCTGTAACATTATATTACATAACATTGAGCCTCATCATCGTTCATATTGATCATTGTAAATCAACAGTCCCTTTAAGTAGTGTAGGTCACACAGAGATTTTTGGAGTATTTAAACACATGAGATAATAGTTGAACCTTTTAGATATATAAATGCTAGTTTCATTTGTCATTCTTTAGTAATGCTTTGGAGCATTCACCCCTTCTGGAGGCAGGTTGTTCCATTGGTTAATTGTTCTAACTGTCAGGAGGTTTCTCCTTAGTTCTAGGTTGCTTCTCTCCTTGATTAGTTTCCATCCCTTGCTTCTTGTCCTGCCTTCAGGCGCCTTGGAAAATAGCTTCACTCCCTCTTCTTTGTGGCAGCCCCTGAGATATTGGAACACTGCTATCATGTCCCCCCTCGTCCTTCTCTTCATTAAACTTGACATGCCCAATTCCAGCAACCGTTCCTTATATAAAACATATATAGCCTCCAGTCCCCTAATCATCTTTGTTGCTCTTCTCTGTACTCTTTCTAGAGTCTCAACATCTTTTTTACATCGTGGTGACCAAAACTGGATGCAGTATTCCAAGTGTGGCCTTACCAAGGCATTGTAAAATGGTATTAATACTTCACGTGATCTTGATTCTATTCCTCTGTTAATGCAGCCTAGCACTGTGTTGGCTTTTTTGGCAGCTGCAGCACGCAGCTTTCCCCATGTTAAGTTATTGGCATTGCTTCAGTCATCAAATGAGATTTGAAGGTTTTGATCTGGTCAGAAGTAACATTGGATGTGATGAATGAGAGGGTCCTGGAGGTTCAGTCAAGAAAGAATAGTGGTTCTCATCTTCACATAAGAGTGCATTGTTCACAATTCAATGTATCAATTGCTCTTTCATACACTAGCATACTGGCATTAACCATAATGGATCACTAGTGCTCAAGAGATTTTCCTACATTAAGTTACTGCATTGGGATATGGCGCAGTAATTGCAATGGTGGATCTAAAATAGCCTGGGTTATTGTACGCAGGGCACAAATACATTTTTGCATTTGGAGTGGAAGGACATGGACATTTGTTGAACTTCTAAACTTGATTGGTAGTCTATCTTCAAATATGCATCCGTCATTTGAGTTTCTGGACTTCTACAGCACCAGCACCTTTGCTTTTATCACTGCTGCTGACATTTTCCAACCTTGACAGTTTCACAGGGTGAAAATTAAAGCTAAATGAAAAAAAAAAATCCTCTAAAATATGGAAAAGTGTTCGTATCTCACATATCATCAATTACTGTTACATTTTTTTCCTCTCATAAGATAGTGAGAAAGAGCAGATGTATAGCTCCAATTCCATCAGCAAGTGCCAACTAGAATACGGTAAAAGTTGAGGTATCGCCTAGGACCTGTTTGAATGAGGCAAATTATCAGCCAGGCTGCATTTTATATTAATCATGAGGCATGCAGCTGACTCCATATTTTGTTCTGTTTTGTTTTTTTACATTAAAGTCAAGAGACTTTAATCTAGACCAGAGCTGAATAAAATTCACTTATCCTTTGTCAGTCTGGGTGATTTAAAATACCTCCCTCTCACCGCCATATGGAATGAAAGGAAGAAGAACATGATTAATTTCCCAAAATCTTCCAATAACTCTGAGTTGGGAATCTACATATTTACACTATATCTCTACGCACTAGCCCAAAAACCGAGGACCCATTGCATACTAGAAAGAGTACAGAGAACAGCAACAAAGATGATTAGGGGACTGGAGGCTAAAGCATATAAGGAACGGTTGCTGGAATTGGGTATGTCTAGTTTAATGAAGAGAAGGATGAGGGGGGACATGATAGCAGTGTTCCAATATCTCAGGGGCTGCCACAAAGAAGAGGGAGTCAAGCTATTCTCCAAAGCACCTGAAGGCAGGACAAGAAGCAATGGATGGAAACTAATCAAGGAGAGAAGCAACCTAGAACTAAGGAGAAACTTCTTGACAGTTAGAACAATTAACCAGTGGAACAACCTGCCTCCAGAAGCGGTGAATGCTCCAACACTGGAAGTTTTTAAGAAGGTCATCTAGTCCAACCCCCTGCTCAGGCAGGAAACCCTATACCATTTCAGACAAATGGTTGTGCAGTCTCTTCTTAAAAACTTCCAGTGTTGGAGCATTCACCGCTTCTGGAGGCAGGTTGTTCCACTGGTTAATTGTTCTAACTGTCAGGAAGTTTCTCCTTAGTTCTAGTTGCTTCTGTCCTTGATTAGTTTCCATCCATTCTTTCTTGTCCTGCCTTCAGGTGCTTTGGAGAATAGCTTGACTTCTTTGGGGCAGCCCCTGAGATATTGGAACACTGCTATCATGTCACCCCTTGTCCTTCTCTTCATTAAACTAGACATACCCAATTCCAGCAACCGTTTCTTCTATGTTTTCACCTCCAGTCCCCTGATCATCTTTGTTGCTCTTCTCTGTACTCTTTCTAGAGTCTTAACATCTTTTTTACATCTTGGTGACCAAAACTGGATGCCGTATTCCAAGTGTGGCCTTACCAAGGCATTGTAAAGTGGTATTAACACTTCATGGGATCTTGATTCTATCCCTCTGT
Organism: Azemiops feae; assembly: GCA_023970755.1. Classification (NCBI taxonomy): domain Eukaryota; kingdom Metazoa; phylum Chordata; class Lepidosauria; order Squamata; family Viperidae; genus Azemiops; species Azemiops feae. Next base: position 481,947 of record JALGBA010001199.1, read on the forward strand.
TAATGCAGCCTAGCACTGTGTTGGCTTTTTTGGCAGCTGCAGCACACTGCTGGCTCATATTTAAGTGATTGTCCACTAAGACTCCGAGATCCCTCTCACAGTTGCTACTATTGAGGAAGGTACCACCTATACTATACCTGTACATTTGGTTTTTCTTGCCTAAATGTAGGACCTTACTTTTTTCACCATTGAATTTCATTTTGTTAGATAGTGCCCAGTGACATACAATGTTAGGGAAATCTACACATGCTAGACACAATGCAGTCTATGTCATCCAAGGAACGGTTGCCACGAGGCAACTGGACTTCCTTGTGTTTTTTTTTAAGACATTTTGCTTCTCATCCAAGAGGCTTCTTCAGCTCTGACTGGATGGTGACTGGATCTAAAGAGATTCCTCAAGATGTCGACAGCACCACTCTAAGTACTTTGCCAGCAATTCTTATATACAGTCAGCTGTTTTCCTGTGAATCATCACATCAGCCTTCAAACCAAATAAAAGAAAGTGACTTGTCATCGTTTTAGTTTCACCCAATTTTTGGCTGGTCAACATTCAAAATTAAAAATACCTTGACGAAGTATAGTCCATTTACAAGTTTGCAAGTTATGTTGGGACTTTTCTTACATCAGCACAAAAGACCAGGATCTGATTCTGTTTTTAGTATCTAATTTCGGTATGTTATTTTTATTATTCTTATTTTATTATCTTATTCTTATTTTATTATCTTACTATCTTATTTTCTGTTTTAAAAGATAGAAAAAAAACCTCTTTACAAGATCAATTGATATAATGCCCCAATGCTACTATCAGGATAACAAACATAACATTAAGAAAAAAAAACCTGACATGTTTTAGATGTTGTATTGAAATAGCTGACAAATTGAAAAGACAAGCGGAAGAAGTTTACCACTGAATCTTGGCTAGTTTTTGTTATGTTTTTCCAGTGTTAGAATAGAGGCTTAAATGAAATGCACATTTTCCCCTTCCTGTGACTTATTTTATGCTGTATGAATGCAACAACAATTGTACATGAACTACGATCAATAATGAAAACAGTATTTTTTTTCCCATGCTTATCTTCTGATTCTAATGACTCTTATTCATCCAGCACCAACATGGTGACATCTGCATTAAATATAATTAAAGGGGGGAAAACTATTTATCGGTTCTTGCAGCTCTGAAACTGCAATCTGGAAGTTCCTAGTTAAAGCAGGTTTGCATGCAAATGCATGTGATACTCATGAAGATTGGAAAAATGCCCAGATTCTTGAAAAGAAAGAATGGGTCTGACTCAATCAATTAAGATTTTTTTTTTTTCAAAGATGACAATGACAACAATAATAAATATGCAAATCTATCTTGCTAAAGCAAATGAAGTTGTTTTAATTAAGTTTTGAAAGCACTAGTTTTCACAGGGAGTGGCCCCTGACCAACTTTGTCTACGTTCAGAGTCTTGAGCCATGTTGAACCTTGTTAGTGCTTCAAGAGATGACTTCCAGGGAAAGCCAGTCTACATTCTAGCACAGAGATCCCCAAACTTTTGGGCAGCAGGGACCGGTTCCGTGGAGAGAGGATTTTCCACGGACCAGAGGATGTGTGGATATATGTGCTGCCTGCATCCTGCCATGGGGCTTTGCTTGTTTGTGTGGACTGGTTGCTGGCATGCCGTGACCTGATACTGGTCCACAGACCGGGGCTTGGGGACCCCTGGTCTAGCTTATTGATTCCAAAAACTCCATCAGCATAAGAAGGCCAGTGACATAATTGTATCCATGTAGTCATCAGGAGCCGAATCTGACTGGAAGGAATCTCTCTCTCTCTCTCTTTTTTCAGCTCAAAGGAATGATGCAAAATGGATTGAGACTTGTCTATCTCCGGGATTACTCTGTGAAAGCGGAAAAGAAAAAGGCTGGTATGGTGGACAAAAGAAAAATCAAACGCCAACATTTGGGGGCTGCAAAAAAAAAAGCATTTCAGATAAAATCTCTCTGGGGGAGGGATTCTTTCTTGCAATCTATATCACACTTTCTTCTCCTACAGAGAGAGAGAGAGAGAGAGGGAGGGAGAGAGAGAGAGAGAGAGAATCACACATTGTGATGTTGCACAAGCATCAAAACAAAATGGTGTTTGTGTTGAAACAGCACAGTGCTCAATTGTTATTCATTGATTGATTGATTGACTGACTGACTGATTGATTGATTGATTTATAACCTCCCTCTGTTTTGTACATCCCTAGGTAGCATAAATAATACCCCAACTTCCTATTTTCTCATTATTTGACAAAATTGTCAGATTCTGTTGCCTCCTATGACTATAGAAATCAAGGGTCTTTCAAAGAATCATCAACAATAAGAACAACAACCATTACCTCCATCTATTCCCTCTCTCTCTCTCTTTCTTTCTTTCTCTATCTACGAATCTATCATGTATCTATCATTTTATCATCTCATATCTATCCATCTTATCTGTCTATCATTTCATCATCATTCATCATCATAATTTCCATTTATTCTGTCTGTCTGTCTGTCTGTCTGTCCGTCCGCCCGTCCGCCCGTCCATCCATCCATCCATCCATCCATCCATCCATCCATCCATCCATCCATCCATCCATCCATCCATCCATCCATCCATCCATCCA
>JALGBA010001200.1:0-15832 GCA_023970755.1 Azemiops feae
TAAAATCTAATCTCACTCATGTTAATATTAAGCATAGCAATAAATTTATGTATGTTTGGTGAGGTTTATCTTTAAAGTTAGCACCTATCAAAGTAACCTTAATTCATCATTACAGGCCTTTTTGAAGGCCGCGCCATCTCTCGCTAAGGGACAAGCAGGTACAGCAGCCCCCAAAAGAAATAAACCTTTTAAATGGCGTTTTAAGTTTATTATTCTTTGTTAATAAAACCATACTAATATTAGGTTATCTTACTCTGCCCCAGGGTATCAGCAAAAGGGCCTCCCGTCGCCCTATTAATATTAATAACGGCCGTAAAATAAAGATAGAGAATAATAACTTTAAAATCCCATTCAAAAGGTTTATTTATTTCGGCGGCCGCAATGCCCGTTTTGACCACAGGAGGGCACGTTTTTCCGTCCCATAGCATTAACATCTAGACCTTCTCGGCATGGCGACCTCCCGTCCGTCCAAATTGGCCATCCCCCAGTTCATTTGGAATCGACCTTCCTATCATGGCCGACTCTTTGTCCGTCGCTTTTAGTCATCCCTCGCAACTTCCTCTCGCAGCGGCCTTCTCACCATAGAGATTTCTTGTCCGTTCCTGCTATCGTCCCCCAGGGCTTTTGACGGCCACCTTCTCGCCATAGAGACCTCCTGTGCATCCCGTCGGCAACTTCCTGTCCTCTTTTCTGCTCTACGCTTCCGCAAGAAGAGGGGGAACACAAGCCCGTACACCGCCAGGTGAGCGAGCCAGCCACCAAAAAGAAATAAAGCTTTTAAATGGAGTTTTCTTAAGTGTAGATTTATGAATGAAACCTCAGGAATAGTTAGGTTAGGTTTGTGTGTCCCCGAACGTGCGCAGCTAAAAGGGCTTCCCGTCGGCCTGATAACATTAATAAGGACGTTACTAATAAAGATACGAAGGATAATAACTTTAAAATCCCATTAAAAAGGTCTATTTCTTTCGGCACAGTTTTACGTCGCAAAGCATAGGCAGCGAGGCAATCCCAGGCGGGTGAATCTGGAATGGAGGGTTTAGGGATGGAAGAAACAAGGGACGGGCGGGGAGGCCGGCGGGCAGCTGCTTCTAAGTGTGCACGGTGCCTCTGGGCATATGTAAAGTGCGAGGGGAAAGTGGAGGGAAGGAAATCTTGGCTGCCTCCAGCTTCACTTGCTCAGCCCATATTGACTGACTGGGAAGCTAAAAGGGGCTTTCTAAACCTCTAGGCGAGATAGGGCAGATAAATGTCATCATAATATAAATTATATAGTATTATCATACACCCGCGCACGGGCGCGCACACACACACACACACGCATATCATTGTTATTATATAAATAATAAAGCCGGAGCTAAAGGGGCCACTTGGTCCATCATTCAACAACATTCTCTCTTCAGGGGTCCTTGGTGCTCTCTGAGCTTGGTGGTTTCCTTGCAGACGTTTCGTGACCCAACTCGTACTACCGCAGGTGAGCCGAGCAGCCACCAAAAGAAATAAAGCTTTAAATGAGTTTCTAAGTGTAGTATTTATGAATGAAACCGCAGTAATACTAGGTGTTGATGTTTTTTGTTTCCCCGCGTAACAGCAAAAGGGCTTCCCTCGCCCTATAACATTATAAGGCGTTATAATAAGATAGAGATAATAACTTTAAATCCCATTCAAAAGTGTCTTAGTTCTTTCGGCACAGTTTTACGTCGCAAATAGCATAGCCTCGAGGCCTAATCCAGGCGGGTGAAATCTGGAATGGAGGGTTTGTTATGGATGGAAGAAGAAACAAGAGACGGGCGGGCGAGGACGGGCGGGCAGCTGCTTCTAAGAAGTGTGCATGAGACTTACTTACGCAACCGACTGTAGTTTGCGGGTTTCCCGTGCCTCTGGGGATATGTAAAGTGCGAGGGGAAAGAGGAGGGAAGGAAATCTCGGCTGCCTCCAGCTTCACTTGCTCAGCCCATATTGACTGACTGGGAAGCTAAAAGGGGCTTTCTAAACCTCTAGGCGAGATGGGGCAGATAAATGTCATCATAATATAAATTATATAGTATTATCATACACCCACGCACGCACGGGCGCACACACACACACACGCATATCATTGTTGTTATATGAATAATAAAGCCGGAGCTAAAGGGGCCACTTGGTCCATCATCCAACAACATTGTCTCTTCAGGGTTCTTGGTGCTCTCTGAGCTTGGTGGTTTTTTTGCAGACGTTTCGTGACCCAACTAGGTAACATCATCAGTGCTAGAAGAGAGAGGAATTTGCTCTCTCTTTATATACTTAGTGGCTTGTCCTATCAGGGTTGATGGAGGTGTTCCTGGTGGTTTCTTGATTGGGCGGTTGTTTACTTATTTATTTAGTGTATGGCATATCATACATGGACTTGCAGTATATATTAACATTTCACCTAGATTAGAAAAACACAATAAAATATAAATGTTAAAAAGATTTTTGTTCAGATACCAATAGGCCGTCTAACCATTGAAGCGCAGCATCCTTTATATTAGATAGATAGATAGATAGATAGATAGATAGATAGCTAGATAGATAGATAGATAGATAGATAGATAGATAGATAGATAGATAGATAGATAGATAGATAGATAGATAGATAGATAGATAGATCTACACGATATGTTGCAGGTTTGCACAGTTGACTTTCATGCCTAAGGTGGGACTAGAACCGACAGTCTTCCGATTTCTAGTCCCATGCCTTAAGTATCCCGCATTGTCTCTCACTGTCTATGGAGCTTCTCAGTCATCCGGGTCATAATTGTCCCAAAGATGCTTTTTCAGGAGGCAACTGGACTTTCTTAATTTTCTTTGAAGACGTTTCGCTTCTCATACAAGAAGCTTCTTCAGCTCTGACTGGAGCATCCACTTAATGGCCTCGGCTGCTTTTGTAAAACCTAAGTAGTGTCACAACTAGTGGAGGCTAGTGAAAAGATACTATTGGAGTGTATTGTGTCATACGCTAAATAAATACGTTTGTGTTTTTATTTATTTATTGCGATCACTTGGGGGTCGCCAGCAAAGTTTAGGGGACGTCACAAATTTGGAGGTGGTGTACTCGGTCAACCCTGGAGTCCAATTTAATACAGTTCCCGCTTTCCCTGGATAAACCATTTAGTTACCTGCAAACTGCATGCAGGCTGGGGAATTCTGGGACTTGAAGTCCACAAAAATTGCCAAGTTTGAGAAACGCTGGATGACTTATAGGGATTAAACTTGTCCCCTGCTGGCTGGGAATGGATGTGCAATACTCTGTGACACTCCCCCTTTGCGGGGGGCTTTTATATAGGGCGCCCCCAATACAATCCAGATTTCTGCATTGTCTTTTTCCCGTCCTTAACTCCAATCCAAAGTCTTCCTCCATATATGCTCCAGCAAACTCGGAAGTCTTGGTTCTACCGGCCGCTCTACCATTTCCACCCGAGCTCTCTGGTTACATTTCTATGGCGATTCCCAAGTTGGATGGTTTCAAGAGCGGAAAGCCCAGTGTGCCCTCCGCTCTCCTTTCCTACCTCTATGGTGCCTTTCCGCTTCTCTGCCGAAATAGGGGACGCGCCTTCTGATGGCGTCACAGCCCGGCGACGCCCCGAGAAGGCTGTCCCGCGGCGAAGGAGAAGGCAAAGGTGGAGCCGGCGGCGCTGCTGCCTTTGCATCAAGGCCAGGTGAGGCGGGGGCTTCAGGGAAGCTTCCCCGAATCTGCCGCTCGGCGGGGGTACTAGGAGTTGCGTTCCCACGACACGCGTTGCCCGATGAACTCAATTGCCTGTGTTCGCACTCCCTTCTAGTAACATGACCGGAGGGAGCCGGGCGTTTAGCAAGTTATTGCTGTTATTCTTAATATTATTTGGTGCTTTCCACTTAGTCTCGACTCCTGGCCATTGCCTGACCAAATCCCTGCGGTTTTCTTGGCAAGGTTTCCCCCCCAGCTGAGGTTAGAATAGAATACCCGAGTTATTGGAAGGGACCTTGGAGGTCTTATAGTCAACCCCCCTGCTTAGGCAGGCAACCATACCATTTCAGGACAAATTGGTTTGCCGTTGCTTCCCTCCTAGGGCCGAGAGAGAGTGACTGGCCCAAGCTGGTTTTGGAGTGACTGACCCAGATGACTTTTTGCGTATTTTTTTAATGCAGCCTTTGTTATCTTTTAATAAATAACTCAAGGCGGCAAATATATCTAATGCTCCTTCTCTTATTTTCGCCATGCAGCAACAGCCCTAGGGTTAGGGTTAGACTTAGGCTGACTAGGAGAGGAATTGGCCCAAAGCTGGTTTCTCGTACCTAAGGTGGTACTAAAACTCAGCCCCCACCCCCCAATTTCTAGCCTGGCACCTTCCACCCCAATTGACTAGCTGTCTATTTTTCAACCCAGTGAAATGATATTCACGACTGGGCATACTAGGAAGATTAGAAACTAAGATGCAGCAAGAAATTAGTGTGATGTAGGTAGACATAAAACATTTTAATAAATGCGTCAGTTTCAAAACTAGCAGCGAAGGTAAAATCTAATCTCAATCATTTTAATATTAACCATAGCAATAAATTTATGTATGTTTGGTGAGGTTTATCTTTAAAGTTAGCACCTATCAAAGTAACCTTAATTCATCATTACAGGCCTTTTCGAAGGCCGCGCCATCTCTCGCTAAGGGACAAGCAGGTACAGCAGCCACCAAAAGAAATAAACCTTTTAAATGGCGTTTTAAGTTTATTATTCTTTATTAATAAAACCTTACTAATATTAGGTTATCTTACTCTGCCCCAGGGTCGCAGCAAAAGGGCCTCCCGTCGCCCTATTAATATTAATAAGGCGTTAATAATAAAGATAGAGAATAATAACCTTAAAATCCCATTCAAAAGGTTTATTTATTTCGGCGGCCGCAATGCCCGTTTTGACCACAGGAGGGCACGTTTTTTCGTCCCATAGCATTAACATCTAGACCTTCTCGGCATGGCGACCTCCCGTCCGTCCAAATTGGCCATCCCCCAGTTCATTTGGAATCGACCTTCCTATCATGGCCGACTCTTTGTCCGTCGCTTTTAGTCATCCCTCGCAACTTCCTCTCGCAGCGGCCTTCTCACCATAGAGATTTCTTGTCCGTTCCTGCTATCGTCCCCCAGGGCTTTTGCCGGCCACCTCCTCGCCATAGAGACCTCCTGTGCATCCCGTCGGCAACTTCCCTGTCCTCTTATTGCTTACGCTGCCGCAAGAAGAAGAGAAAAACGCTCGTTCTACGCAGGTGAGCGGGCAGCAACAAAGAAATAAAGCTTTTAAATTGGAGTTTTTAAGTTAGTTTTATGAATGAAAACGCACGTAATATAGTGAGTTTTGAGGGTCCCGCGTCGCGCAAAAGGCTTCCCTTCGCCTATAACATTAATAAGGGCGTTACTAATAAAGATAGAGGATAATAAATTTAAAATCTCATTCAAAAGCTATTTCTTCGTCACAGTTTTGACGTTCGCAAAGCATAGGCATCGAGGGCATCCAGGCGGGTGAAGCTGGAATGGAGGGTTTAGGGAGGGAAGAAACAAGGGACGGGCGGGGAGGGCGGCGGGCAGCTGCTTCTAAGTGTGCACGGTGCCTCTGGGCATATGTAAAGTGCGAGGGGAAAGTGGAGGGAAGGAAATCTTGGCTGCCTCCAGCTTCACTTGCTCAGCCCATATTGACTGACTGGGAAGCAAAAAGGGGCTTTCTAAACCTCTAGGCGAGATGGGGCAGATAAATGTAATCATAATATAAATTATATAGTATTATCATACACCCACGCACGCACACACACACGCAAATCATTGTAGTATATAAAGAAGAAAGCGGAGCTACGGCGGCCCTTCGGTCCATCATCCACCAAACATTGTCTCGCAGGGAGTCCTTGGTGTCTCTGAGCCTGGTGTTTTCTTGCAGACGTTTCGTGACCCAACTAGGTAACCTCATCAGTGCTAGAAGAGAGAGGAATTTGCTCTTTCTTTATATACTTAGTGGCTTGTCCTATCAGGGTTGATGGAGGTGTTCCTGGTAGTTTCTTGATTGGGCGGTTGTTTACTTATTTATTTAGCGTATGGCATATCATACATGGACTTGCAGTATATATTAACATTTCACCTAGATTAGAAAAACACAATAAAATATAAATGTTAAAAAGATTTTTGTTCAGTTACCAATAGGCCGTCTAACCATTGAAGTGCAGCCTCCTTTATATTAGATAGATAGATAGATAGATAGATAGATAGATAGATAGATAGATAGATAGATAGATAGATAAGATAGATAGATAGATAGATAGATAGATAGATAGATAGATAGATAGATAGATAGATAGATAGATAGATAGATAGATAGATAGATCTACACGATATGTTGCAGGTGTGCGCAGGCCCAGCTGCACACATTTGGTCGTGCGTCAATGCAATTGCAGATAGCTATGATGGGAAGCTGGTGGTTTGGCATTGCCTCCTTACTAGGACCAAGAGAGAAGGACTGACCCCAAAGTCACCACAGTTGACTTTCATGCCTAAGGTGGGACTAGAACCGACAGTCTTCCGATTTCTAGTCCAGTGCCTTAAGTATCCCGCATTGTCTCTCACTGTCTATGGAGATTCTCAGTCATCCGGGTCATAATTGTCCCAAAGATGCTTTTTCAGGAGGCAACTGGACTTTCTTGATTTTCTTTGAAGACGTTTCGCTTCTCATACAAGAAGGTTCTTCAGCTCTGACTGGAGCATCACTTAATGGCCTTGGCTGCTTTTGTAAAACCTAAGCAGTGTCACAACTAGTGGAGGCTAGTGAAAAGATACTATCGGAGTGTATTGTGCCATACGCTAAATAAATACGTTTGTGTTTTTATTTATTTATTGCGATCACTTGGGGGTTGCCAGCAAATTTTAGGGGACGTCACAAATTTGGAGGTGGTGTACTCGGTCAACCCTGGAGTCCAATTTAATACAGTTCCTGCTTTCCCTGGATAAACCATTTAGTTACCTGCAAACTGCATGCAGGCTGGGGAATTCTGGGACTTGAAGTCCACAAAAATTGCCAAGTTTGAGAAACGCTGGATGACTTATAGGGATTAAACTTGTCCCCTGCTGGCTGGGAATGGATGTGCAATACTCTGTGACACTCCACCTTTGCGGGGGGCTTTTATATAGGGCGCCCCCAATACAATCCAGATTTCTGCATTGTCTTTTTTCCGTCCTTAACTCCAATCCAAAGCCTTCCTCCATATATGCTCCAGCAAACTCGGAAGTCTTGTTTCTATCGGCCGCTCTACCATTTCCACCCGAGCTCTCTGTTACATTTCTATGGCGATTCCCAAGTTCGAGGGTTTCAGAGCAGAAAGCCCAGTCTGCCCTCCGCTCTCCTTTCCTACCTCTATGGTGCCTTTCCGCTTCTCTGCCGAAATAGGGGAGGCGCCTTCTGATGGCGTCACAGGCCGGCGACGCCCCGAGAAGGCTGTCCCACGGCGAAGGAGAAGCACGGAGAAGGCAAAGGTGGAGCCGGCGGCGCTGCTGCCTCTGGATCAAGGCCAGGTGAGGCGGGGGCTTCAGGGAAGGGACCCCGAATCTGCCGCGCGGCGTGGGTACTAGGAGTTGCGTTCCCACGACACGCGTTGCCCGATGAACTCAATTGCCTGGGTTCGCACTCCCTTCCAGTAACAGAACCGGAGGGAGCCGGGCGTTTAGTAAGTTATTGCTGCTGTTCTTAATATTATTTGGTGCTTTCCACTTAGTCTCGACTCCTGGCCATTGCCTGACCAAATCCCTGCGGTTTTCTTGGCAAGGTTTCTCCCCCCCCCCTCCCCAGCTGCGGTTAGAGTAGAATAACCGAGTTGGAAGGGACCTCGGAGGTCTTCTAGTCCAACCCCCTGCTTAGGCAGGCAACCCTATACCATTTCAGACAAACGGTTTGCCGTTGCTTCCTTCCTAGGGCCGAGAGAGAGTGACTGGCCCAAAGCTGGTTTTGGAGTGACTGACCCAGATGACTTTTCTGCCTCTAAAAGCAAGATTAGAATTCACAGCCTCCCACTTTCTAGTCTGCTGCCTTAACCACGACTAGACCAAAGCCGCTCTAAACTTTGCGTATTTTTTTGATCCAGCCTTTGTTATTTTTATAAATAACTCAAGGCGGCAAATATATCTATTGCTCCTTCCTTCTCTTATTTTCGCCATGCAGCAACAACCCTAGGGTTAGGGTTAGACTTAGGCTGACTAGGAGAGGAATTGGCCCAAAGCTGGTTTCTCATACCTAAGGTGGTACTAAAACTCAGCCCCCCGCCCCCCAATTTCTAGCCTGGCACCTTCCACCCCAATTGACTAGCTGTCAATTTTTCACCCTAGTGAAATGATATTCACGAACGGGCATACTAGGAAGATTAGAAACTAAGATGCAGCAAGAAATTAGCCCAGTTCAAAAATAAGAGGTCTTATATGTAGAGCAGGCACGTCCAACTTTGGCAACTTTAAGACCTGTGAACTTCATCTCCCAGAATTCTTCATGACTGGCTGAGGAATTTTGGAAGTTGAAGTCCACAGGTCTTAAAAGTTGCCAAGATTGGCCAGCCCTGAAGTTGAATAAAGGTGCCCCATTTCTTAAAAAAAACCCAAAAAAACACTAGGCAGTCACACAACTGTCATTTTACGCAGCTCTAAATTTAAAATGTTGCCGCTCCCCCCCCCTTTTTTTTTTTTTACCCCTTTGTAACTGTGGAACGTCCATTTCATGTAAGGCTACATTGTACGGAGGAAGCAAAGTTGACTGTCCTTCAAATTCATACGACTACAGTTGTAGCTACCATAATGCATGAAAATTTAAATAAATTTTATGTCTGCAAATATCAGGGCTTTTAATTTTTTCCCCCAGTAATACGAAAGCTTTACATCGTCGTCACTTTTTCAACAAAACTATCTGTGGATCGTTCCTTGTTTTTAAGTAAAAGATTGGGGGAAAGGAGCTTTAAAAAAAAAAAAATAGGCTAGGAGAGTAGACAACATTCTACTGTCTGGCTCTCCTTGACATGTTGGATTACTAACTCTATTTGGGCATAAATTTTCACACTTGAGCAAAGGTTTCTGTGTAGGATTCCAGAACTTAAAAAAGAGCCTGACACAGCCTGCAGAAGAAAATGAGATAGTATACTGGTATCAAGCCAATCGCCCTGTCATTCCCCAATCCCAACAAAACAATAGTTCACTGAGAATAGTGTAAGCGTGCACCCCTAACGCACTTGGAGAATGCCTGGTTAAAAGGCTAGCTGCTATCTTGAACGTACTCATTCCAAAATGTAAGTGGAACAAAAAAGATCATGTTCTCAAAACAATCGGATGGCTTTGTGTTCAAGGGAGGCTAGAACTCACAGTCTCCTGTTTTCCAGCCTGGTGTCTTCATCTCTTGCACCAAAGTCTCAATAAGTCTTTGTAGGCCTTAAGTATCCCGCATCCTCTCTCACTGTCTATGGAGATTCTCAGTCATCCAGGTCATAATTGTCCCAAAGATGCTTTTTCAGGAGGCAACTGGACTTTCTTGATTTTCTTTGAAGACGTTTCGCTTCTCATACAAGAAGCTTCTTCAGCTCTGACTTAATGGCCTTGGCTGCTTTTGTAAAACCTAAGCAGTGTCACAACTAGTGGAGACTAGTGAAAAGGTAATATCGGAGTGTATTGTGCCATACGCTAAATAAATACGTTTGTGTTTTTATTTATTTATTGCGATCTCTTGGGGGTCGCCAGCAAATTTTAGGGGACGTCACAAATTTGGAGGTGGTGTACTCGGTCAACCCTGGAGTCCAATTTAATACAGTTCCTGCTTTCCCTGGATAAACCATTTAGTTACCTGCAAACTGCATGCAGGCTGGGGAATTCTGGGACTTGAAGTCCCCCAAAATTGCCCAGTTTGAGAAACGCTGGATGACCTATAGGGATTATTAAACTTGTCCCCTGCTGGCTGGGAATGGATGTGCAACACTCTGTGACACTCCACCTTTGCGGGGGGGCTTTTATATAGGGCGCCCCCAATACAATCCAGATTTCTGCATTGTCTTTTTTCCGTCCTTAACTCCAATCCAAAGCCTTCCTCCATATATGCTCCAGCAAACTCGGAAGTCTTGGTTCTACCATTTCCACCCGAGCTCTCTGTTACATTTCTATGGCGATTCCCAAGTTCGACGTTTTCAAGAGCGGAAAGCCCAGTCTGTCCTCCGCTCTCCTTTCCTACCTCTATGGTGCCTTTCCGCTTCTCTGCCGAAATAGGGGACGCGCCTTCTGATGGCGTCACAGCCCGGCGTCGCCCCGAGAAGGCTGTCCCGCGGCGAAGGAGAAGCAAAGGTGGAGCCGGCGCGCCTGCTGCCTTTGCATCAAGGCCAGGTCGACGGCGGGGGCTTCAGGGAAGCTTCCCGAATCTGCCGCTCGGACGCGCCTTTTCATGGGCGGCGTGGGTACTAGGAGTTGCGTTCCCACGACACGCGTTGCCCGATGAACTCAATTGCCTGTGTTCGCACTCCCTTCTAGTAACATCACCGGAGGGAGCCGGGCGTTAGTAAGTTATTGCTGTTATTCTTAATATTATTTGGTGCTTTCCACTTAGTCTCGACTCCTGGCCATTGCCTGACCAAATCCCTGCGGTTTTCTTGGCAAGGTTTCCCCCCCCCCCCAGCTGCGGTTAGAATAGAAAAACCGAGTTGGAAGGGACCTTGGAGGTCTTCTAGTCCAACCCCCTGCTTAGGCAGGCAACCCTATACCATTTCAGACAAATGGTTTGCCGTTGCTTCCTTCTTAGGGCCGAGAGAGAGTGACTGGCCCAAAGCTGGTTTTGGAGTGACTGACCCAGATTACTTTTCTGCCTCTAAAAGCAAGATTAGAACTCACAGCCTCCCACTTTCTAGTCTGCTGCCTTAACCACGACTAGACCAAAGCCGCTCTAAATTTTGCGTATTTTTTTAATGCAGCCTTTGTTATTTTCTTATAAATAACTCAAGGCGGCAAATATATCTAATGCTCCTTCCTTCTCTTATTTTCGCCATGCAGCAACAGCCCTAGGGTTAGGGTTAGACTTAGGCTGACTAGGAGAGGAATTGGCCCAAAGCTGGTTTCTCATACCTAAGGTGGTACTAAAATTCAGCCCCCACCACCAATTTCTAGCCGGCCACCTTCAACCCCAATTGACAGCGTCTATTTCACCCCAGTGAAATGCTATTAACGAATGGGCATCATATAGGAAGATTAGGAACTAAGATGCAGCAAGAAATTAGCCAGGCAAAATAAGAGGTCTTATAGTAGAGGACAGGTAAGGGGTAGCTTGTGCAGCAAGCAGGTGGCAGATCGAACTTGCACAGGTTGCATATAAATTCCAGTAACGTGGGTTATTGTTGAGATCCCCACTCAGGTGCAGGAGGGACAGAGCGAGCGCTTGAAGGATGTGAAAGAAATAGGTGTGATGTAGGTAGACATAAAACATTTTAATAAATGCGTCAGTTTCAAAACTAGCAGCGAAGGTAAAATCTAATCTCACTCATTTTAATATTAACCACAGCAATAAATTTATGTATGTTTGGTGAGGTTTATCTTTAAAGTTAGCACCTATCAAAGTAACCTTAATTCATCATTATAGGCCTTTTTGAAGGCCGCGCCATCTCTCGCTAAGGGACAAGCAGGTACAGCAGCCACCAAAAGAAATAAACCTTTTAAATGGCGTTTTAAGTTTATTATTCTTTATTAATAAAACCTTACTAATATTAGGTTATCTTATTCTGCCCCAGGGTCGCAGCAAAAGGGCCTCCCGTCGCCCTATTAATATTAATAAGGCGTTAATAATAAAGATAGAGAATAATAACCTTAAAATCCCATTCAAAAGGTTTATTTATTTCGGCGGCCGCAATACCCCTTTTTGACCACAGGAGGGCACGTTTTTCCGTCCCATAGCATTAACACCTAGACCTTCTCGGCATGGCGACCTCCCGTCCGTCCAGATTGGCCATCCCCCAGTTCATTTGGAATCGACCTTCCTATTAGGGCCGACTTCTTGTCCGTTGCTTTTAGTCATCCGTCGGCACCTTCCTGTCCTCTTTTCTGCTCTACGCTGCCGCAAGAAGGGAAAAAAGCCTCGTACTGCCGCAGGTGAGCCGAGCAGCCACAAAAAGAAACAAAGCTTTTAAATGGAGTTTTAAGTGTAGTATTTATTAATGAAACCTCAGTAATATTAGGTGATGTTTTTGTGTCCCCGCGTCGCAGCAAAAGGGCTTGCTTCCCTTCGCCCTATTAACATTAATAAGGCGTTACTAATAAAGATAGAGGATAATAACTTTAAAATCCCATTAAAAAGGTCTATTTCTTTCGGCACAGTTTTACGTCGCAAAGCATAGGCATCGAGGCAATCCCAGGCGGGTGAATCTGCAATGGAGGGTTTAGGGATGGAAGAAACAAGGGACGGGCGGGGAGGCCGGCGGGCAGCTGCTTCTAAGTGTGCACGGTGCCTCTGGGCATATGTAAAGTGCGAGGGGAAAGAGGCGAGCGGAGAATGGCGAGGGGAAAGTGGAGGGAAGGAAATCTCTGCTGCCTCCAGCTTCACTTGCTCAGCCCATATTGACTGACTGGGAAGCTAAAAGGGGCTTTCTAAACCTCTAGTCAAGATGGGGCAGATAAATGTAATCATGATATAAATTATATAGTATTATCATACACACACACACACACACACACGCATATCATTGTTATTATATAAATAATAAAGCCGGAGCTAAGGGGCCACTTGGTCCATCATCCAACAACATTGTCTCTTCAGGGGTCCTTGGTGCTCTCTGAGCTTGGTGGTTTTCTTGCAGACGTTTCGTGACCCAACTAGGTAACATCATCAGTGCTAGAAGAGAGAGGAATTTGCTCTCTCTTTATATACTTAGTGGCTTGTCCTATCAGTGTTGATGGAGGTGTTCCTGGTAGTTTCTTGATTGGGCGGTTGTTTACTTATTTATTTAGCGTATGGCATATCATACATGGACTTGCAGTATATATTTACATTTCACCTAGATTAGAAAAACACAATAAAATATAAATGTTAAAAAGATTTTTGTTCAGATACCAATAGGCCGTCTAACCATTGAAGTGCAGCCTCCTTTATATTAGATAGATAGATAGATAGATAGATAGATAGATAGATAGATAGATAGATAGATAGATAGATAGATTGATAGATTGATAGATTGATAGATAGATAGATAGATAGATAGGGTAGATAGATGTACACGATATGTTGCAGGTGTGCGCAGGCCCCAGCTGCACACATTCGGTCGTGCGTCAATGCAATTGCAGATAGCTATGATGGGAAGCTGGTGGTTTGGCATTGCCTCCTTACTAGGACCAAGAGAGAAGGACTGACCCCAAGGTCACCACAGTTGACTTTCATGCCTAAGGTGGGACTAGAACCGACAGTCTTCCGATTTCTAGTCCAGTGCCTTAAGTATCCCGCATTGTCTATCACTGTCTATGGAGATTCTCAGTCATCCGGGTCATAATTGTCCCAAAGATGCTTTTTCAGGAGGCAACTGGACTTTCTTGATTTTCTTTGAAGACGTTTCGCTTCTCATACAAGAAGGTTCTTCAGCTCTGACTGGAGCATCACTTAATGGCCTTGGCTGCTTTTGTAAAACCTAAGCAGTGTCACAACTAGTGGAGGCTAGTGAAAAGATACTATCGGAGTGTATTGTGCCATACGCTAAATAAATACGTTTGTGTTTTTATTTATTTATTGCGATCGCTTGGGGGTTGCCAGCAAATTTTAGGGGACGTCACAAATTTGGAGGTGGTGTACTCGGTCAACCCTGGAGTCCAATTTAATACAGTTCCTGCTTTCCCTGGATTTTAGTTACCTGCAAACTGCATGCAGGCTGGGGAATTCTGGGACTTGAAGTCCACAAAAATTGCCAAGTTTGAGAAACGCTGGATGACTTACAGGGATTAAACTTGTCCCCTGCTGGCTGGGAATGGATGTGCAATACTCTGTGACACTCCACCTTTGCGGGGGGCTTTTATATAGGGCGCCCCCAATACAATCCAGATTTCTGCATTGTCTTTTTTCCGTCCTTAACTCCAATCCAAAGTCTTCCTCCATATATGCTCCAGCAAACTCGGAAGTCTTGGTTCTACCGGCCGCTCTACCATTTCCACCCGAGCTCTCTGGTTACATATCTATGGCGATTCCCAACATCGACGGTTTGAAGAGCGGAAAGCCCAGTCTGCCCTCCGCTCTCCTTTCCTACCTCTATGGTGCCTTTCCGCTTCTCGGCCGAAATAGGGGACGCGCCTTCTGATGGCGTCACAGCCCGGCGACGCCCCGAGAAGGCTGTCCCACGGCGAAGGAGAAGGCAAAGGTGGAGCCGGCGGCGCTGCTGCCTTTGGATCAAGGCCAGGTGAGGCGGAGGCTTCAGGGAAGGGACCCCGAATCTGCCGCTCGACGCCGCCTTTTCACGGGCGGCGTGGGTACTAGAGTTGCGTTCCCACGACACGCGTTGCCCGATGAACTCAATTGCCTGGGTTCGCACTCCCTTCTAGTAATGTCACCGGAGGGAGCCGGGCGTTTAGTAAGTTATTGCTGTTATTCTTAATATTTGGTGCTTTCGACTTAGTCTCGACTCCTGGCCATTGCCTGACCAAATCCCTGCGGTTTTCGTGGCAAGGTTTCTCCCTCCCCCCCCAGCTGTGGTTAGAATAGAATAACCGAGTTGGAAGGGACCTTGGAGGTCTTCTAGTCCAACCCCCTGCTTAGGCAGGCAACCCTATACCATTTCAGACAAATGGTTTGCCATTGCTTCCTTCCTAGGGCCGAGAGAGTGTGACTGGCCCAAAGCTGGTTTTGGAGTGACTGACCCAGATGACCTTTCTGCCTCTAAGCAAGATTAGAACTCACAGCCTCCCACTTTCTAGTCTGCTGCCTTAACCACGACTAGACCAAAGCCGCTCTAAATTTTGCGTATTTTTTTAATCCGGCCTTTGTTATTTTTATAAATAACTCAAGGCGGCAAATATATCTCAATGCTCCTTCCTTCTCTTATTTTCGCCATGCAGCAACAGCCCTAGGGTTAGGGTTAGACTTAGGCTGACTAGGAGAGGAATTGGCCCAAAGCTGGTTTCTCATACCTAAGGTGGTACTAAAACTCAGCCCCCACCCCCAATTTCTAGCCTGGCACCTTCCACCCCAATTTTTCACCCCAGTGAAATGATATTCATCAATGGGCATACTAGGAAGATTAGAAACTAAGATGCAGCAAGAAATTAGCCCAGTTCAAAAATAAGAGGTCTTATATGTAGAGCAGGCACGTCCAACTTTGGCAACTTTAAGACCTGTGAACTTCATCTCCCAGAATTCTTCATGACTGGCTGAGGAATTTTGGAAGTTGAAGTCCACAGGTCTTAAAAGTTGCCAAGATTGGCCAGCCCTGAAGTTGAATAAAGGTGCCCCATTTCTTTAAAAAAAAAAAAAAACCAACTAGGCAGTCACAGAACTGTTTCATTTTACACAGCTCTAAATTTAAAATGTTGCCGCTCTCCCTTTCCCCCCCCCTTTTTAACTGTGGAACGTCCATTTCATGTAAGGCTACATTGTACGGACGACACAAAGTTGACTGTCCTTCAAATTCATACGACTACAGTTGTAGCTACCATAATGCATGAAAATTTAAATAAATTTTATGTCTGCAAATATCAGGGCTTTTAATTTTTTTCCCCAGTAATATGAAAGCTTTACATCATCGTAACTTTTTCAACAAAACTATCTGTGGATCATTCCTTGTTTTTAAGTAACAGATTGGGTGAAAGGAGCTTTAAAAAAAAAGGCTAGGAGAGTAGACAA
>JALGBA010001201.1:0-18247 GCA_023970755.1 Azemiops feae
TTCTGGCTGAATGGGATTTTTACCAATTGCGAGATACGCCTTGGGCTAACTCCACAGGGAAAGCTCAGAGCTGGAAAACAAGTGGTTTTTCTGCTTCCCCATCTGAGTGGAACCTGCATATGTCTTCCTTTTTGAAATCTGAGCTCTGTCTGAAAAAAATGACTTTTCTGACTGAATGGGATTTTTACCAATTGCGACATACGACTTGGGCTAAATCCACAGGGAAAGCTCAGAGCTGGAAAACAAGTGGTTTATCAGCTTCCCCATCCGAGTGGAGCCTCTATATGTGTTTCTTTTTCAAATTTGAGCTCTGTCTGAAAAATTGAATTTTCTGGCTGAATGGGATTTTTACCAACAATTGCGAGATACGCCTTGGGCTAACTCCACAGGGAAAGCTCAGAGCTGAAAAACAAGTGGTTTTTCAGCTTCCCCATACGAGTGGAACCTGCATATGTGTTTCTTTTTCAAATTTGAGCTCTGTCTGAATAATTGACTTTTCTGGCTGAATGGGATTTTTACCAATTGCGACATACGCCTTGGGCTAACTCCACAGGGAAAGCTCAGAGCTGGAAAACAAGTGGTTTTTCAGCTTCCCCATACGAGTGGAACCTGCATATGTGTTTCTTTTTCAAATTTGAGCTCTGTCTGAAAAATTGACTTTTCTGGCTCAATGGGATTTTTACCAACAATTGCGACATACGCCTTGGGCTAACTCCACAGGGAAAGCTCACATCCGGAAAACAAGTGGTTTTTCAGCTTCCCCATCCACGTGGACCCTACATATGTGTTTCTTTTTCAAATTTGAGCTCTATCTGAATAATTGACGTTTCTGGCTCAATGGGAGTTTTACCAACAATTGCGAGATACGCCTTGGGCTAACTCCTCAGGGAAAGATCACATCTGGAAAACAACTGGTTTTTCAGCTTCACCAACCCTTGGGAACCTGCATATGTGTTTCTTTTTCAAATTTGAGCTCTGTCTGAAAAATTGACGTTTCTGGCTAGATGGGATTTTTACCAACAATTGAGAGATACGCCTTGGGCTAACTCCACAGGGAAAGCTCAGAGCTGGAGAACAAGTGGTTTTTCAGCTTCCCCATCTGAGTGGAGCCTGCATATGTGGTTCTTTTTCCAATTTGAGCTCTGTCTGAATAATTGACTTTTCTGGCTGAATGGGATTTTTACCAATTGCGAGATACGCCTTGGGCTATCTCCACAGGGAAAGCTCACATCCGGAAAAGAAGTGGTTTTTCAGCTTCCCTATCCGAGTGGAGCCTGCATATGTGTTTCTTTTTCAAATTTGAGCTCTGTCTGAATAATTGACTTTTCTGGCTGAATGGGATTTTTACCAATTGCGAGATACGCCTTGGCCTATCTCCATAGGGAAAGTTCAGAGCTGGAAAACAACTGGTTTTTCAGCTTCCCCATCCGAGTGGAGCCTGCATATGTGTTTCTTTTTCAAATTTGAGCTCTGTCTGAATAATTGACTTTTCTGTCTCAATGGGATTTTTACCAACAATTGCGAGATACGCTAACTCCTTAGGGAAAGCTCACATCTGCAAAACAACTGGTTTTTCAGCTTCACCAACCCTGGGGAACCTGCATATGTGTTTCTTTTTCAAATTTGAGCTCTGTCTGAATAATTGACTTTTCTGGCTGAATGGGATTTTTACCAATTGCGAGATACGCCTTGGCCTATCTCCATAGGGAAAGCTCAGAGCTGGAAAACAAGTGGTTTATCAGCTTCCCCATCCGAGTGGAGCCTCTATATGTGTTTCTTTTTCAAATTTGAGCTCTGTCTGAAAAATTGAATTTTCTGGCTGAATGGGTTTTTTGCGAGATACGCCTTGGCCTATCTCATAGGAAATCATAGCTGTGAAACAACTGGTTTTACAGCTTCCCCATCCGAGTGTGGCCTGCCTTGTGTGTTTCTTTTTCAAATCTGAGCTCTGTCTGAATAATTGACTTTTCTGGCTCAATGGGAGTTTTACCAATTGCGAGATACGCTTTGGGCTAAGTCCACAGGGAAAGCTCACATCTGGAAAAGAAGTGGTTTTTCAGTTTCCCCATCTGAGTGAAACCTGCATATGTCTTTCTTTTTCAAATCTGAGCTCTGTCTGAATAATTGACTTTTCTGGCCGAATGGGATTTTTACCAATTGCGACATACGACTTGGGCTAAATCCACAGGGAAAGCTCAGAGCTGAAAAACAAGTGGTTTATCAGCTTCCCCATCCGAGTGGAGCCTCTATATGTGTTTCTTTTTCAAATTTGAGCTCTGTCTGAATAATTGAATTTTCTGGCTGAATGGGATTTTTACCAACAATTGTGAGATACGCCTTGGGCTAACTCCACAGGGAAAGCTCAGAGCTGGAAAACAAGTGGTTTTTCAGCTTCCCCATCTGAGTGGAACCTGCTTATGTGTTTCTTTTTCAAATTTGAGCTCTGTCTGAATATTTGACTTTTCTGGCCGAATGGGATTTTTACCAACAATTGCGAGATACGCCTTGGGCTAACTCCACAGGGAAAGCTCACATTCGGAAAAGAAGTGGTTTTTCAGCTTCCCCATCTGAGTGGAACCTGCATATGTTTTTCTTTTTCAAATTTGAGCTCTGTCTGAAAAATTGAATTTTCTGGCTGAATGGATTTTTTACCAACAATTGCGAGATACGCTAACTCCTTAGGGAAAGCTCACATCTGCAAAACAACTGGTTTTTCAGCTTCACCAACCCTGGGGAACCTGCATATGTGTTTCTTTTTCAAATTTGAGCTCTGTCTGAAAAATTGACGTTTCTTGCTAAATGGGATTTTTACCAACAATTGAGAGATACGCCTTGGGCTAACTCCACAGGGAAAGCTCAGAGCTGGAAAACAAGTGGTTTTTCAGCTTCCCCATCTGAGTGGAGCCTGCATATGTGTTTCTTTTTCAAACTTGAGCTCTGTCTGAAAAATTGACTTTTCTGGCTGAATGGGATTTTTACCAATTGCGAGATACGCCTTGGCCTATCTCCATACGGAAAGCTCAGAGCTGGAAAAGAACTGGTTTTTCAGCTTCCCCATCCGAGTGGAGCCTACATATGTGTTTTTTTTTCAAATTTGAGCTCTGTCTGAATAATTGACTTTTCTGGCTCAATGGGATGTTTACCAACAATTGCGAGATACGCTAACTCCTTAGGGAAAGCTCACATCTGCAAAACAACTGGTTTTTCAGCTTCACCAACCCTGGGGAACCTGCATATGTGTTTCTTTTTCAAATTTGAGCTCTGTCTGAATAATTGACTTTTCTGGCTCAATGGGATTTTTACCAACAATTGAGAGATACGCCTTGGGCTAACTCCACAGGGAAAGCTCACATCCGGAAAACAACTGGTTTTTCAGCTTCCCCATCTGAGTGGAACCTGCATATGTCTTTCTTTTTCAAATCTGAGCTCTGTTTGAAAAATTGACTTTTCTGGCTGAATGGGATTTTTACCAATTCCGACATACGACTTGGGCTAAATCCACAGGGAAATCTCAGAGCTGGAAAACAAGTGGTTTATCAGCTTCCCCATCCGAGTGGAACCTGCATATGTGATTCTTTTTCAAATTTGAGCTCTGTCTGAATCATTGACTTTTCTGGCTCAATGGGAATTTTACCAACAATTGCGATATACACCTTGGGCTAACTCCTCAGGGAAAGCTCACATCCGGAAAACAACTGGTTTTTTAGCTTCCCCATCTGAGTGGAACCTGCATTTGTCTTTTTTTCAAATCTGAGCTCTATCTGAAAAAAATGACTTTTCTGGCTGAATGGGATTTTTACCAATTGCGACATACGACTTGGGCTAAATCCACAGGGAAAGCTCAGAGCTGAAAAACAAGTGGTTTATCAGCTTCCCCATCCGAGTAGAGCCTCTATATGTGTTTCTTTTTCAAATTTGAGCTCTGTCTGAATAATTGAATTTTCTGGCTGAATGGGATTTTTACCAACAATTGTGAGATACGCCTTGGGCTAACTCCACAGGGAAAGCTCAGAGCTGGAAAACAAGTGGTTTTTCAGCTTCCCCATATGAGTGGAACCTGCTTATGTGTTTCTTTTTCAAATTTGAGCTCTGTC
Organism: Azemiops feae; assembly: GCA_023970755.1. NCBI lineage: Eukaryota > Metazoa > Chordata > Lepidosauria > Squamata > Viperidae > Azemiops > Azemiops feae. The sequence goes on from JALGBA010001201.1 coordinate 4,095, forward strand.
TGAATATTTGACTTTTCTGGCCGAATGGGATTTTTACCAACAATTGCGAGATACGCCTTGGGCTAACTCCACAGGGAAAGCTCACATTCGGAAAAGAAGTGGTTTTTCAGCTTCCCCATCTGATTGGAACCTGCATATGTTTTTCTTTTTCAAATTTGAGCTCTGTCTGAAAAATTGAATTTTCTGGCTGAATGGATTTTTTACCAACAATTGCGAGATACGCTAACTCCTTAGGGAAAGCTCACATCTGCAAAACAACTGGTTTTTCAGCTTCACCAACCCTGGGGAACCTGCATATGTGTTTCTTTTTCAAATTTGAGCTCTGTCTGAAAAATTGATGTTTCTGGCTAAATGGGATTTTTACCAACAATTGAGAGATACGCCTTGGGCTAACTCCACAGGGAAAGCTCAGAGCTGGAAAACAAGTGGTTTTTCAGCTTCCCCATCTGAGTGGAACCTGCATATGTGTTTCTTTTTCAAATTTGAGCTCTGTCTGAAAAATTGAATTTTCTGGCTGAATGGATTTTTTACCAACAATTGCAAGATACGCTAACTCCTTAGGGAAAGCTCACATCTGCAAAACAACTGGTTTTTCAGCTTCACCAACCCTGGGGAACCTGCATATGTGTTTCTTTTTCAAATTTGAGCTCTGTCTGAAAAATTGACGTTTCTGGCTGAATGGGATTTTTACCAATTGCGAGATACGCCTTGGCCTATCTCCATAGGGAAAGCTCAGAGCTGGAAAACAACTGGTTTTTCAGCTTCCCCATCTGAGTGGAGCCTGCATATGTGTTTTTTTTTCAAATTTGAGCTCTGTCTGAATAATTGACGTTTCTGGCTCAATGGGATGTTTACCAACAATTGCGAGATACGCTAACTCCTTAGGGAAAGCTCACATCTGCAAAACAACTGGTTTTTCAGCTTCACCAACCCTGGGGAACCTGCATATGTGTTTCTTTTTCAAATTTGAGCTCTGTCTGAAAAATTGACGTTTCTGGCCAAATGGGATTTTTACCAACAATTGAGAGATACGCCTTGGAATAACTCCACAGGGAAAGCTCATAGCTGGAAAACAAGTGGTTTTTCAGCTTCCCCATCCGAGTGGAGCCTGCATATGTGTTTCTTTTTCAAACTTGAGCTCTGTCTGAAAAATTAACTTTTCTGGCTGAATGGGATTTTTACCAATTGCGAGATACGCCTTGGGCTATCTCCACAGGGAAAGCTCACATCCGGAAAAGAAGTGGTTTTTCAGCTTCCCCATCCGAGTGGAGCCTGCATATGTGTTTCTTTTTCAAATTTGAGCTCTGTCTGAATAATTGACTTTTCTGGCTCAATGGGAGTTTTACCAATTTTGGCAGATACGCCTTGGGCTAACTCCACAGGAAGCTCACATCCGAAAAGAGTGGTTTTTTTGCAGCTTCCCCATCTGATGGCCTGAATATGTGGTTCTTTTCAAATCTGAGTTCTGTCCTCCAAAAATGACTTTTCCTGGCTGAATGGAATTTACAATTGCGAGGTACGCCTTTGACTATCTCCACCTGGAGGTTCACATCCGGAAAAAAAAGTGTTTTTTCACTTCCCCATCTCAGTGGAACCTGCATATGTGTTTCTTTTTCAATCTGAGCTTCTGTCTGAATAATTGACTTTTCTGGCCGAATGGGATTTTTTACTACAATTGCGACTACTCCTGGGCTATCTCCACAGGAAAGCACAGAGCTTGGAAAACACTGGTTTTTCAGCGTCCCAATCTGAGTGGCACCTGCATAATGTTGTTCTTTTTCAATTGAGCTCTGTCTTAATATTGCTTTTCTGCTGATATGGGATTTTTACCAATTGCGAGATATACGCCTTGGGCTATCTCCACAGGGAAAGCTCAGAGCTGGAAAACAACTGGTTTTTCAGCTTCCCCATCTCAGTGGAACCTGCATATGTGTTTCTTTTTCAAATCTGAGCTCTGTCTGAATAATTGACTTTTCTGGCCGAATGGGATTTTTACCAACAATTGCGAGATACGCCTTTGGCTAACTCCACAGGGAAAGCTCACATCTGGAAAAGAAGTGGTTTTTCAGCTTCCCCATCTGAGTGGAACCTGCATATGTCTTTCTTTTTCACATTTGAGCTCTGTCTGAATAATTGACTTTTCTGGCCGAATGGGATTTTTACCAACAATTGCGAGATACGCCTTGGGCTATCTCCACAGGGAAAGCTCACATCCAGAAAAGAAGTGGTTTTTCAGCTTCCCCATCTGAGTGGAACCTGCATATGTGTTTCTTTTTCAAATCTGAGCTCTGTCTGAAAAATTGACTTTTCTGGCTGAATGGGAATTTTACCAATTGCGAGATACGCCTTGGGCTATCTCCACAGGGAAAGCTCAGAGCTGGAAAACAACTGGTTTTTCAGCTTCCCCATCTCAGTGGAACCTGCATATGTGTTTCTTTTTCAAATCTGAGCTCTGTCTGAATAATTGACTTTTCTGGCTCAATGGGAGTTTTACCAATTGCGAGATACGCCTTGGGCTAAATCCACAGGGAAAGCTCACATCTGGAAAGGAAGTGGTTTTTCAGTTTCCCCATCTGAGTGAAACCTGCATATGTCTTTCTTTTTCAAATCTGAGCTCTGTCTGAATAATTGACTTTTCTGGCCGAATGGGATTTTTACCAATTGCGACATACGACTTGGGCTAAATCCACAGGGAAAGCTCAGAGCTGAAAAACAAGTGGTTTATCAGCTTCCCCATCCGAGTGGAGCCTCTATATGTGTTTCTTTTTCAAATTTGAGCTCTGTCTGAATAATTGAATTTTCTGGCTGAATGGGATTTTTACCAACAATTGTGAGATACGCCTTGGGCTAACTCCACAGGGAAAGCTCAGAGCTGGAAAACAAGTGGTTTTTCAGCTTCCCCATATGAGTGGAACCTGCTTATGTGTTTCTTTTTCAAATTTGAGCTCTGTCTGAATAATTGACTTTTCTGCCGAATGGGATTTTTCCACAAAACACAAAAACCACAAATGCGAGATACGCCTTGGGCTATCTCCACAGGGAAAGCTCAGAGCTGGAAAACAACTGGTTTTTTCAGCTTCCCCATCTCAGTGGAACCTGCATATGTGTTTCTTTTTCAAATCTGAGCTCTGTCTGAATAATTGACTTTTCTGGCCGAATGGGATTTTTACCAACAATTGCGACATACGCCTTGGGCTAACTCCACAGGGAAAGCTCACATCCGGAAAACAACTGGTTTTTCAGCTTCCCCATCTGAGTGGAAACTGCATATGTGTTTCTTTTTCAAATCTGAGCTCTGTCTGAAAATTGACGTTTTCTTGCTAATGTGATTTTTTTTCCACAATTAGAGATACGCCTTGGGCTAAATCCACAGGGAAAGCTCAGAGCTGGAAACAGTGGTTTTTCAGCTCCCTCTGAGTGGGCCTGCATATGTGTTTCTTTTCAACTTGAGCTCTGTCGAAAAATGACGTTTCTGGCTGAATGGGATTTTTTCCCATTTGCGAGATCCGCTTGCTATCTCCATACGGAATGCTCCGAGCTGGCAAAGACTGTTTTTCAGCTTCCCATCCGAGTGGTATTCCTACATATGTATTTTTTTTTTTTTTTTTCAAATTTGAGCTCTGTCTGAATATTGACTTTTCTGCTCATGGATTTTTACCAACAATTGCGAGATACGCCTTGGGCTAACTCCACAGGGAAAGCTCACATTCGGAAAAGAAGTGGTTTTTCAGCTTCCCCATCTGAGTGGAACCTATATATGTGTTTCTTTTTCAAATTTGAACTCTGTCTGAAAAATTGAATTTTCTGGCTGAATGGATTTTTTACCAACAATTGAGAGATACGCTAACTACTTAGGGAAAGCTCACATCTGCAAAACAACTGGTTTTTCAGCTTCACCAACCCTGGGGAACCTGCATATGTGTTTCTTTTTCAAATTTGAGCTCTGTCTGAAAAATTGACGTTTCTGGCTAAATGGGATTTTTACCAACAATTGAGAGATACGCCTTGGGCTAACTCCACAGGGAAAGCTCATAGCTGGAAAACAAGTGGTTTTTCAGCTTCCCCATCCGAGTGGAGCCTGCATATGTGTTTCTTTTTCAAACTTGAGCTCTGTCTGAATAATTGACTTTTCTGGCCGAATCGAGTTTTACCAATTTGCGAGATACGCCTTGGGCTAACTCCACAGGGAAAGCTCACATCCGGAAAAGAAGTGGTTTTTCAGCTTCCCCATCTGAGTGGAACCTGCATATGTGTTTCTTTTTCAAATCTGAGTTCTGTCTCAAAAAATGACTTTTCTGGCTGAATGGGAATTTTACCAATTGCGAGATACGCCTTGGGCTATCTCCACAGGGAAAGGTCACATCCGGAAAAAAAAGTGGTTTTTCAGCTTCCCCATCTCAGTGGAACCTGCATATGTGTTTCTTTTTCAAATCTGAGCTCTGTCTGAATAATTGACTTTTCTGGCCGAATGGGATTTTTACTAACAATTGCGACATACGCCTTGGGCTATCTCCACAGGGAAAGCACAGAGCTGGAAAACAACTGGTTTTTCAGCTTCCCAATCTGAGTGGAACCTGCATATGTGTTTCTTTTTCCAATTTGAGCTCTGTCTGAATAATTGACTTTTCTGGCTGAATGGGATTTTTACCAATTGCGAGATATACGCCTTGGGCTATCTCCACAGGGAAAGCTCAGAGCTGGAAAACAACTGGTTTTTCAGCTTCCCCATCTCAGTGGAACCTGCATATGTGTTTCTTTTTCAAATCTGAGCTCTGTCTGAATAATTGACTTTTCTGGCCGAATGGGATTTTTACCAACAATTGCAAGGTACGCCTTGGGCTAACTCCTCAGTGAAAGCTCACATCCGGAAAAGAAGTGGGTTTTCAGCTTCCCCATCTGAGTGGAACCTGCATATGTGTTTCTTTTTCAAATCTGAGCTCTGTCTGAAAAATTGACTTTTCTGGCTGAATGGGATTTTTACCAATTGCGAGATACGCCTTGGGCTATCTCCACAGGGAAAGCTGAGAGCTGGAAAACAACTGGTTTTTCAGCTTCCCCATCCAACTGGAGCCTGCATATGTGTTTCTTTTTCAACTCTGAGCTCTGGTCCTTAAAATTGCTTTTCTGGCTGAATGGGAATTTTACATTGCGCGATACGCCTTTGCTATCTCCACAGGGAAACTTCAGAGCTGGAAAACAACTGGTTTTTCAAGCTTCCCCATATCTTGGACCTGCATATGTGTTTCTTTTTCAATCTGATCTCTGTCTGATAATTGACTTTTTCTGGCTCACTGGGAGTTTTAACCAAGTGCGAGATACCCTTGAGGCCTAAATCCACAGGGAACTCACATCGGAAAGGACGTTGTGTTTTTCAGTTTCCCATCCGAGTTAAACTTGCATATGTTCTTTCTTTTTCAAATCTACTCTGTCTAATAATTGACTTTCTGGCCGATGGGATTTTTATTTAAACCAATTGCGACATACGACTTGGGCTAAATCCACAGGGAAAGCTCAGAGCTGAAAAACAAGTGGTTTATCAGCTTCCCCATCCGAGTAGAGCCTCTATATGTGTTTCTTTTTCAAATTTGAGCTCTGTCTGAATAATTGAATTTTCTGGCTGAATGGGATTTTTACCAACAATTGTGAGATACGCCTTGGGCTAACTCCACAGGGAAAGCTCAGAGCTGGAAAACAAGTGGTTTTTCAGCTTCCCCATATGAGTGGAACCTGCTTATGTGTTTCTTTTTCAAATTTGAGCTCTGTCTGAATATTTGACTTTTCTGGCCGAATGGGATTTTTACCAACAATTGCGAGATACGCCTTGGGCTAACTCCACAGGGAAAGCTCACATTCGGAAAAGAAGTGGTTTTTCAGCTTCCCCATCTGATTGGAACCTGCATATGTTTTTCTTTTTCAAATTTGAGCTCTGTCTGAAAAATTGAATTTTCTGGCTGAATGGATTTTTTACCAACAATTGCGAGATACGCTAACTCCTTAGGGAAAGCTCACATCTGCAAAACAACTGGTTTTTCAGCTTCACCAACCCTGGGGAACCTGCATATGTGTTTCTTTTTCAAATTTGAGCTCTGTCTGAAAAATTGACGTTTCTTGCTAAATGGGATTTTTACCAACAATTGAGAGATACGCCTTGGGCTAACTCCACAGGGAAAGCTCAGAGCTGGAAAACAAGTGGTTTTTCAGCTTCCCCATCTGAGTGGAGCCTGCATATGTGTTTCTTTTTCAAACTTGAGCTCTGTCTGAAAAATTGACTTTTCTGGCTGAATGGGATTTTTACCAATTGCGAGATACGCCTTGGCCTATCTCCATACGGAAAGCTCAGAGCTGGAAAAGAACTGGTTTTTCAGCTTCCCCATCCGAGTGGAGCCTACATATGTGTTTTTTTTTCAAATTTGAGCTCTGTCTGAATAATTGACTTTTCTGGCTCAATGGGATGTTTACCAACAATTGCGAGATACGCTAACTCCTTAGGGAAAGCTCACATCTGCAAAACAACTGGTTTTTCAGCTTCACCAACCCTGGGGAACCTGCATATGTGTTTCTTTTTCAAATTTGAGCTCTGTCTGAATAATTGACTTTTCTGGCTCAATGGGATTTTTACCAACAATTGAGAGATACGCCTTGGAATAACTCCACAGGGAAAGCTCATAGCTGGAAAACAAGTGGTTTTTCAGCTTCCCCATCCGAGTGGAGCCTGCATATGTGTTTCTTTTTCAAACTTGAGCTCTGTCTGAAAAATTGACTTTTCTGGCTGAATGGGATTTTTACCAATTGCGAGATACGCCTTGGGCTAACTCCACAGGGAAAGCTCACATCCGGAAAAAAAAGTGGTTTTTCAGCTTCCCCATCTCAGTGGAACCTGCATATGTGTTTCTTTTTCAAATCTGAGCTCTGTCTGAATAATTGACTTTTCTGGCCGAATGGGAGTTTTACCAATTGCGAGATACGCCTTGGGCTAACTCCACAGGGAAAGCTCACATCCGGAAAAGAAGTGGTTTTTCAGCTTCCCCATCTGAGTGGAACCTGCATATGTGTTTCTTTTTCAAATCTGAGTTCTGTCTCAAAAAATGACTTTTCTGGCTGAATGGGAATTTTACCAATTGCGAGATACGCCTTGGGCTATCTCCACAGGGAAAGGTCACATCCGGAAAAAAAAGTGGTTTTTCAGCTTCCCCATCTCAGTGGAACCTGCATATGTGTTTCTTTTTCAAATCTGAGCTCTGTCTGAATAATTGACTTTTCTGGCCGAATGGGATTTTTTTTACTACATTCGACATACGCCTTGGCTATCTCCCACGAAGGGAAAGCACAGATGTGGAAAACCACTGGTTTTTTCGCTTCCAATCTGAGTGAACCTGCATATGTTTTTCTTTTTTTTCCATTTGAGCTCTGTATGAATATTGACTTTTCTGGTGAATTGGATTTTTACCATTGCGGATATACGCCTGTGGGCTATCTCCACAGGAAGCCCTCATAGCTGGAAACAACTGTTTTTCAGCTTCCCCATCTCAGTGGAACCTGCATAGGGTCTCTTTTCAATCTGAGCTCTGGCTGAATAATTGATTTTCTGGCCGAATTGTTTTTTACCACAATGCGAGATACGCCTTGGGCTAACTCCACAGGGAAAGCTCACATTCGGAAAAGAAGTGGTTTTTCAGCTTCCCCATCTGATTGGAACCTGCATATGTTTTTCTTTTTCAAATTTGAGCTCTGTCTGAAAAATTGAATTTTCTGGCTGAATGGATTTTTTACCAACAATTGCGAGATACGCTAACTCCTTAGGGAAAGCTCACATCTGCAAAACAACTGGTTTTTCAGCTTCACCAACCCTGGGGAACCTGCATATGTGTTTCTTTTTCAAATTTGAGCTCTGTCTGAAAAATTGATGTTTCTGGCTAAATGGGATTTTTACCAACAATTGAGAGATACGCCTTGGGCTAACTCCACAGGGAAAGCTCAGAGCTGGAAAACAAGTGGTTTTTCAGCTTCCCCATCTGAGTGGAACCTGCATATGTGTTTCTTTTTCAAATTTGAGCTCTGTCTGAAAAATTGAATTTTCTGGCTGAATGGATTTTTTACCAACAATTGCAAGATACGCTAACTCCTTAGGGAAAGCTCACATCTGCAAAACAACTGGTTTTTCAGCTTCACCAACCCTGGGGAACCTGCATATGTGTTTCTTTTTCAAATTTGAGCTCTGTCTGAAAAATTGACGTTTCTGGCTGAATGGGATTTTTACCAATTGCGAGATACGCCTTGGCCTATCTCCATAGGGAAAGCTCAGAGCTGGAAAACAACTGGTTTTTCAGCTTCCCCATCTGAGTGGAGCCTGCATATGTGTTTTTTTTTCAAATTTGAGCTCTGTCTGAATAATTGACGTTTCTGGCTCAATGGGATGTTTACCAACAATTGCGAGATACGCTAACTCCTTAGGGAAAGCTCACATCTGCAAAACAACTGGTTTTTCAGCTTCACCAACCCTGGGGAACCTGCATATGTGTTTCTTTTTCAAATTTGAGCTCTGTCTGAAAAATTGACGTTTCTGGCCAAATGGGATTTTTACCAACAATTGAGAGATACGCCTTGGAATAACTCCACAGGGAAAGCTCATAGCTGGAAAACAAGTGGTTTTTCAGCTTCCCCATCCGAGTGGAGCCTGCATATGTGTTTCTTTTTCAAATCTGAGTTCTGTCTGAAAAATTGACTTTTCTGGCTGAATGGGATTTTTACCAATTGCGAGATACGCCTTGGGCTAAATCCACAGGGAAAGCTCACATCTGGAAAAGAAGTGGCTTTTCAGTTTCCCCATCTGAGTGAAACCTGCATATGTCTTTCTTTTTCAAATCTGAGCTCTGTCTGAATAATTGACTTTTCTGGCCGAATGGGATTTTTACCAACAATTGCGACATACGCCTTGGGCTAACTCCACAGGGAAAGCTCACATCCGGAAAAGAAGTGGTTTTTCTGCTTCCCCATCTGAGTGGAACCTGCATATGTGTTTCTTTTTCAAATCTGAGCTCTGTCTGAAAAATTCACTTTTCTGGCTGAATGGGATTTTTACCAATTGCGAGATACGCCTTGGGCTATCTCAACAGGGAAAGCTCAGAGCTGGAAAACAACTGGTTTTTCAGCTTCCCCATCCAACTGGAGCCTGCATATGTGTTTCTTTTTCACATTTGAGCTCTGTCTGAATAATTGACTTTTCTGGCTCAATGGGAGTTTTACCAATTGCGAGATACGCCTTGGGCTAAATCCACAGGGAAAGCTCACATCTGGAAAAGAAGTGGTTTTTCAGTTTCCCCATCTGGTGGAACCTGCATATGTGTTTGCTTTTTCAAATCTGAGCTCTGTCTGAATAATTGACTTTTCTGCCGATATGGATTTTTTACGCAACAATTGCAGTACTCACTTGGCTAACTCCTCGGAAGCTCACATATCGAAGAACAACTGGTTTTTCAGCTTCCCCATCTGAGTGGAACCTGCATATGTGTTTCTTTTTCAAATCTGAGCTCTGTCTGAATAATTGACTTTTCTGGCCGAATGGGATTTTTACCAACAATTGCGATATACGCCTTGGGCTACCTCCACAGGGAAAGCTCACATCCGGAAAACAACTGGTTTTTCAGCTTCCCCATCGAGTGGAGCCTGCATATGTGTTTCTTTTTCAAATTTGAGCTCTGTCTGAATAATTGACTTTTCTGGCTCAATGGGATTTTTACCAATTGCGAGATACGCCTTGGGCTACCTCCACAGGGAAAGGTCAGAGCTGGAAAACAACTGGTTTTTCAGCTTCCCCATCTGAGTGGAACCTGCATATGTGTTTCTTTTTCAAATCTGAGCTCTGTCTGAATAATTGACTTTTCTGGCCGAATGGGATTTTTACCAACAATTGCGAAATACGCCTTGGGCTAACTCCTCAGGGAAAGCTCACATCCGGAAAAGAAGTGGTTTTTCAGCTTCCCCATCTGAGTGGAACCTGCATATGTGTTTCTTTTTCAAATCTGAGCTCTGTCTGAATAATTGACTTTTCTGGCCGAATGGATTTTTTACCAACAATTGCAAGGTACGCCTTGGGCTAACTCCTCAGGGAAAGCTCACATATCGAAAACAACTGGTTTTTCATCTTCCCCATCTGAGTGGAACCTGCATATGTGTTTCTTTTTCAAATCTGAGCTCTGTCTGAAAAATTGACTTTTCTGGCTGAATGGGATTTTTACCAATTGCGAGATACGCCTTGGTCTAACTCCACACGGAAAGCTCACATCCAGAAAACAAGTGGTTTTTCAGCTTCCCCATCCGAGTGGAACCTGCATATGTGTTTCTTTTTCACATTTGAGCTCTGTCTGAAGAATTGACTTTTCTGGCTCAATGGGATTTTTACCAATTGAGAGATACGCCTTGGGCTACCTCCAGGGAAAGCTCAGATCCGGAAAACAAGTGGTTTTTCAGCTTCCCTAACCCTGGGGAAACTGCATATGTGTTTCTTTTTCACATTTGAGCTCTGTCTGAAAAATTAACTTTTCTGGCTGAATGGGGTTTTTACCAATTGCGAGATATGCATTGGGCTAACTCCTCAGGGAAAGCTCACATCCAGAAACCAAGTGGTTTTTCAGCTTCCCCATCCGAGTGGAACCTGAATATGTGTTTCTTTTTCAAATTTAAGCTGTGTCTGAAAAATTGACTTTATCTGGCTCAATGGTATTTTTACCAACAATTGCGAGATACGCCTTGGGCTACCTCCACAGGGAAAGGTCAGAGCTGGAAAACAACTGGTTTTTCAGCTTCCCCATCTGAGTGGAACCTGCATATGTGTTTCTTTCTCAAATCTGAGCTCTGTCTGAATAATTGACTTTTCTGGCCGAATGGGATTTTTACCAACAATTGCGAAATACGCCTTGGGCTAACTCCACAGGGAAAGCTCACATCCGGAAAAAAAGTGGTTTTTCAGCTTCCCCATCCGAGTGGAGCCTGCATATGTGTTTCTTTTTCAAATTTGAGCTCTGTCTGAATAATTGACTTTTCTGGCTCAATGGGATTTTTACCAACAATTGCGAGATACACCTTGGGCTATCTCCACAGGGAAAGCTCAGAGCTGGAAAACAACTGGTTTTTCAGCTTCCCCATCTGAGTGGAACCTGCATATGTGTTTCTTTTTCAAATTTGAGCTCTGTCTGAAAAATTGACTTTTCTGGCTGAATGGGATTTTTACCAATTGCGAGATACGCCTTGGGCTATCTCCACAGGGAAAGCTCAGAAGTGGAAAACAACTGGTTTTTCAGCTTCCCCATCTGAGTGGAACCTGCATATGTGTTTCTTTTTCAAATCTGAGCTCTGTCTGAATAATTGACTTTTCTGGCCGAATTGAATTTTTACCAACAATTGCGATATACGCCTTGGGCTAACTCCACAGGGAAAGCTCACATCCGGAAAAGAAGTGGTTTTTCAGCTTCCCCATCTGAGTGGAACCTGCATATGTGTTTCTTTTTCAAATCGGAGCTCTGTCTGAATAATTGACTTTTCTGACCGAATGGGATTTTTACCAACAATTGCGATATACGCCTTGGGCTAACTCCACAGGGAAAGCTCACATCCGGAAAACAACTGGTTTTTCAGCTTCCCCATCTGAGTGGAACCTGCATATGTGTTTCTTTTTCAAATCTTAGCTCTGTCTGAATAATTGACTTTTCTGGCCGAATGGGATTTTTACCAATTGCGAGATACGCCTTGGGCTATCTCCACAGGGAAAGCTCAGAAGTGGAAAACAACTGGTTTTTCAGCTTCCCCATCTGAGTGGAACCTGCATATGTGTTTCTTTTCCAAATCTGAGCTCTATTTGAATAATTGACTTTTCTGGCCGAATGGGATTTTTACCAACAATTGCAATATACGCCTTGGGCTAAATCCACAGGGAAAGCTCACATCTGGAAAAGAAGTGGTTTTTCAGTTTCCCCATCTGAGTGAAACCTGCATATGTCTTTCTTTTTCAAATCTTAGCTCTGTCTGAATAATTGACTTTTCTGGCCGAATGGGATTTTTACCAATTGCGATATACGCCTTGGGCTAACTCCACAGGGAAAGCTCACATCCGGAAAACAACTGGTTTTTCAGCTTCCCCATCTGAGTGGAACCTGCATATGTGTTTCTTTTTCAAATCTGAGCTCTGTCTGAATAATTGACTTTTCTGGCCGAATGGGATTTTTACCAACAATTGCGAGATATGCCTTGGGCTAACTCCACAGTGAAAGCTCACATCCAGAAAACAACTGGTTTTTCAGTTTCCCCACCTGAGTGGAACCTGCATATGTGTTTCTTTTTCAAATCTGAGCTCTGTCTCAATAATTGACTTTTCTGGCCGAATGGGATTTTTACCAATTGCGAGATACGCCTTTGGCTATCTCCACAGGGAAAGCTCAGAGCTGGAAAACAACTGGTTTTTCAGCTTCCCCATCCAACTGGAGCCTGCATATGTGTTCCTTTTTCAAATTTGAGCTCTGTCTGAATAATTGACTTTCCTGGCTGAATGGGATTTTTACCAATTGCGAGATACGCCTTGGGCTATCTCCACAGGGAAAGCTCAGAGCTGGAAAACAACTGGTTTTTCAGCTTCCCCATCTCAGTGGAACCGACATATGTGTTTCTTTTTCAAATCTGAGCTCTGTCTGAATAATTGACTTTTCTGGCCGAATGGGATTTTTACCAACAATTGCGAGATACGCCTTGGGCTAACTCCACAGGGAAAGCTCACATCCGGAAAAGAAGTGGTATTTCACGTTCCCCATCTGAGTGGAACCTGCATATGTGTTTCTTTTTCAAATCTGAGCTCTGTCTGAATAATTGACTTTTCTGGCCGAATGGATTTTTTACCAACAATTGCAAGGTACGCCTTGGGCTAACTCCTCAGGGAAAGCTCACATATCGAAAACAACTGGTTTTTCATCTTCCCCATCTGAGTGGAACCTGCATATGTGTTTCTTTTTCAAATCTGAGCTCTGTCTGAAAAATTGACTTTTCTGGCTGAATGGGATTTTTACCAATTGCGAGATACGCCTTGGGCTACTCCACAGGAAAGCTCAGCAGCTGGTAAACAACTGGTTTTCAGCTTCCCCATCTAGGTGGAACCTTTATGCATATGGTGTTTCTTTTCAAATCTGAGCTCTGTCTGAATAATTGGACTTTCTGCCGAAATGGGATTTTTACCAACAATTGCGACGATAGCCTTTTGCTAACTCCACAGGGAAAGCTCACATCCGGAAAGAAGTAGGGTTTTTCAGCTTCCCCTATGAGTGGAACCTTCAGTATGTTGTTTCTTTTTCAACTCTGAGCTCTGTCTGAAAATTGGCTTTTCTTGGCTTGATGGGATTTTTAACCAATGCGAGATACGCCTTGGGCTACCTCCACAGGGAAAGGTCAGAGCTGGAAAACAACTGGTTTTTCAGCTTCCACATCTGAGTGGAACCTGCATATGTGTTTCTTTTTCAAATCTGAGCTCTGTCTGAATAATTGACTTTTCTGGCCGAATGGGATTTTTACCAACAATTGCGAAATACGCCTTGGGCTAACTCCACAGGGAAAGCTCACATCCGGAAAAAAAGTGGTTTTTCAGCTTCCCCATCCGAGTGGAGCCTGCATATGTGTTTCTTTTTCAAATTTGAGCTCTGTCTGAATAATTAACTTTTCTGGCTCAATGGGATTTTTACCAACAATTGCGAGATACACCTTGGGCTAACTCCTCAGGGAAAGCTCACATCCGGAAAACAACTGGTTTTTCAGCTTCCCCATCTGAGTGGAACCTGCATATGTGTTTCTTTTTCAAATTTGAGCTCTGTCTGAAAAATTGACTTTTCTGGCTGAATGGGATTTTTACCAATTGCGAGATACGCCTTGGGCTATCTCCAGAGGGAAAGCTCAGAAGTGGAAAACAACTGGTTTTTCAGCTTCCCCATCTGAGTGAAACCTGCATATGTGTTTCTTTTTCAAATCGGAGCTCTGTCTGAATAATTGACTTTTCTGACCGAATGGGATTTTTACCAACAATTGCGATATACGCCTTGGGCTAACTCCACAGGGAAAGCTCACATCCGGAAAACAACTGGTTTTTCAGCTTCCCCATCTGAGTGGAACCTGCATATGTGTTT